>VZQC01014727.1:11030-48129 GCA_009823505.1 Rhizomys pruinosus
AAAAAAAAAAAAAAAAGCCAATCACTGTTGCCAAAAGACTGACAGAGTTCTGACTGGTTGGCTTGGTTTGGCTTGAGTCATCTGCCCTGGAGCTGATGGAAGGGGGCTGAGTGGGAAATGACCATTCCCTTGAGAAAGACTGGAATCCTGTTTCAGGAGCTTGGAGAAGAGATGTGTGTTTTCAGCGTTTGTCCAGCAGCTGACAGACAGGAAGTGATATTTTTGTTTTGTTTTAAGCAGAAATAAATGAGCTGGTGTTGCCTATAGGAGCTCCTGGGGGAACTTCATTATTTATTCATTTAACAAATTTGTATTGATATCACCCATTTCTGGACTTACTCCAAAGGGAATCTGCTGCCCTCTTAAATTACAGTCTGATAATGGGTCTATACAAGTCTATAATCCCTGAAGTCAGGAGACTGCAGCAGGAGGATCAGGAGTTCGAGGCCAGCCTGAGCTACATAAGACCCTGTCTCAAGCCAGGTGTGGTGGCAAATATCTTTAATCCCAGCTTTCGGGAGGCAGAGGCAGGTGGATCTCTATGAGATCAAGGCCAGCCCAGTCTACATTGTGAGTTCCCAGTCCTTTGAGGCTACAGGGAGACCCAGTCTCATAAAAAGGGGGTGGGGGGCTAGAGAGATAGCTCATTGGTTAAGAGCTCTGGCTGCTCTTACAGAGGACCTGGGTTCCATTCCTAGCACCCACATGGAAGCTAACAGCCATCTGTAACTCCAGTTTTTTGTTTTTTTTTTTTTTGGTCTTTTCGAGACAGGGTCTTCCTGTAGCCCCAGCTGTCCTGGAACTCACTCTGTAGACCAGGCTGGCCTTGAACTCACAAAGATCTGCCTGCCTCTACCTCCCAAGTGCTAGGATTAAAGGCGTGCGCCACCACACCCGGCTGTAACTCTAGTTCTAAGGGAACCCAATGCCCACTTCTGACCTCCTTGGGCATTGCATGACAGGGGTGCACTTACATACATGCAGGCAATACACTCATATACATAAAATAAAATGAGCTGGGCGTGGTGGTGCAAGCCTTTAATCCTAGCACTTGGGAGGCAGAGGTAGGAATCTTTTTTTTGGAGACAGGATCTCCATGTAGCCCAGGCTGGCCTTGGATCTTTAAAAAAGTTTTATTTTGTTGCACGCCTTTAATCCTAGCACTTGGGAGGAGAGGCAGGAGATCTCTGTTTGAGTTCAAGGCCAGCCTTGTCTACAGAGTGAGTTCCAGGACAGCTGGGGCAGGAGACCCTGTCTCAAAAGACCAAAAAAAAAAAAAAAAAGCGCGGACGCGCGTGGATTCCCAGCTTGGCGAGCGAGGCGCGGAGTGTCCCGGGTCCGAGCAGGATCAAGGCTCTGCGGTATCAGACCAGGAAGAGGTCCCTCCCCTAGGTGAGGCTGGGGAGGCTTTCGAGTTTAGTAGGGTCCCAGAAGAGTGGGCTGAGAGACTGGAGTGGAGAAAGTTCACCCTCCCCTCCGCAGGCGTGCGTTTTGTACGTACTGAGGACTGTCTAACTCAAGAGAAGCTTGCACTTTCTCCACACCGACACCCATGAAATAGGCGACATTCACAGCTGAGCTCTCAGAAGTTTAGGAGACTTGGCCTAGCATGGCTGCACAGCTGTAAGCAGTAGAACCAGGTTTATCTGGGCTCTGAGTTATTTTCTGAGTCTCTCTCATCCCCAAACCCCTGCTGTCAGTCACCACATAATTACTAATTTACTATTCACTCATTCATTCATTCGTTCGTTCGTTTATTCAAAAATATGTATTAGCAGGGTGTCGAACCACATCCCTGTAACCCCAGCACTCAGAAGGCCAAGTCAGACGATCTTGAGTTTGTCAGGATGAGCCTGGGCTGCCTAATCAGACCTTGCCTCAAAAGAAAAAATATATATTATTAGGGGCTGAAGATGTAGCTCGGCTGGTAGAGTGTGAGCCTAACATATGCAAGGTCCTAGATTCAGTTCTTACCACCGTCCAGGCAGGCGTGGTGGGGAGGGGGTGCACACCTTTAATACCAGCAGTCGGGAGGTAGAGGCAGGTCGAGACTCACGAGTTCCAGGCCAGCTTGTGCTACCTGTCTCAAACAAACAACAAAAACCCCAGTTCAGTTCTTACCACTCCCAAAAAATTGAAGACAGGGAAAAGAACAGTGGTCAGGGGAAAAGAACAGTGGTCAGCAGGCTGCAATTCCTCTGGAGGTGGTGGGGCGGGAGAACCATGTACAAAAGGAGTTATGTTCCTGCCACCTAGGACATTTTACTTTCTGGTTTCTTTATTTTTATTTTATGCCAGAGTGTTTTGCTTCTATGGATGTCGTGGGCCTTTTCCCATGCATGCAGAGGCCCAGTGAGGCATCGGATCTCCTGAAACTGGAATTACATGTGTACTAGACAAACACTCAGTAGCTGCATCCCCAACCCCCAGCTATAGCTCTTAACTGATATTCAGGAGAGTCAGTTAAGCCAGGACTGGGATCCCAAAGGCTTTCTCTCTCTCTCTCTTTCTCTCCTCTCTCTGTCTCTCTCCTCTCTCTCTCCTCTCTCTGCTCTCTCTCTCTCTTTTTCTTTTCTTTTCTGTGTGTTGCATGTGTGTGTATTGCATGTAGATTGCACCATGTCATACCTGATACATGCTGTCCGTGGAGTCAGAGAGAGGACATCAGATTCACTGGAAGTGGAGTTGAATGGTTCATGCAGCCATACATGTGGGCTGGAAAAACAACCCAGTCTTTGCAAGAGCATGCAGTACTCTTAACTCCGAGCCATCTCTGCAGCTCCAACTTACTATATCTTTTTTTTATTTTACTTTTAACGTGTGTATGGTGGGGGGTGGGGGCACATGGAGACCAAGACATCAGAGTCCTCGGAGTGGATTAAAGGCAGCTGGGAGTTCCCGACAAGCAGCACACCGTCTTAAACATTGAGCCATCTCTTCAGCCTGACCATTTTTTATGCATAATTTATTTATGTGTTTGTTTCTCTTTTGAGTCTTTTTGAGACAGAATCTTCCTGTAGGCCTAGCTGCCTAGAACTCTCTATGGTATCAGGCTGGCCTTGAATCACAAAGATTGACCTGCCTCTGCCTCCTGAATGCTGGTTTTAAAGGCATGTACCACCATGCCCAGCTTTTTTTTTTTTTTCCTTTATTTGTTATACATATACACATTTTATTCTTTTTGGGAGGAGGAGGTCTTTTGTGGATAGGTTCTCCCTTTAGTCCCAGCTGGCCTGGAACTCACTATGTAGACCAGGCTGGCCTTGAACTCACAAGAGATCTGCCTGCCTCTGCCTCCCCAGTACTGGGATTAAAGGTGTGTGCCACCATGCCCAGTGCAACCAGTGCTTTTAACTATGAGCCATCTCTCCAGCCCAACTAACAGTATTTCTGGTTTTTTAAATCTTTTTAAAAATAATTTTATTATTTTTTAGTTTTTTTCCCTTTTTTGGCATTTTTGAGGCAGGGTCTACCTTTTAGTACCAGCTGTCCTGGAGCTTGCTCTGTACCTAGGCTGCCTTGATCCACAGAGATCTGCCTCCCACCTCCCGAGTGCTGGGATTAAAGGCATGTGCCACCACGCCGGCTTTATTTATTTTTTATGTGTATGAGTCTACTGTCTGCATGTAGGTTGGTGCACCCATGTCATGCAATGCTGCAGAGGTCAGAAGAGGGGGTCGGATTCCCCTGGAACTAGACTAAAGAGGGTTCTTATCCGCCATGTGGTGCTGGGAATCGAACCCAGGTCTCTGCAAGACCAGTCAGTGCTCGTTAAAACGCTGAGCCATCTCTCCAGCCCTAACTGTATTTTGTATTTTTGAAAGCCAGAAAACTATTCCACATTGACTGGAGGGAGCTGGCTTGAAAATTTGGAGCTGAACCACAAGGTGGCTATCAAACATATGGATCTGAAGCCCTCTTCTGGTCTCTGAGGAAATTACATGTATGTAGTATATTTATATATGTGCAGGCAAACCACTCATACACATAAAGTAAAAATAAGTAAGAATTTTAATTAAAAAAATTTTTTTGTTGGTGTTGCAGCATCTTTAATCCCAGCACTCAGGAGGCAGAGGCAGCCTGGTCTACATAGTGAGTTCTAGGTCAGCTGGGGCTACAGGGAGACCCTGTCTCTAAAAGACAACAGGAGGAGGAGGAGGAGGAGGAGGAGGAGGAGGAGGAGGAGGAAAAAAGGAGGCTGTATTGACACACATTTATGGTCCCATTACTCTAAGAGACTGAGGTGAGACAATTGATTGAACCAGGAGTTTACGACAGTGGGCTGGAGGAGATGTCTTAGTGGTTAAGTGGCTCTGCTCTTGCAGAGGACCCGGGTTTGATCCCCAGCACCCACATGGCAGCTGAGAACCGTCTTTAACTCCAGTTCCAGAGGAAATCAACACCTTTCTGACCTCCGGGCATTGCAGACACAGGGTGCACAAACCTACATGCAGACAGTACATTCATAAATAAAATAAATTTAAAAAATTGTAAAAATAAAATAGGACCTCCACAGGAGTAGTCATTAGGGAGTTGGAATCCGTTTATTCAGTTTACCTCAAGGACACTTTGTTTTGTGGTGGTAGTTGAGGGGGTCAGACCCAGGGCCTCTCACAGGCAAACCTCCACCACTGAGCAATAGCCCCACCCCTTTTTTTATTTTTATTTGGCGGACAGGGTCTCACTATGTAGATCAGGCTGTCCTCTATCTCACAGAGCTCCTTCTGCTTCTGTCTCCTGAGTAGCTGGGATAAGACGTCTCTTATGGCAGGGCATGATGGTGCATGCCTTTAAATCCTAGCACTTGAAGCCGCAGGCAGGTGATCTTTTTTCTGAGTTCTCAAGGCCCAGACGGTCTACAGAGTGCTGTTCCATGGACAGCTGGGGCACAGGGAGACCCTGTTTCAAAAAAAGACCCCCCCCCCAGACAAGCTGTTGGTGGCAGCACCCTTAATCCTAGGCAGTGGGAGGCAGAGGGCTGGCGAGGATCCTATGTGAGTTCAGGCCAGCCTGTCTACAGTTGAGTTCCATGCGACAGCTGGGGCTGCAGGAGAGCCCGTCTTCGAAAAGACCAAAAAGAAAAGAAAAGCCCCCCAAAGAGATCTACCTGCCTCTGCTTTCCCAAGTCGTGTTTTGGTGATAAAAAAATATCAGCTGGTGGTGCTGAGAGATGGCCGGCCTATTGCGGTTTGGGAGCACCGTTGAGCTCCTCTTACAGAGGACCCTGAGGTTTTCAAATCCCCAGCGCCCACATGCGGCCGGCGCTGAGTCGCCATTGAAACTTCCAATCCAGGAGGAGCTCCATCTCCAGGTGCCGCCGAGACCCTCTTCTGACCTTCTCCGCATTGCACAACACGGGTTGCCCCGGACTTCTTGATGGACTGCGGGTGGTTTAGGCATTCATACACATACAGAAAGAAATGAATAAAAAATTTAAAATATATATTATATCAGCTGGTATTATGCCCCCCCCCATTTCACTTCCTGGAACCCATGAATGAATTATATGATAGAAGAACATGGCATATGTGATTAAAGTCAGGCCCTTAGCCAGCCTGGTCTATGTAGAAGAGTTCCCGGACAGTGGTGGACGCCCGGGAGACCCTGTTCTCACAAACAACAACAACAACAAAACAAACAACACACAAAAAATTTGGGTCGGAAGGTTCCTTGTGTCTTGGTCTAGTAGATCTAGCTGGCTTCCGTTGTAACCTGGTGTCAGAAGCTTGGAGAATCTTTGTTTTGGAGACAGGCTCTTCATGTAGCCAAAGCTGGCCTTGGACTCACAAAAAAGTTTATTTGCTCCATCTGTCTTGGTGTGCTTGGTTGAATCACAGCGCTGCCTGTGTGAGGTCAGAGGTGACAGAACTTTTGGGAGTTGGTCTTCTCCTTCCACCTTTAAGTGGGCTCCAGGAGAACTCAGGTCATCGTCGTTTGTGAGGCAGGTTTGCCTTTACTTGCTGAGCCATCTCTCCTGGGACCATGGCCTTTGTTCCATCTATCTCAGCCCCACCAAATGCTGGAATTGCCGGCATGCCCCTGCTACCGGCTAGCCCTCCGGGGGTCGTGGGTTTCTGGGAGTCCTCTTGGCAGGGAAAGAAACAGGGAAGTGAAACGAAGTGCAGAAAGGAAAACCTAACAAAAAAACAAAACAAAAACAACAACAAACAAAAAAAAGGTAGGTGGATCTTAGTGAGTTGAAGGCCAGCCTGGTCTACAGAGTGGGTTTCAGGACATCTGGGGCTATAAGGAGACCCTGTCTCGAAAAGACCAAAAAATAAAATAAAATAAAATAAAAAATAAAATGATAAATAAGGGGGCCAGAGAGATGGCTCAGTAGTTAAGAGCACTGACTACTCTTGCAGAGGACCAGGTTTAATTCCCAGCACCCACGTGGTGTCCAACAACCCTCCATAACTCCATTTCCAGGGGATCTGATGCTCCTTTCTGACCTCCTCATGCATCGCATGACAGGCACAATTACCTGCAGGTGGGTAATACGCTCATACACATAAAATAAAAAATAATAAAATATATTGCAAAAGGTAAATAAAAAAGTAATGTCAGCCTGGCTTGGTGGGCATGCCTTTAATCCCAGCACTCAGAAGGCAGAGGTAGGTGGATCTCTGTGAGTTCAAGGCCAGCCTGGTGTACAGAGTGAGTTCCAGGCCAGCTGAGAGTAAAGAGAGACCCTGCTTCAAAAAGACCAAAAAAAAAAAAAAAAAAAAAGTAACATCAAGACCGGGAGATGGTTTAGTCTGCCATACAAGCATGAAGAGTTGAGCTCTAATCCCTCACACACATGAACACCTGGCATAGCAGCTGATTCTCTATCTGTAACCCCACCCTCAGGGAAGCAGAGACAGGTAGATCCCTGGAGGTCATTGGCCAAGTAGTCTAGTCCTACTGATGAGCTCCAGGTTCAGGAAGAGACCCTGTCTTAAAAAGCAAGGCGCAAGGCCAGCCTGGTTTACAGAGTGAGTTCCAGGACAGCTGGGGCTACAGGGAGACCCTGTCTTGAAAAGACAAAAACAAAAACAAAAACAAACAAACAACAAAACAACAAAAAGCAAGGCAGAGGAGGTGGAGAGATGGCTCAGTGGTTAAGGCAGAGGAAGGTAGATCTCTGTGAGTTCAAGTCTAGCCTGGTCTACAGAGTGAGTTCCAGGACAGCTGGGGCTACAGGGAGACCCTGTCTTGAAAAGACCAAAAAACAAACAAACAACAAAACAAAACAAAAAACAAACAACAACAACAAATAAAGTAAGGTGGAGGGGCTGGAGAGATGGCTCAGTGGTTAAGGCAGAGGCAGGTGGATCTTTGTGACTTCAAGGCTAGCCTGGTCTACAGAGTGAGTTCCAGGACAGCTGGGGCTACAGGGAGACCCTGTCTCAAAAAGACCAAAAAAAAATTTTTTTTAATTGAATGTGTGGGAGGGTCTAGCCAGCATGTATGTAAGAGCACCCGGGTCGTGTAGTGTAATGCCCACCCACAGAGGTCAGACAATAGCGCTGGACCCTCTGGAACAGCGAGCTATGGACTGTTAGCTGCCTCGCGGATGCTGGGATTCAAACCCCGTCATCTCAAGGGCAGCCAGTGCTCTTAGTAATTAAACCATCTCTCTAGCCTCATAAAACATTTTTTTTTTGGGGGGGGTCTTTTTGAGACAGGTTTTGGTTTGTTTTTGGTCTTTTTGAGACAGGGTCTCCCTGTTGCCCCAACTGGCCTGGAACTCACTCTGTAGACCAGGCTGGCCTTGAACTCAGAAATCTGCCTGCCTCTACCTGGTGCTTGTTGGGCTTAAAAGGCGTAGCTAACTGTAAGAATCAGGTAGCAGACTACTTGAGAAACCCTAGGGTGACTGAGTAAGGATGTGAATGGGCCTGAGAGACCATGGGCCCACAGACTGTAGGAATAGGGAAGAGGGAGGATGGCAGTGTGAGGAGAGGTATGGTGGGGAGGGAGAGTGAACTGGACACAAGAGTTGGCTTTTTCCGTGGAGACTGGCCAAGGCAGGTGCCGGCAGCTTGCACGTTTGTGTTAGCACCATTTGCAGGGGGAAGAACGTGGTAGATCCCAGGTTTTTTTTTTTTTTTTTTTTTTTTTTTTAGTCCAGGTTTTATCTGCAATGGTGAGGACAGAATCTCCAGGTAGGGGTCTAGGGAAGAGGAATGCTCCAGAGAACAAAGGAAGGGCACACCACACACACACACACACACACACACACACACACACACAGAACTCTGGCCAGGCTGTCCGGGAACCCATTGGGACAGAGCGCAAGGAAAACCGTGCTGGGAAGACACCTCCTCTTCCAAGGCGCGAGCTGGGGAGTGCGAACAAAGAGGGTCCAATACTCAGGGGGCGGGGCCTATGGGGTGTGGCCTATCGGGCGTGGCCTTTGGGTGTGTTCAACTAGGAAAGACAGCGAGGGCGGGCCAGTGGGAGGGAGCGAGCAGGAGGTGGGTCAATGGGGAGGTGAGCGAGCTGGGCGCTGGCTGAGGAATAGGAAGCAGGGGCGGGACCAATGGGCGGGGCATAGCCGTGGACCGAGCTCTGGAAAGCTGCTGCTGGGAGAGAGGCTGGACTTGGTGGTTGGCTACTACCGGAGGTGGGGATTCCGGGTCGAGGGAGGCCGGGGCGGTGTCCGCGGAAGCGGCCGGCTTCGGGCGTTCCGCGGACGCGCGTGGATTCCCAGCTTGGCGAGCGAGGCGCGGAGTGTCCCGGGTCCGAGCAGGATCAAGGCTCTGCGGTATCAGACCAGGAACAGGTCCCTCCCCTAGGTGAGGCTGAGGAGGCTTTTGAGTTTAGTAGGGTCCCAGAAGAGTGGCTGAGAAACTGGAGTGGAGAAGGTTCACCCTCCCCTCCCCAGGCGTGCGTTTTGTACGTACTGAGGACTGTCTAACTCAAGAGAAGCTTGCACTTTCTCCACACCGACACCCATGAAATAGGCGACATTCACAGCTGAGCTCTCAGAAGTTTAGGAGACTTGGCCTAGCATGGCTGCACAGCTGTAAGCAGTAGAACCAGGTTTATCTGGGCTCTGAGTTATTTTCTGAGTCTCTCTCATCCCCAAACCCCTGCTGTCAGTCACCACATAATTACTAATTTACTATTCACTCATCATTCATTCATCGTTCGTTCGTTCGTTTATTCAAAAATATGTATTAGCAGGGTGTCGAACCACATCCCTGTAACCCCAGCACTCAGATGGCCAAGTCAGACGATCTTGAGTTTGTCAAGATGAGCCTGGGCTGCCTAATCAGACCTTGTCTCAAAAGAAAAAAATATAATATTATAGGGGCTGAAGATGTAGCTCGGCTGGTAGAGTGTGAGCCTAACATATGCAAGGTCCTAGATTCAGTTCTTACCACCGTCCAGTCAGGCGTGGTGGGGAGGGGGTGCACACCTTTTATACCAGCACTCGGGAGGCAGAGGCAGGTCAAGACCAGCCTGGTCTGCTTCACGAGTTCCAGGCCAGCTTGTGCTACCTGTCTCAAACAAAACAAAAAACCCAGTTCTTACCACTCCCAAAAAATTGAAGACAGGGAAAAGAACAGTGGTCAGCAGGAGGTGGTGGGGCGGGAGAACCATGTACAAAAGGAGTTATGTTCCTGCCACCTATGACATTTTACTTTCTGGTTTCTTTATTTTTATTTTATGCCAGGAGTGTTTTGCTTCTATGGATGTCCTGCGCCTTTTCCCATGCATGCAGTACCCACGGAGGCCGGTAGAGGGCATCGGAGTTCCTGAAACTGGAATTACAGTTGTTTTTTTAATTTTATTTATTTATTTTCTATGTGTATAAGTGTACTGTCTGCATGTAGGTTTGTGCACCCGTGTCGTGCAATGCCGCGGAGGTCAGAAGAGGGTCTCGGATTCCCCTGGAACTGGAGTTCCCCTGGAAATTGGAGTTACAGATGGCTCTCAGCCTCCATGTAAATGCTGGGGATCGAACCCGGGTCCTCTGCAAGAGCAGTCGGCACTCTTAACCGGTAGGCTATCTCTCCAGCCCCTGGAATTAATTACAGTTCTAAACCACCATGTGGGTGCTGGGAACTGAAACCAGTGGTCCTCTGCAAGAGAAGCCAGTGCTCTTAAAACTCATGAGCCATCTTTCTGACACCTTTACATACTTTCTATGCGTTGATTATTATTATTTTATTTCTTTTCCTGACTGGCCTGGAATTCTGTTTCCTGAGTGCTGGGATTAAAGGTGAGTGCCACGCCTGGTTGCCTTGGTTTCTTCAACTCTACAGTGAGACATATATACATCAGCTGCTCCAGTGGGTCACTGCGACAATGTAAAGACGTCAATCTGGCCCTCTGAAAGTACTTGGTAACTTAAAGTTAAGTATCCCCTTCCTCACTCCCACCTACTTAACTCAAAACTCCCTGCAGCAGCCACATGTCCATCCTGTCACACATGAGCCCACCCTCCCTAGATAGGACACTAACACAGTGGACAAAGATCCATGTGGAGTACTAATCTTGCAGAGTGAGGATGTACAGGCCACAGACCTTTGGCGGGTGGGAAAAACTGCCGCTGGGTCACAGCTGTGTCTGAGGCACAGCACCCACGGCTGAATCAGCGGGGAATATGGCAAAAAAGTGAGCATTTGCACGGCAGCAATTGTAAGGCTTTGGGGGACTGTCTTCAGGGACTTGAAGGGAAATGCTCTCCTGATTTCACAGCTGACCTCTCTGAAGAGCTTGTGTGGTAACACGGCCGTGTGAGCACAGCTATACCCAGTGGACCCAGCATTTATCTAGGGTTTGGAAGACCACAATCAAGCTGTTCTTTTTCTTTGTTTCCTTTTTTCCCCTTTGGGTTCTTTTTTATTATTTTATGTCTGTGACTGTACTGTCTGCATGTAGGTTGGTGCACCCATGTTGTGCAATGCCTTGGAGGTCAGAAGAGGGTGTTGGATTTCTCTGGAACTGGAGTTAAAGATGGTTCTTAGCCACCATGTGGGTGCTGGGAATTGAACCCTGGTCCTCTGTAAGAGCAGTTGGCAGTCTTAACTGCTGAGTCATCATCTCTCCAGCCCCCCCCCCCCCTTGGGTTCTTATGTATCTCAGGCTGGCCTCTAATTTTCCATGTGGCTGAGAATGACCTTGAATTCCTGCTTCTACTTCCCAGGTGCTGGGATTACAGATGTGCATGACTAGGCCTGCTTCACGTGGAGCTGGGCTTCATGTGTACTAGGCAAACACTCGGTAGCTGCATCCCCAACCCCCAGCTATAGCTCTTAGCTGATATTCAGGAGAGTCAATGAAGCCAGGACTGGGATCCCAAGGCTTGCTCTCTCTCTCGTCCTGTCTCTGTCTCTGTCTCTCTTCTCTCTCCTCTCTCCTCTCCTCTTCTATATATATATATTATATATATATAACATACATACATAATATATATATGTTGTGCGTGTGTGTGTGTGTATTGCATGTAGATGCAGCCATGTCACATGCATACAATGTCCATGGAGGTCAGAGAGGACATCAGATCCACTGAATGGATTACAGATCATTAGCCACTATGTGGGAGCTGGGAACTGAACCCAGGTCCTCTGCAAGAGCAGTCAGTACCCTTAACTCCTGAGCCATCTCTCCAGCTCCAACTTACTATATCTTTTGTTTATTTTACTTTTTAACTGTGTGTATGGTGGGGGGTGGGGGCACATGGAGACCAGAGACATCAGATCCTCCGAGCTGAGATTAAAGGCAGCTGCGAGTTCCCTGACAAGCAGCACCTGCTCTTAAACTTTGAGCCATCTCTTCAGCCTGACCATTTTTATGCATAATATATTTATTGTTTTGTTTCTCTTTTTGAGTCTTTTTGAGACAGAATAGTCCTATAGGCCTAGCTGGTCTAGAACTCTCTAGGTAGACCAGGCTGGCCTTGAACTCACAAAGATTGACCTGCCTCTGCCTCCTGAGTGCTGGTTTTAAAGGTATGTACCACCATGCCCAGCTTTTTATTTTATTTTATTTATTTCTGTATGTGTATGAATGTACTGTCTGCATGAAGGTTTGTGCACCCATTTCATGCAATGCTGCGGAGGTCAGAAGAGGGTGTGATTCCCTGGACTGGAGTTCTCCTGGAATTGGAGTTTCGGACAGCTCTCGGCCACCATGTGGTACTGGGATCAAACCCGGGTCCCGATGTCAGGGTGGTTATGTAGGGTGTTAACTCTATCCATCTCTCCAGCCCCCATGCCCAGCTTTTTATACATACACATTTTTTTCCTTTATTTGTTATACATATACACAATTTATTTTTTTTGGGGGGGGAGGAGGTCTTTTTCAAATAGGTTCTCTCTTTAGTCCCAGCTGGTCTGGAACACACTATGTAGACCAGGCTGGCCTTGAACTCACAAGAGATCTGCCTGCCTCTGCCTCCCCGGTACTGGGATTAAAGTGTGTGCCACCATGCTCAGTGCAACCAGTGCTTTTAACTACTGAGCCATCTCTCCAGCCACTATACTTATTTTTGTTTAAAATCTTTTAAAAATATTTTTATTTATTATTTTTTAGTTTTTTTTCCTTTTTTTGGTATTTTATTGAGGCAGGGTCTCCCTTTTAGTACCAGCTGTCTGGAGCTTGCTCTGTAGACCAGGCTGGCTTGAACTCACAGAGATCTGCCTACCTCTACCTCCCAAGTGCTGGGATTAAAGGCATGTGCCACCACACCGGCTTTATTTATTATTTTTTATGTGTATGAGTCTACTGTCTGCATGTAGGTTGGTGCACCTGTGTCGTGCGATGCTGCAGAGGTCAGAAGAGGGTGTTGGATTCCCCTGGAACTGGTTAAAGATGGTTCTTAGCTGCCATGTGGGTGCTGGGAATCAAACCCAGGACCTCTGCAAGACCAGTCAGTGCCCTTAACTGCTGAGCCATCTCTCCAGCCCCCTAACTGTATTTTTGAAAGTCAGCAAACTATTCCACATTGACTGAGAGGAGCTGGCTTGAAAATTTGGAGCTGAACCACAAGGTGGCTAACAAACATATGGATCTGAAGCCCTCTTCTGGTCTCTGAGGAAATTACATGTATGTAGTATACTTATATATGTGCAGGCAAACCACTCATACACATAAAGTAAAAATAAGTAAGATTTTTAATTAAAAAATATTGAGTTGGGTATGGTGAGGCATGCCTTTAATCCCAGCACTCAGGAGGCAGAGGCAGAAGGATCTCTGTGAGTACAAGTCCAGCCTGGTCTACATAGTGAGTTCCAGGTCAGCTGGGGCTACAGGGAGACCCTGTCTCTAAAATACAATGGAGGAGGAGGAGGAGGAGGAGGAGGGAGGAGGAAAAAAGGAGGCTGTAGTGACACACATTTATGTTCCCATTACTCTAAGAGACTGAGGTGAGACAATTGATTGAACCAGGAGTTTAAGACAGTGGGGCTGGAGAGATGGCCTGGCGGGTTAAAAGTGCTGACTGCTCTTGCAGGGACCCGGGTTGGATCCCCAGCACCCATATGGGGTAGATCTCTGTGAGTTCAAGGCCAGCCTGGTCTACAGAGTGAGTTCCAGGACAGCTGGGGCTACAGGGAGACCCTGCTCAAAAAGACAAAAAAAAAGAGGTTTTATTTGCGTGTCTGTGTGTGCATGCTGTGTGTGCGTGGTCGAATCACAGCGCCTGTGTGGAGGTCAGAGGACAACTTCTGGGAGTTGGACCTCTCCTTCCACCTTTAAGTGGGCTCCAGGGATTGAACTCAGGTTGTCATTTGTGAGGCAAGTGCCTTTACTTGCTGAGCCATCTCTCTGACCATGGCCTTTGTTCCATCTATCTCAACCCCACCAAGTGCTGGGATTGCGGGCATGCCCCCCAACATCTGACCCAACAGAAACAGAATCTTTTTTGTTGTTGTTGTTGTGACAGGGTCTCCCTGTAGCCCCAGCTGGCTTGGAACTCACTATGGAAACCAGGCTGGCCTTGAACTCACAGAGGTCTGCCTGCCTCTGCCTCCAGAGGGCTGGGATTAAAGGCTTGTGTGACCATGGCCAAGGGAGAAACAGAATCTTGATGATGTAATGGTGTGTTTGATGAGATGGGCTTCTGCTGCTCAGGTGAAAGAAAGGGCCAAGAACCAGAAAGTCACAGACATGGATTCTTTGAGAAGGAGGCTAGCAAATGTCTCAATTTTAGCTCAGTGAGACCCATCCTGGGCTAACACAGAACTATACAATAATACATTTGTTCCTTGGAAAACCTCTACAACCTGTGAGAGATATAATAATACATTTGTACAGTCCATCTATAGCATAAGACATGAAAGCTGTATAAAGCTGTGGTCATTTGTGATGGTAACAGGAAGCTAGTTTATCCTGTGGCACTTCCTTCAACCTAACCTGCTGGTCTCGCCCTAGAGGACCCCTGTTCCCCTTCTACCCCACTTCTGGGCCTGCCCTGGCCTCTCAGATTTCCCTCAAGCCTTTCAGATGACCCGGCATGCTGAGCACTGGCCACTGGCTACCAGCACTCTTCCTTGCAGCCTTCACTGGACCACAAGCTCCTGGGGGGCTATTTTTCTTCTCCTCTGGACCCCATGGCCAGGCATGGTCCACAGGGTGGCACAGCAGACTTGGAACATCCTTGTATAAGAATCTGGGCTTGGGGCTGGAGAGATAGCTCAGTGGTTAAGAGCGCCAACTGCTCTTGCAGAGGACCTGGGTTTAATTCCCAGCACCCACATGGTGGCTAAGAACCATCTTTAACTCCAGTTCCAGGGGAATCTGATGCTCTCTTCTGACCTCCACGGCATTGCACAACACAGGTGCAATTATGGCATGGAAGAACCAGGCTTCAGGACCTGGCAGGGGCTGGGTAAATGGTAGCTCTATTTCCTGGAGGAAGAATATTGAAAGGTTTGCCAAGTGTTGACAGAAACTGAACTGTGATTCTACAAATCTTCATGTGGGTCAGGCTTTGGGTCCTGTCCATCCAGTTCCCCATTAAGAGAAGGGATGGGTATATTGCTTTAAGATGGGTGCCAACAAGTGGGGGCAGCTGTGTCTGAGTGTCCAGGAGCATCTGAGCTAGAAGGGAGCTTGGAAGTGAAATCCGGAGACCAGATGCTGGGCTGGGGAGTCTCAAGCTAGAGTACACTGGGTTTGAAGCCTGCTTCCGCCAGAGTTTTGCTGTGTTGCCTAGAGCAAATCACTTCACATCTCTGGGCCTTGTTTTTCATACCTTCAGCCTCCACCAGGGAACTGAGAGTCAAACGAGAGTTTAAAAGAATCCATCTGCTATGGGATTATTTTTAATTACTCAAGGTGGGAAAACTCAGGCCTAGAGAGAGCACTTGGCCAGATGTGAGAGATGGAGATGAAACTGGAGCCCAGGCCTCCTGCTCTAGTTCACAGTCTCTTTCCCCAGGGCTGGTGAGTGAGAAGTGAGATCGGGTGAGTCCATCTGTCCTGCTATTTTTGTATGGATGGAGGGCAAGAGGCTAGGTAAAAAGGTGAGGAAGAGAGGCTGGGGAGGGGTGAGTCAATGGAGACAGTGTAAGGGAGAGGCAGGGACTCTAGCAGGGGAAGTCGGTAATATCTTTCTGTCTCAGCCCACGGAAGCTTACAAGTGCACATCCACCTTTCACAGCTTCCATGTTGTGTGTCTTTTCCCTATCACTAGCCCAAGGTCCAGGGAGGGCTAAGCTTCCTGGGATCACACAGCTAGGAGGGAAGATTGGCCATTAACTCAGGTCCTCAGAGAGGGACACCCTCTAAGTGTACTTCAGTCACTCTGAGTTCATTAAAAATATAAACTGAGGGGCTGGAGAGATGGCCTAGCGGTTAAGAGCACTGACTGCTCTTGTAGAGGACCCAGGTTCGATTCCCAGCATCCACAGGGCAGCTGAAAACCATCTTTAACTCCAGTTCCAGGGAAATCTGATGCCCTCTTCTGACCTCTGCAGCATTGCACAACACGGGTGCACAAACCTGCATGCAGACAGTACATTCATACACATAAGAAAATAAATAAAAAATTAAAAAAATATATAAACTGAGCCAGGCTTGGTGGTGCATGCCTTTAATCCCAGCACTCAGGAGGCAGGGACAGGTGGGTCTCTGTGAGTTCAAGGCCAGCTTGGTCTACAAAGTGAGTTCCAGGACAGCTGGGGCTGGAGACCCTGTCTCAAAAAGACAAAAAACAAAACAAAACAAAAAAACTGAGAGCCGGGCGTGGTGGTGCATGACCTTAATCCCAGCACTCTGGAGGCAGAGGTAGGCAGGAAGTCTGTGAGTTCAAGGCCAGCCTGGTCTACATAGCAAGTTCTAACTTAGGCCAGCTGTGGCTACAGACCCTGTCTCAAAATGACCAAAATAATAAATAAAAATTAAAATCATGAGGCTAGAGAGATGCTCAGTAGTTAGGAGCACTGGTTGCTCTTCCAAAGGACCCAGGTTGGGTTCCCAGCACCCACATAGCACCTAACAACCATTCATAACTCCAGTTCCAGGGGATCCACCACCCTCTCTGGCCTCCACAAGCATTGCTCACAGGATGGTGCACCTACAGACATTATCCAGCTTACATACATCATGCAGGCAACACCCATACACATAGAACTTGAAACTTAACACACACACACCCCAAAATATCACAGGCTAGGCACAGCAGCACCCACTTGCAGTCCCAGGTACTTAGGAAGCACTTGAGGCCAGGATTTGAGGGCGGCCTGGACAACCAACTGTGAGGCTCAATTTCTACATAGGTAAAGAGATAAATCCATCTAAAACTTATACAACACATGCCCTGATTATGTCCCATAATCAAATGAAATCATATGAAACTGCACTTGTGACCAGCACTCACAACTAACATTCACTGACTGAAGACACAAATCGGCTGCGAAGTTCAGGGACTGGAAGATTTCTGGCCACACAGAGGGAGGAAGCTGAGAACAAGCAACAGTGAGCGAAAGCCTCTCTGCTGGCCAGCAGTGGTGGAAGGAGACTGCCGAGGTAGATGAGGACCATTTGGGGCCAAGGAGATCTTCTGTCAGACAGTCGGTCATCACACAGGCATACTCAGACCTCAAAGCTCAGTGAACTGGGGCAGAGAGCTGGCCCAGTGGTTAAAGAGCACTTCTACTCTTGCCAAGGAGCTGGGTTTGATTCCCACGCACCACACAGTGGCTAGCAACGTCTGTAACTACACCTCCAGGGGATCTGAACCCTCTTCTGGCCTCCATGGCACTGCATGCACCAAGTGCCAACATACATGCAGGCAACACACTCATACACATAAAAATAAAAATATTTCAACAGCACTCGGCAGAGAGATCTCTGTGAGTTCAAGGCCAGACTGGGCTAAATAGTGAGTTCCAGGACAGCTGGAGCTACAGGGAGACCCTGTCTCAAAAAGACAAAATAAATTAATTAAAAATAAAAGCATTTTTTAAATTTTTTAAATTTATTTTTTATGTGTATGAATGTACTGTCTGCATGCAGGTTGGTGCACCCGTGTCATACAATGCTGTGGAGGTCAGAAGAGGGTGTTGGATCCCCTGGAACTGGAATCAAAGACAGTTTTTAGCCGTCATGTGGGTGCTGGGAATCGAACCCGGGTCCTCTGCAAGAGCAGTCGGTGCTCTTAACCACTGAACCATCTCTCCAGCCCCAGGCATTTTTTTATAAAAGCATTTTAAAACAGAAAAATCACAACATAATTAGCCCACCTTATAAATAACAAGGGCTGGCAGATGGCTCAGTGGGAAAGGCCTTGCTGAGCAAGCCTTGTGCCCAGGTTCAATCCCCAGACCCACATAAGGTGGAGGGAGAGAACTGATGCCACAAAACTTTCTCCACCTCTCACACAGGCCATGGCACACACGGCCCCATCCCTACCCACCCCTGCCGCATCATACACGAACACACACAAAATAATAAGATTAAAAAAAGTTAAGAGCAAGAACTAAAGCACAACCTGTAATCCCAGAATCCAGAAGGCTAAGGCAGGAGGACTGTGAGTTCAATGCCAGCCTGAACTTAATAGTGAGACCTTATCTTAATATATTTT
The DNA here is from genome assembly GCA_009823505.1 of Rhizomys pruinosus. Lineage (NCBI taxonomy): Eukaryota > Metazoa > Chordata > Mammalia > Rodentia > Spalacidae > Rhizomys > Rhizomys pruinosus. Next base: position 29,056 of record VZQC01014727.1, read on the forward strand.
TGGAACTTTCCTGAGCCCAAGCTGTCTGGAATCACATGTAGACAGCTGGCATTGAACTCACAAAATCCGCTGCCTGCCTCCAATGCTAGATTAAGGCGTGCGCCACCACACCGTGAGACCTTATCTTTAAGAAAAATGTTCTTAATGAACAAGAAAGTGATAATCAGTGGTAGGGGCATGACTTGGTACCAGACTGTCTGGTAGGCACAAGGCCTGGGGGGGCATAGCTAGCAGTTTTGGGTTGTTTTTGTTTTGTTTTGTTTTATATTTTTTGTTGATTTATAGATAGGAGGAGGGCATATATCCCGGCCTGTAAGCACAGGTTAGAGGACAATGTACAGGAGGGTCCCTCCTTCTACTATGGAGCCCGGGGACCAAACTCAGATGGAAAGTTGGCAGCCAATGTCTTTACCTGCTGAGCGGCCCACTGGCCTCTACCTCGAGTTTTTTTTTTTATTGTAAAATTATACGTGTCAGCCAGACATGGTGGAACACGCCTTTAATCCCAGTACTTGGGAGGCAGAGGCAGACAGGTCACTGTGAGTTCGAGGCCAACTGGTCTACAGTGAGTCCAGGACAGCTAGGCTGTGGGGAAACCCTGCTCAAAAAGACCCCCCCAAAATTATATGGTTTCTAAGTGTTTTCCCTGCATGTACGTAAGTACCACATGTGTGCAATGCCCATGAGGCCAGAAAAGGGCACCGGATATCCTGGAACTGAAGTTATGGACATTTGTTAGCTACCATGTGGATGCCAGGAACTGAATCCCAGTTCTCTTTAAGAGCTGTCAGTGCTCTTAACAGCTGAGCCATCTCTCCAGCCCCAACTAGCAATTCTTAAATAATGTTAATTATTAGGAGACTTTTTTTTCTTTTTTTGAGACAGGGTCTCCCTGTAGGCCCAGGTGGCCTGGAATATCAGGAGACTTTTTTATTTTATTTATTTTATTTTTTATTTATTTCTGTATGTGTACAAATGTACTGTCTGCATGCAGGTCTGTTGCACCTGTGTCGTGCATGCTCGGAGGTCAGAAGAGGGTCGGATCCTCTGGACTGGAGGAATTTTTAAAATAATTTTGCCAGGTGTGGTGGCACCCTTTAATCCAGCACTTGGGAGGCAGAGGCAGGTGCATCTCTTTGTGAGTTCAAGGCCAGCCTGGTCTACATAGCGAGTTCCAAGACAGCCAGAGCTACAGGGAGACCCTGTCTCAAAAAAGAACCACCCCCCCAAAAAATTTTTATTTGGGTGTATTGTGTCTGCTTTTCTGTTCATCTATGTAGCACATCTATGCAGTGCCATCGGAGGCCAGAAGAGGGCACCAGATCCCCTGGAACTGGAGTTGCAGGCACCTGATACAGGTGCTGGAAATTAGCTCAGGTCCTCTATAAGAGCAGCCAAGTGCTCTTCCGACTTCTCTTGCAGAGGACCCAGGTTCGATACTCCAGCACCCACATGGCGGCTGAGAACCGTCTTTAACTCCAGTTCCAGGGGAATCTGACACCCTCTTCGACTCCAAGGCATGCACGACAGGGTGCACCAACCTACATCAGACAGTACATTCATATACATAAAAAATAAGTAATAAAATTAAAAAATAATTTAAAAAAAAAGAGCAGCCAAGTGCTCTTAACTGATGAGTTTTTTTTTTTTGTCTTTTTTTTTTGGACAGGGTCTCATTCTGTAGTCTGTCAGCCTCCTGCCTCCACCTGCCAGGGGGGTTACAGATGTGCACAGAGTGGCCCAGCGACTTTTTTTTAGAGTCTCATTCTGTTACCCAGATGGGCCTAAAACTCACTAAAAGTAGCCCTAGGCTGACCTTGAACTCAAACCTCCTGCCTCAGCCTCAGCCTCTGGAATCCCCGAGTCTACAGGCTTAAGGACCCCTTGCCCACCTCTCAAGGACCTCTTCAGAAATGTTTTAAACTCTGCATGTTGCTGACTCTAGTGAAGTGTTATTTTCAGGTAGGCTGGGGGCACACACCTTTAATCCCACCACTTGGGAGACAGAGGCAGGCAGATCTCTGTGAGTTCAAGACCAGCCTGGTCTACATAGTAAGTTCCAGGACAGCTAGGGCTCCAGGGAGACCCTGTCTCAAAAGGTTTGGGGGAAGAGGAGAAGAAAAAGAAAAGCAAAGGTCTGCCTTGAGAAGTAGCTTCCCTGGATACTCAGGCGTAGGTATAATTTGATGGGTGGGAGCTTCCCCAGGAAGCCTCTAAGAGTAAAAGACAGGACCAAGATCAGGACACCTGTGAGGTCAGCTCAGGTGAGACCCACCTGCAGAAGCCCCACCCACACTGGCACTTGGCTCTTCAAGGGCTCCAGGATGACATAGCTGCCTTAACACTTTCAACAGGATGGGTGAGGCAGGACAGTTGGTGGACACCCTTGGAAACAGGCTTGCTGAGCCACAGAGTTTTTTTTTTTTTTTTTTTTTTTGGTCTTTTTGAGACAGGGTCTCCCTGTAGCCCCAGCTGTCCTGGAACTCACTCTGTAGACCAGGCTGGCCTTGAACTCGCAAAGATCCGCCTGCCTCTGCCTCCCAAGTGCTAGCATTAAAGGCATGCGCCACCACACCCGGCTTCAGTGGATTTTAATAGGAATTCTCTTCAAAGTGTGTACACACACATATATTTGCATAATGCAAAGCAGAATAAATACCATCATATTTAAGCCTTGGCTAAAAAAAAACAAATAACAACAAAAAAACCCGAGGTATTATATAGACAAAGTTCTAACCAAGAAGTTAATTTGGGCCGGGCATGGTGGCACACACCTTTAATGCACAAAAACAGACCTGTTGACCAATGGAACAAAACCGAAGATCCAAGTCTGAGCACATACAAGCAGGTGTTGCCATTTTAATATCAGACAAAATAGACTTCAAAGTAAAAGAAATCAGAAGAGACAAAGAAGGCCATTATATTTTTATCAAAGGAACAATTCACCAAGAAGATTTTTTACATTCATATATTATATTATTTTATTTTTTTAATTGTTTTATTTATTTATTTTTAACAAATCTAGACCCGTGTTCCCGCTCATTTCCCCCACCCCCCGTCAGAGCTCGTGCATTCTGCCAAACATGCTTTCCATCTCTTAGTCTTTCTCAATATTTTCCATGGGGACGTTGACTGTTTTGAGCAGAAGTTCACTGTTTCAGTCAGTTCTTTGATGCAAGTATTTCTGTTGTTGTTGTTGTTTCCAAAATGCATTATGTCAACTGCTTTGTACAGAAGCTCAGGGCCCTACACAAGAAATACTTACAACTGGTAATTGGCACTAGCATCCACAGATGAGGGATACCATTCGTCGTTTGTTTTTCTGGGACGGTGTTACTTCACTCAGCATGATGTCCTCTAGCTCCAGCCATTTTCCTGCAAAGCTCGTGATGTCGTCTTTCCTTTACTGCTGCATAGAACTCATTGTGTAGTGTACCACATTTTCTCTATCCATTCGTCAGTTGAGGGGCATTTGTTTTGGTTCCAGCTCTTTGCTATTGTGAAAGAGCTGAAATAAACATGGCCGTGCATGTATCTCGTGGTGGCGTAAGTCTTGAGGGTACATGCCCAGGAGTGGTATGGCTGGGTCGGGTGCAAGTTCATTCCAAGTCTTCCAGGGTTCTCCACACTGCTTTCCATAGTGGCTGTAACCAGTTTACCATTCCCACCAGCAGTGGATGAGTGTTCCCCTTTCCCCACAACATCTCCAGCACTTGGTATCATTTTGTTTTCTTGATCCTAGCCAGTCTTACTGGAGTAAGATGATACTTAAAGTGGTTTTGATTTGCATTTCCCTTAATGATTAGTGATGTTGAGCAGTTTCTTGAAAGGTGTTCCTCAGACATCTCTAATTCCTCGCTTGTGAAGTCTCTGGTTCATGTTCTTTACTCCATCTATTGAGCGGGTTCGTTTGTTTTCTTTTTCTTTGTTTTTTGAGTAGTTTATATATTCTGGAAATCAATGCTTTGGTCAGATGTATCTTTGCAGTGAAGGTTTCCTCCCCAACTCTGTGGATTTCTCTTCTCCTTCTGATTGTTTCTTTTGATGTACAGAAGCTTTTGAGTTTGATGAGGTCCCATTTGTCAATTGTCGACCTTAATTCTTGTGCAGCTGCTGTTCTGATTTAGGAAGTCTTTTCCTACGCCATGTCTTGTAGTCTGCTTGCCAAACTTTTTCTTCTATCACTTCAGAGTTTGGGGGTTTCCATAGTGAGGTCTTTTAATCCATCTGGAGTTGACTTTGTACAGGGCTGAAGAGTAGGGGTTAATTTCATTCTTCTACAAGTGGTGATCCAGTTTTGCCAACACCAACTTGCTGAAGATGCTGTCCTTTCTCCATTGTGGTTTCTTGGCCCCCTTGTCAAATAATGAGAGTGGCTAAATTGTATGTGCTCAGTTTGATCTTCGGATTTTGTTCCATTAGGTCAACAGGTCTGTTTGGTGCCAGACCAGGCTGTTTTTTAATGACTATAGCCCTGTAGTATAGTTAAAATCTGGTAAATAGGATCCTCACTTGTATGCTTCTTTTCACTCAGGATTGATATTGGCTATTCGGGGTCTTTTGTTTCTCCAAAATGAATTTTAAGAACTTTTGTTTCCGCCTGTGGAAGAAACTTCTTGGGGATTTTTTGATTTGGGATTGGCATTAAATCTATAGGCAAGAGTTTTGTAAAAATGGACATTTTTACAATATTAATTTTCCAATCCATGAGCATGGGAGGTTTTTCCATCTTCTAGGGTCTTCTTTCAATTTCTTTCTTTAAGGGTTTAAAATTTTTTGGTTGTAGGACGGTTTTGGTGCTTTGGTTAGGTTTGTTCCTAGGAGTATCTAAATTTTGTTTTGAGGCTATTGTGTGTGAAGGTCTCTTTGAATTCTTTCTCTCAGTTGTGCTTCGTTCAGTTGTGTTAAAATTAGAAGGCCATTTGATTTTCTTAAGGTTAATTTGTATACCTGCCACCATTTTGGCTGAAGCTGTTATCCATCTTCTAGGATGTTTTCCTTGGTTTTGGTACGTTTTTGATCGCTTAAGTAAACAAAATCATAATCACAGCAAAATAGGATAGCTTTGACTTCCTCTTTTCCAAATTAGTATCCTTAATATCCTTTTCTTGCCTTATTGCTCTATTGCAGTGTTTACAAGCACTATATCGAAGAGAGTTGGTGATAGGGGGGCAGCCTTTGCCGAGTTCCTACCTTTAAAGGGAATGTTTCTGCATTTCCCCAATTTAGGCATGAATATTGGCTGTGGGTTTCTTGTATCATGGCTTTGATTGATATTGAGGAATCGAATCCCTCCAATCCAATTTCTTCTAGGGACTTTAAGCATGAAGGGATGCTGGGATTTTTGTCAAAAGGTTTTCAGCATCAATTGCGATGATGGTGTGTTTTTGTCTTTATTCCGTTTATGTGTTTGGATGAGTTTTATTGATTTCGTAATGTGAACCATCCCTGCATCTCTGGTATGGGAATCCAACGGTTGGTCATGATGGATGATCTTTCTTGAATGTGGGTCTGTATGCGATTTTTGAACACAGTCATTCTGTTTAGGAATTTTTTGGTTATTCTGTGTTCATGAGGGAGATTGGGTCTTTTATTCTCCTTTTTATTGTTCTGTCTTCTGGCCTGGTTTTTAATTAGATTGATGTGGCTTTCATAGATAGGAGTTTGGGAGAATTCCTTCTGATCTGTTTTATACTTCCTAAAACAGTTTTCAGTAATAATGGTTGTAGGTCTTTTTGAAATAGTTTATAAGAATTTGTGCTGCTGTGAAACTGTCAATTGTGGCCTGGGCTTTTTTAGGTTGGGAGGCTTCTTACTGACAATAAACACTCCTCTATTTCTTCATTTGTTATGTTTGGTCTGTTTAAAGCTGGCTGGGGTCTCCACTCCTCTAATCATGGCCAGCTTGTGGCCCTGATTCCCAAGTTTCTTCAGATATTCATTCCATTTTCTTCTACCGATTTTCAAACTTGGTAGAATATAGGTTCTGTGTAATATTTCCTCATATAGATATTTTCTTGATCTTTCGCTTTCCGTTAGTCTGTTGATATTTCCGCCTTTTATCAAGATTGTAATTGATGGGACGCTTGTTCCTTCTCCTCTTTTTGCTTAACTGGGCTAGAGGTCTGTCCTATCTTGTTTATTCTCTAATCAAGAACCGACTTTTTGTCTTCAATTGATTTTTTTATGTTTCTTTGTTTTTTTCATTGATTTCTGCTCCTGATTTTGTCTATTTCTCTCCCTTCTGTTGCGTTTAGGTTCATCTAGTTGCTCTCAAGTGCTTTTAGCTTAGTGGTTAGATCATTCACTTGTTGCTCTTTCTGTTTTTCTAATGTAGGCCCCAGGACTATAAAACTTTCCTCTTTAGATGGCTTTTAAGGTATCCCATAATTTTTGTGTTGTAATTGTCATTGTCATTCAGTTCCAGGTAATGTTTTTTTCTTTTCTTTATCTCTTCTTTGAACCATTCATTATTCAAGAGTGTGTTGTTTAGTCATCCATGTTGTTCTTGTAGGCAGGAGGGGCTTGTCCTGGTGTTGAAATTGAGCTTCATTGCACTGTAGTCTTGCAGGATGCATGAATTATTTTCATCTTTTGTTATTTGTGAGGTGTTTCTCTTCTCTTCTGGTGTCCCAGATGTGGTCAATTTTGGAGAATGTTCCCGTGGGGTGCTGAGTAGAGTATTCTCTGGTATTAGGAGGAATGTTCGGTAGAGTCTATGAGGTCCATTTGGTGGTATCATATCGTTCAGTTCAGAATGCTCTCCTGTTTATTTTTGTTCCTGTTGACCTATCCAAAGGACTCATGGGGTATTGAAATCCCCACCTATGAGTGTGCTGGGGTTAGGCTGTGACTTGTGGTCCTGGAGATGTCTTTAATAAAGTTTGGTGCACAGAATTTGGGCATATATATTCATAATTAAGAAATCTTCTTAGTGAATTGTTTCTTTGATGAAAATGGTAATGGCCTTCTTTGTCTCTTCTGATTTTCTTTTACTTTGAAGTCTATTTTACCGATATTAAAATAGCAACACCTGCTTTCTTTTGGTCATTTGTTGGAATATTTTTTTCCATCCCTGTCACTTTAAGGTGGTGCCTGCCTTGAAAGTAAATGTGTTTCTCGTAGACAGCATATACATGAACTTCGCGCAAACCCATTTTGTTTCCTAATCCAGTCCCCAGTCTATGTCTTTTGATTGGGGATTTAGTCCATTAAATTTATTTAAGGTATGACTGATAGGTTTGTGTGCTTCCTTTTGACTTATTATCCATCTGCGGTTTTTGATTTAGGTTTCTACTTCTGGCAGTTATGCTTTTATTGAATTCTCCTTCTAGTTCCCTGGGGTTGGTTGCTCCCTCTTGTTCTGTTCTTGGGATTGCTTCAAGTATTCTCTGAAGGGTTGGTTTTCCGGACATCATGTATTCTTTCAAAGTTGTTTATGTCATGGAAGATTTCCTCTCTCCTTCCACTAAGATTGACATTTTTGCTTGGTATAGTAACCTGGGCTGGAATCCATTGTCCCTCAACACTGGGAATCTTTGGTCCAGGTTCTTCTTGGTTTCACACTTTGCGTTGAGAAGTCAATTTTAATTCTGATAGGTTTTTCACTATAGTCACTTGTTGTTTTTTGTCTTGTGGCTTTAAAGATTTTCTCTTTGTTTTGGGTGTCCAGCATTTTACTTATGATGTGTCGTGGAGAGTTTCTTTTCTGGATTCTTTTCTGGTTTGGAGTTCTATGTGCTTCTTGTATTGGGTATTGGTTTGTCTTTTTTAGTTTTGGGAAGTTTTCGATCTATTATTCTGTGAAGATCTGATCAATACCTTTTTCTTGGGTTTCTTCTCTTCCCTCTATTCCTATGATGCGGAGGTTTGTCTTTTCAATAAGTGTCCACAGCTCCTGGTTTGTCATTTTTTTTGTTTTTAAATTTTTTCATAAAATCTTTCTCTTGAGGTTTTTAGTTGTTTCTGTGTTGTCCTCTCTAGGTCTGATATTTTTGGTTCTGCTTCCTCCATTTCTGCTTCTGAGGCGTTTTTTCATTCCTTTCCTCTTGGAATGGATGAGTGTTTGGATTTCCTTTTTCATTTCCCCTCTTTCTTGAATTTCTTTAGTATGTTTTCTTATTATCTAACTTTATTTTCTGAGATATATACATTCTGGGCTGAGCGTAGAAATCTCTCGAATTCTTATCATGGGCAGGGTGGAGAGCACAACACTTCCTAGTGAAGGCACTTTTGTGATTGGCATCTGACAGCAAAAAATTAATAAAGATATAAAAAAAAAGTAGACAAATAAAAATAAAAAAAGGTCCTCGCCATCGTGGACACGGGAATGGAAACTATGTAACGTGCTAGGATTAGTACTTTGGTCACATCTTTACTTTTTTCTTTTTTCCAGCATGGGATCTTTTCAGTGTTTCTAACTTCCTTCCGGAGCCTTGTCATTCTCTTTCTCGGTCCTCATTCTCTTTCTTAGTTCTTTAATTTGATCTTTAATGTTGTAGTTCTTTTAAGTTGTTCCTCATTGGGTGTTTTCTGATGTCCTGTGTCTGGGGCATCCCGGGGATCCACTGAGGAGTCATCATAGGTTGGTAAAGCCTTGGCGTGGATTATCCTGCGACCTTTCCCATGTTGTTTCTTCTTTTTGTCCCTGGCATATGGGCTTTTCCTTGCTGTATTCCAATGTGAGTCCTGAATGCTCTTCACTGTGTTGAAAGCGTGCTTTGCTTGCCTCCTTCAGATCCTTTTTCGTAATCTCAAGTTGGGGGGGGTGGTCTTCAGCCCACCCCGGCACCTGCCGCTGGTCAGGAATCCTCAAATCTCACCCAAGAAGATCACAATATTATGAATATATTTTCCCCAAACTCTGGTGCACCACACTTTATAAAGACAATTCTTCCAGACTACATCACACGCTAACCCAGTATACTCATAGTAGGGGACTTTTGTACCCCACTGAGTCCTTTGATAGGTCAACAGGACAAAAAACGAGAGACAATGATGAACTGATTGATATGATACAGCAAATGGAACTTCATAGACCTCTACCGAATATTCCACCCTAATTACCAGAGATCACTTTCTACTCAGCACCCCACGGAAACATTCTCCAAAATAGAAAAAAAAAAAAAAAAAAAAAAGAAACCTCCACAAATATAGATTGAAATAATTTCATGCATTCTATCAGACCACAGGCAATAAACCTTACTATCAACACCAAAAGATAAGCCCTCCTGACTACAAGAACCATGGAGACTAAACAACACACTCTTGGGAATAAAGAAGGGTCAGGAAGAGTAAGAAATAAAGTATTCATCCTATGAACTGAATGACATGACAATACAACACAACAAAAACCTATGGGATAATTTAAAACTAGTCCTAAAGGGAAGTTTAATAAGCCCTGGTGTCTACATTAGAAAACAGAAGCACAATTGTGTGATCTAACACTACAGCTAAAGCACTTGAGAGGCAAAAAATGAACCTTAATTGCAACAGACAGGAAGAAATAAAAAAATCAGGGAGAAATCAATGAAATAGAACAAAGAAAACAATGCAAAAATTCATGAGCCAAAAANGTGGAAGTTATCTGTTTTGAGCAGAAGTTCACTGTTTCAGTCAGTTCTTTTGATGCAGTCCTTTCTGATATTGTTGTTGTTGTGTTTGTGTTTTCCACATGCATCGCACCTCCTGACATTAGCTTTCGGATAAAGCTCAACGCATCATCCAACGGTTACTTACAACTGGTATATTAGAGGCAACTAGCATCTCACATGTAGGGTACCATTCATCGTTGTTTCTGGGACTCAGATGATACTGGTCATCAGCGTCAGCATGATGTTTTCTAGCTCCATCCATTTTCTGCAAAGCTCATGATGTTGACTTTCTTTACTGCGCATGTAGCCATTGTGTAGATTATAGTGCGTATTTTCTCTAATCCACACACTTCTCAGTTGAGGGCATTTGGGTATCCTGGTTCAGCTCTTTGCTATTGTGAAGGAAGTGCTGAAAATAAAAGCATGAGACCTCTATAGGCATTGTTCGTCATCGCGGTGGGGTGAGTCTTGGGTACATGCACCTTTAAGGAGTGGTATGGTGGGTCGGGTGGCAAGTTCTTCCAAGTCTTCCAAGGGTTTCCTCCACAACATGCTTTTCCATAGTGGCCTAGTAACGAGTTTACATCCACCGCAGTGGATGAGTGTTCCGCTTTCTCCACACCTCTCCAGCAGTTTGGTACTCATTTGTTTCTTGATCCTAGCCAGTCTTATTGGAGTGAACGATGATATCTTAAATGTGGTTTGATTTGCATTTCCTTAATGATTAGTGATGTTGAACACTTCTTGAGGTGTTTCTCCAGCCATCTCCTAACTCCTCACTTGTGAAGTTCTGTTCAACTCTTTGCCTCCATCTATTGAGTTGGTCATTTGTTTTCCTTTCTTCTTTGTTTTTTGAGTAGTTTTAATATTCTGGAGATCCATGCTTTGTCAGATGTAGTCTGTGGTGAAGTCGCTCCACTCTGTGGATTTCTTTTCACTTCCTTGATGTTTCTTTTGATGTACAGAAGCTTCTGAGTTTTAATGAGGTCCCATTTGTAAATTGTCGACCTTAATTCTTGTGGAGTCTGCTGTTGATTTAGGAAGTCTTTTCCTACACCTATGTCTTGTGTAGTCTGCTGGCCAACTTTTTCTTCAATCATGCCTTCAGAGTTTTGGGGTTTCACGTTGAGGTCTTTGATCATCTGGAGTTGACTTTTGTAGCAAGGTGAGAGTAGGGGTTTAATTTCATTCTTCTACAAGTGGTGACCAGTTTTGCAACACCACTTGCCGAAGATGCTGTCTTTGCTCCAGTTGTGTTTCTTGGCCCCTTTGTCAAATATGAGGTGGCTGAAATTGTATGTGCTTCAGGTTTGGATAAATTCAGTTTTGTTTCATTGGTCAACAGGTCTGTTTTCAGCGTGCCAGTACCAGGCTGTTTTTATGACTATAGCCCTGTAGTATAGTTTGAAGTCCTGGTATAAGAATCCCCCCCTGTGTAGCTCTTTTTCACTCAGGGTTGTTTTTGGCTATTCAGGGTCTTTTGTTTTTCCAGATGAATTTAAGCACTTTTTTTCCAAGCCTGTGAAGAAACTGTTGGGGAGTTTGATTGGCATTGCCAGTTAAATCTAATACAAGAGTTTCGGTAAAATGGACATTTTTTGCAATGTTAATTTTCCCAATCCATGAGCATGGGAGGTTCTTTCATCTTTGATGTCTTTTCAATTTCTTTTCTTTAAAAGGTTTAAAAAATTTTTTGTTGTAGAGATCCTTGGGTTTTGGGTTAGGTTTGTTCCTAAGGTATTTTTATTGTTTTTTGAGGCTAACGTGAGTGGGAAGGTCTCTTCGAAATTCTATTTCTCCAGTTCCTTGTTTTGTGGTAAACAGAAAGGCCATTGGATTTTTTTTAGGGTTAATTTTGTATACTGCCACTTTGCTGAAAGCCTGGTTAATCGTTTCTAGGAAGTTTTCTGGTGGAGATTTAGCATCCCTTAAGAAAGAATCAATATCATCAGCAAATAGGGATAGCTGACTTCCCTCTTTTCCAATTAGTACTCCCTTTAATTTCCTTTCTTGCCTTATTGCTCTAGAAAGTGTTTCTAGAAAGTGTTTCAAGCAACTATATTGGAGAGGAGTGGTGACAGGGGCAAGCCTTGCTGAGTTCCTACCTTTAAAAGGAATGTTTCTGGCATTTCCCCCCATTTGGATGATATTGGCTGTGGGTTCCTGTATATGACTTTGTAATTCATTGAGGAATGATCCCTCCAATTCCATTCCTTCTAAGGGCTTTAGCAGTGAAGGGATGCTGGAATTTTGTCAAAGGCTTTTTTCAGCATCAATTTTGATGATGAATGGTGTCCGTTTTTTGTCTTTTTTTAGTCCATTTATATGCTTTGTGATGTTTATTGATTTTTGAATGTTGAACCATCCCTGCATCTCTGGTTATGAATCCAACTTGGTCATGATGGATGAATCTTCTTGATGTGGTACTGTATGTGATTTTGGGCCAGTATCCTGTTTAGAATTTTGGCATCTGTGTTCTTAGGGAGATGGTCCATAATTCTCCTTTTTAGTTGGGATCTTTGCCTGGTTTTGGTAATAGAGTGGATGCTGGCTTCATAGAAGGAATTTGGGAGAAAATTTCCTCTGGTTGGTATCCTTCTGAACAGTTTAGTAATAATGGTTGTAGGTCATTTTTGAAGATGTTTTTATAGAATTCTGCTGTGAAACCATCCTGGCCTGGCTCTTTTTAAGTTGGGAGGTTTCTTATTACATCTTCCAATTTCTCTTCATGTGTTTATGGGGTCTGTTTAGGCTGTGGATCTCTTCTTTGTTGAGCTTGGTGATTCCAGGATATTCAGATATTCATCCATTTCTTCTAGTTTTTCAAACTTGGTAGAGTTATAGGTTCTTGTAATATTCCCATATGAATTTTCTGGATCTTTTCTTAATCTGTTGTGATAATTTCCCCTTTTGTCACAGAATGGCCGTATTTACCTTGATTTGGAGTTGTCCATTCTTTCTTTTGGTTAACTACTGGGCCTAGAGGTCTGTGATCTTGTTTATTCTTTCGAAAAAACCAACTATGTGGTGGCTTCATTTTGAATTGTTTTTTGTGCAAAAAAAGGCTGGGGCCTGGAGAGATAGCGCGAGCGGGGTATTACAAAGAGCACTTGCTGCCGTTGCAGAGGACCTGGGTTTATCCCCAGCACACACATGGTGGCTAAGAGCCTCGGTAACCCCAATTCCAGGAGAACGCCAGCTCAAGGCAGATTAATCCAGTAGAATCCGAGACCCTCTCGGAACCTGGCCGAGCAATATGCGCGGAGAGAGAGGCAACGTTGACAACAGAACCGGAATGCGTGCAGACGGTACATGACATGACACAGACAGGAAATAAGATAAAATTGAAAAAAAGCTACAAGCGGTAACCACAAAACCGAATATTACTGAAAAAATAAAAAGAAAATAAAAAGAATAAAAGGGCTGTCAGGACGGCCAGGTGGAAAGGAACCAGGTTTGCTAGAGAAAAAAGCCTTGCCCACAGGTTTCAATCCCACAGAACCCACAATAAGGTGGAGGGAGGAAATGATGCCACAAAAAAACCATGGCGCAACCCGCCCCACAGGCCATGGGCACACACGTACCCCGTCTCTACAGGGACTGAACTAAAAAAAAAAAAAAAAAACCTCCACCAAAAAACAACAACAAAAAAAAAAAAAAAAAAAAAAAAAAAAAAAAAAAAACACAAACACACACAAAAACAGAATAAAAAACAAAAGGATGTGAAGAAGCAAAGACAACGGCAACAGACCTGTAAAAAGGGTCCACGAAACGCCAGAGGCGAAGAAGGGAAGGACTGTGAGGTCAGGGGCATGGCAAAGCCGACGGCACAGGAAAACCTTATCGTAAGAAAAAATGTTCTTAATGACAAGTAGTGATAATCATAGGTAAGGGGGACATAAATGACTCGGGGTGAGGGCCGGAAAGAAAAAAGAGGCGGTGCTGGTAGTCACAAAACCAAGGCTGGGGAGGGGAGGGCATAGCTAAAGCAGTTTGGTTTTATTTTAAGTTTTTGTTTCTTGTTTTTCAAGGCCGTTTGTTTGATAATTAATCGAGTAGGAGAGAACGGCATATATCCCGCCTGGGTAAGACACAAAAGGTTTCGTAGACAATAATATAAAGAGGGGGTCCCCAAGCCGTCCCTGATGGAAGCACCAGGAACAAACTCAGATGGAGTTGGGCAAGCCAATGTACAGCTTGGAACCTGCTGAGCAAAAGGGAAAAAAAAGGAAAAAGAGAGAAAGGAAAAAGGGGAAAGAGAGGGGAAGGGGAGGAAAGAAAGGGAAAGAGAAGAGGGGGAAAAGGAAGAGGAAGAAAAGGGGAAAGAAAAAAGGAGAGGAAAAGGGGGGAGAAGAAAAAGGGAAGGGAGAAAACCACTGGCCTCTACCCGAAGTTTATTTTTTTATTGTAAATATATTATGGTCAGCCGGACTGGTGGAAAACCGAGCCTTTAATACCCAGAACTTGGGGAGGCAGAGCAGTGGGTCACTGTGAGTTCGAGCCAACACTGGTCTACATAGTGAGTCCAGGAAAGCTAGGCCTGTGGGAGAAACCCGTCTCAAAAAGACCCCCCCCAAAATTATTATGTTCTAGAGTGTTTTGCCCTCATGAGTAAGTCGATGTACTATGTGTGCAATGCCCATGGAGGCCAGAAAAGGGCACCGAGATTCACTGGAACGAAGTTATGGACATTTGTTAGCTACCAGTGGAGGCCAGGAACTATCCCAGTTTCTCTTTAAGAGCTGTCAGTGCTCTTAACAAGCTGAGCCATCTCTCCGCCACCCCAACTAGCAATTCTTAAATAATGTTAATTATTAGGAGACTTTTTTTTCTTTTTTTGAGACAGGGTCTCCTGTAGGCCAGGTGGCCTGGAAATCAGGAGACTTTTTTTTTTTTTTAATTATTTTATTTATTATTTTCTTATGTGTACAATGTACTGTCTGCATGTTGAGTGCACCCGGTGTCGTGCAATGCCAGGAGGTCAGAAGAGGGCATCGATTCCCTGGAACTGGAGTTAAAGACGTTTCTAGCCCATGGGTGCTGGGAATCACCCGGTCCTCTCAAGAGCAGTCGGTGCTCTTAACCCTGCAAAGAATGGAATTTCCAGCCAGGATACTTTTTTAAAAATAATTTTGCCAGGTGTGGTGGCACATGCCTTTAATCCTAGCACTTGGGAGGCAGAGGCAGGTGGATCTTTGTGAGTTCAAGGCCAGCCTGGTCTACATAGCGAGTTCTAAGACAGCCGGAGCTACAGGGAGACCCTGTCTCAAAAAGACCAACCCCCCCCCCAAATTTTATTTGGGTGTATTGTGTCTGCTTTTCTGTTCATCTATGTACCACATCTATGTAGTGCTCCTGGAGGCCAGAAGAGGGCACCAGATCCCTTGGAACTGGAGTTGCAGGCACCTGATATAGGTGCTGGAAATTAGCTCAGGTCCTCTATAAGAGCAGCCAAGTGCTCTTCCGACTTCTCTTGCAGAGGACCCGGGTTTGATTCCCAGCACCCACATGGTGGCTGAGAACCGTCTTTAACTCCAGTTCCAGGGGAACCTGACACCCTCTTCTGACCTCTGAGGCATTGCACGACACGGGTGCACCAACCTACATGCAGACAGTACATTCATATACATAAAAAATAAGTACATAAAATTTTAAAAAATAATTAATAAAAAAAAAAAGCAGCCAAGTGCTCTTAACTGCTGAGCCATCTCCCTGGCCCCAGGTCACTTTTGTTTTTTAGAAGACAGGGTCTTGGGGCTGGAGAGATAGCCTAGTGGTTAAGAGCGCCAACTGCTCTTGCAGAAGACCCGGGTTCGATCCCCAGCACCCACATGGCGGCTGAGAACCGTCTGTAACTCTCCAATTCCAGGAGAACTCCATCCCAGGAGAATCCAGTCGGGATCACGCCCTCTTCTGACCTCCGAGGTATTGCACGACACAGGTGCACAAACCTCCATGCAGACAAACATTCACACACATAAAAAAAAAAAAAATATTATATATATATAATATTAATTATATATAAAGACAGGCGGTCTCATTCTGTAATTTGTCAGCCTCCTGCCTCCACCTGCCAGGGGGGTTAGGGGGGGGGGGGGGGGGGGCGAGGTGTTACAGATCTGCACAGACTGGCCCAGCGACTTTTTTTTAGTCTCATTCTGTTACCCATATGGGCTTAAAACTCACTATGTAGCCCTAGGTTGACCTTGAACTCAAACCTTTTGCGTCAGCCTCAGCCTCTGGAATCCCCGAGTCTACAGGCTTAAGGACCACCTTGCCCACCTCTCAAGGACCTCTTCAGAAATGTTTTAAACTCTGCATGTTGCTGACTCTAGTGAAGTGTTATTTTCAGGTAGGCTGGGGGCACACACCTTTAATCCCACCACTTGGGAGACAGAGGCAGGCAGATCTCTGTGAGTTCAAGACCAGCCTGGTCTACATAGTAAGTTCCAGGACAGCTAGGGCTCCAGGGAGACCCTGTCTCAAAAGGTTGGGGGGGAGAGAAGAGGAGAAGAAAAAGAAAAAAGAAAAAAGAGAAAAGAAAAGAAAAAAGAAAAGAAAAAGTCTGCCTTGAGAAGTAGCTTCCCTGGATACTCAGGTGTGGGTATAATTTGACGGGTGGGAGCTTCCCCAGGAGGCCTCTAAGAGGAAAAGACAGGACCAAGATCAGGACACCTGTGAGGTCAGCTCAGGTGAGACCCACCTGCAGAAGCCCCACCCACACTGGCACGTGGCTCTTCAAGGGCTCCAGGATGACATAAGCTGCCTTATACACTTTCAACAGGAGGAGTGAGGCAGGACAGTTGGTGGACACCCTTGGAAACAGGCTTGCTGAGCCACAAAGAGTTTCTTCAGCAGGGTCCATACATCCTCCCAGGAAGGGGGATGCATGCACTGCAGTTAACAGCATGTTCCAGAACAGATTCTATGTTTTCATTAATTCCATCGTAAACCCAAATACAAAGCTGCAAGGAAAAAAAATTCATATTCATGGAACTAATATTCACTGGCATGTCTACCAGACTCCAGGCAGGACACGGCACAAAGCATCCCAGAGTGAAGGGATGCTGCACAGATCTGTATCTGAGAACGGGACCAGGCCTCACCCCAGGCCAAATCAGTTCCAAAGCCCTGTAAGCCTAGCCCTCAGAGGATGCCAAGTTCAAAGCCAGCCTGGGCTACAAAGTGAAACTGTACCTCTAAATGGGGGCTAGAGAGAAAGCTCAGCAATTGAGGAACTTGCTGCTCCTGCAGAGGACCCAAGTTTGGTCCCCAACACCCACATTAGATGGCTCACAACTGCCTAGAACTTGAGTTCCAGGAGATCAACACTGTCTTCCCACCTCCATGGGCACACAGTACTGAAACTCACTGTGTAGCCCAGGAGATCAACACTGTCTTCCCACCTCCATGGGCACACAATGCTGAAACTCACTGTGTAGCCCAGGAGATCAACACTGTCTTCCCACCTCCATGGGTACACAGTATTGAAACTCACTGTATAGCCCAGGCATGTATACACACACACACACACACACACACACACACACACAAATAAAAATAAAACATATCTTTTAAAAAGAAACAGTGCAGGAGGGATGGCTTAATGGGTTAAGACTCTTGTTGTCCTGCCTGATGACCCACGTTCAGTCTCTAAAACCCACATATTGGAAAGAGAGAACCGATTCCCAAAGCTGAACTCTGCCTCCACAAGTATGTCATGGCACATGCCCAGGTATACACACAAAAATAAATAAATAAATGTAGAATGTCCTTCTTTAATGAACATGGTGTAACATCCATATAATCCTAGCACCCCATAGCTGGAGACAGGTGAATCAGAAGTCCAACGTTACACCTAACTCCATAAGGAGTTCCAGGTCAGTGTGGGCTGCATGAAACCCTGACTCAAAAAAGTGATGGGGAAACTAGATAGGTAGCTCATGTTTCACAACCTGAAGACCTCAGTTCAGAACCCCAGTGCCCATGTAAAACCCGCAGGGATCTGTAATCCCAGCAGAGAGACAGGCAGATGCCTGGAACTCAGGCTCCAGGTTCAGTGAGAGACCATGTCTCAAAAACTAAGATGGCAGGCTGGCAAGGTGGCCCAGCAAGTAAAGGCACTACCCGCCCAGCCTGAGTTCTGCCTGGGACCTGCTCAGAGGGAGAGAACTGAGTCCCACTAACTATCCTCTGCCCTCCACACTCATGCCACAGAATGCACTCCCATATAAATACAGAGGGAGGGAGAGAAAGAGGGAGGGAGAGGAGGGAGGGAGGGAAACACAAGAAAGAAATAAGGTGAAGGGTGACTGGGGAAGACACCTGATGTCAACATCTGGCCTCCATACGCACACGTACACTTGTGCGCACACACATGTGCATGTATCCGCACGAACATATACAAACATCATACTATACATATGCAAAACAGGCATAAGCTTATGGGCCACTAGGTCATCTCACACCCAGGCCTACCTCTCCCAGCATGGCTGTTTTAAAGCTGACAACTATTTGAGATGGCTCAAAGGACAGGGGATGACAGTGATCCACAGTGGCTTGAGTGTCCAAAGTGCTAGTTCTCAAAGGGTTCCCTTTTTGAGCTAATGTTTATACCAGCAGGAAATGGGACAAAGGTATCAATCTTCACAATGGTGCCAAGAAAGATACGGTACTTCCTCCAACTTACAGATAAGGAAATCAAGGTCCAGAGGGGTTGTGCTGTGAGGCGAAGAGGTGACCTAAGCCACACAAGAAGCTGCAAGAGACAAAGCTGGGGCTGGACCGGGCCATTGGCCTCTGGAGCCACTGTCCCACTTTTCCATAGAAAGAACTTCCACTGCCAACATGCCAGCCACTCCACCAGATGCTGGCTACACTGTTTTATTCGACACTCAGCGCTCAGGAGAGAACAGGTTCACATACAAGAAGGTTATTAAACAGTGGGGCTTAAGACTATACTTTCAGGGATCATTTCTATAGTATGTTACTAGAGAAGTTTCTCTGACTGTGTAGAGTACCAGAAACCACGAGGAGGAGACGTAGCATTCTCTCCTGAGCGTGAAGCCGGCTCTAGGTGTTGCTTTACTGCAACTGCCTCTTGCCATGGATGATCGTTCTTCTCTCGGGAGAGAAGAGGGAGAGAATGCAGTCTGAGTGGTTTTTTGAAAAAAAAAAAAAACCAGTGGGGCTTCGGGTCACTCAGCCACTAAGAGCAGAGCCCACAGCCATCTTCAGCCTGAAACCACAGCCTACAGTTTTGTTTTTATCTCTGTGTGCACCAGGTGTCTCTTCACAACCTACTTTGTTTGAAAAAGGGTCTGTGGTTTACTGTATGTATCAGGCTACCTGGCCCACAAGCTCTCATCTCACTGGGGGAGCAACTGGGGTTGCAGACACACTGGTTTCACCTGGGTTCTGGGGCTCTGAACACAGGTCCTGGCACTTGTGTAACAGGTGCTCTGCCCACCGAGCCACCTCC
>VZQC01014727.1:48171-77946 GCA_009823505.1 Rhizomys pruinosus
ACACACACACACACACACACACACACACACACACACACGCACACACAAAGATGACAGGTATGGTGGCGCACACCTTTAATCCCCACACAAAGATGACAGGTATGGTGGCGCACACCTTTAATCCCAGTGCTTGGGAGGCAGAGGCAGAGGCGCTTAGATCTCTATGACTTCCAGGCCGGCTATGGCTTCAGGTAGACCCTGTCTCAAAAAAAAGAAAAAAAAAAAAAATACACACCACAGGAAACAATGTTCCTATTTTCTTACTGATAAATCTAATCTGGGAATCAAAATATACATATAGGAATAAAGATCAATTAACCACACAGAGGTCATGTCTTATAGGATTTGTCTCTTCACTACCACATATCAGGTTCTATTTATTCCCCAAGGTCAAATGAAGAAGCACTGGCCACTTCCCTCTGGGGTGAGTCTACAGGGTTTCTTGGCCTTGGCAGTATTAAGATGGACTGCTCTTATGCCAGCTGTCCTAGTGTTGCAGGGTGTTTATACCCATCAGAAGCCAGTAGCATGGTCACAACCAAAATTGTCTCCAGACATTAGTGAATGCCCAATGGAGTCAAAATCACCCCTACTGAGAGCCACTACCTATGAATACTCAGCAGGCCCCCTCCAACACAGCACACTAGGATAGAACTGACTCTAAAGGCTAGACTGAAGATTCAGATCATTACATTTCAAAAACCAGATAATATTACATCAGAAATTATGCAAGTCTGACATCCCCAACCCTTGAAACACTTTCAAAACAGAGAATTTCAGTCCTCCCCAGGATGTACCTGGTGAGAGAGATTCAAGATGTGTTCACCTATGAAGACTTCAGGTTCTCCTGGAGGAGGTCCCCTGTGTAGATCAGGTCTATTATTGTAATTAAATTTTTACTCTCATCTGTTAAAAATATTATTTTCCTGATAGCTTCTGATATTTTGTATCTATTTTCTATTTCTTTTTTTAATACATTTTAATTTTTTTTAATTTTATTTATTTTTGTATGTGTATGAATGTACTGTCTGCATGTAGGTTTGTGCACCCGTGTCATGCAATGCCGCCGAGGTCAGAAGAGGGTGTCGGATTCCCCTGGAATTGGAGTTACAGACGGTTCTCAGCCGCCATGTGGGTGCTGGGGATCGAACCCAGGTCCTCTGTAAGAGCAGTCGGTGCTCTTAACTGCTAGGCTATCTCTCCAGCCCCGCACATTACCTGTTTAAGTACAGTGATATATGGATCTATAAATGAATGCTAAGTGGAAAGTTAAGAATAATGATGGTATGTGACTTCCTGTTAGAACAAAATTAATCATTATAATTCAAACTGTGAAGCCAATCAGAGTTTGTAAACTGAGTTTATAGCTTACAGATATACCACTGTGGTAAAAGGAAGAATGCAAAAGTATATTTTAGAATGAAAGCAACATAAATTACATTTGGTATTTTATATTGAACAAANATCTATTTTTTCTTTCTTTCTCGCCCGTTAAGTTGTTGACGTTTTGTCCTGTTGGAGCAACAAATCTTTTCCCATAGTTTTAGTTTTAAGATGTTAAATTGCAAAGGTTTGATGAAAAGGTTTCATGGTCTTTCTGTTCCCCCCCACCCTTTTTTTTTAGCGTATGAGTCCTCCAAAGATAGTGTATTATACATGACTATATGGTTGAGTCAAGCAACAGATTTCATCAAATTCCACATGTTGTTTTTGGGTGACTATATATGATTACTTGGGAAGCAAACTTAATTTGTTACGTTAAATCAGCTTAAAGAGAATGCTACAAGGTGATAACAGGTACAACAGAGAAATTATAGGAAACAGTTTGTATGTGTCAATCCAAAGTTCTTGCTCTAACAGAATTTTATGTAAAGCAAATGTGGGCAACAGCGAATTATATCCTCCATTTAATCAGGATGCATTACCATTATTTTATCAGATTCTGTAAACCAATGGTGTTTAATATACCATGTGTACTTTTACTTTTACTAAGCGAAGGCAGAAAAAGCACAATGTGTCCTGTAAGACAGTGTCCTAGGCGAAACTGGGTACTTGCTGAGCTCACGTCAATTAAAGATGTCTTTAATCGAATAGACACCCGTGTCCCTCTCCCAGCCATCCCCCCTTTCCAATTCAACCTTTCAGTCCATTTTCTGAAGCAGTCATTCTGTGGTTCGTTGACTTTACTCTGCCTCCCTCTCCATGAGAAATAGTTATAGCTGGGTTGTTGGTACTAGCATCCAAATATGAGGGAAACCATTTTGTCGTTTGTTTTTCGGGACCGTGTTACTTCACTTAAATAATGTCCCTTCCGCCTTTCCAGCCATTTACCCTGCAAATTTCAATTGATGTTGTCCCTCTTTCCTGCTGCATAGTATTCCATTCCATTGTATACAGGTACCAAAGTTTCTCTATCCACTCGTCAGTTGAAGGGCACCTGGGCTGGTGCCAGCTTTTTTGCTATTGTGAACAGAGCTGGGCAAATAAAACATAGCTGTTCATGTATCTTTGCAGTAAAGTTCTGATATGAGAGACGTCCTTGCCTTCCCACCCATAGAAAAAGGAGAAATATGACAATGATGAGGTCGCTCCCAAACTGTAAATTGGAGACAACTATTGTAGAGGTGATCTCTTATAAAACCGTTAAAACTGCTTTTTTTTAATTGACTACTAGACATGGGGACTGTGGAAGGGATTACTCTCTGTTCAAAACCAAATATAATACTAGTCTGGGCTTATGCACTCAGGCAAAATATAATAATACAGGAGCTCTGCCATCAACAATGAATTGTGCTAAAAAACCGAACAGGTGGAGAGTTGGCAAGGGATCCAAGGCCCCACAAACGGTAAGGGCTCCTTGCCTCTAAGTTGGGATACCGACAGGAGGAGAGGCATAAGA
The DNA here is from genome assembly GCA_009823505.1 of Rhizomys pruinosus. Lineage (NCBI taxonomy): Eukaryota > Metazoa > Chordata > Mammalia > Rodentia > Spalacidae > Rhizomys > Rhizomys pruinosus. Next base: position 51,071 of record VZQC01014727.1, read on the forward strand.
CCCTGGTTGCCGAAGACCTGACGTTAACATTGGATGGATGTATTGAGACCACACAATGCAAGTGTACAGATGGCCTCTGGAATGCCAGAGAGGTTACCAAAGGCACGAAACAAATAAAGCAAATATGGGTCTCCCTGATTCAACAAGCAAGACTCCACGGTCAGCACCAGATACACCTCACCTGCCTGGAAATACTGTGCAAGCAGAGGCAGCCATGTGCCTGATATACCCAAATCTAATTGGCTATTGGCTCTCCCTGGAGAAATAACCCATGGCTGATGCCAGAAGCTTCAATCCTCTACAGGTTAGGAGAATGTAGAAAGCCACAGTAAGAACCTGTCAGATTTAACAGGGGGGGGGGGAAATTGTAATTCACGGATTAACATTCCAACGTGTGCTATGCTAAAGTATACCTACCATAAACTATTTAGTCTGCTAATACCTTATAGCTAATTGCTGTTTCTTCATTGTAGGATCGAAAGGTTATTCCTGGACAAACTGTCAGCCCATAAAGGAACAGCCAGAATTGACCAGAGTCCGGGTCAACAGCTCCAGAGAGAGGTGACTGTTTCGCTCTCACCACCTTTGCTCCTTTTCTAAGCCTAGTGAACACTGCGAAGAGGGGGCGTGGTAGAATGTAAGGGCTGCGATGGGTTTAATGGTGTAAACTATCAATGTAGTTCTGGACAACTCATTTGATCAACTTGATTGAACAAACAACCTGTCCCCCCCCACTGGATGGGGGGGCCTGTAGGTGTTTTGGGCACAACAGCCTGAAGATAGGTTTTACCTGAAGGATGCGTGTACTCATGGATTATCACTTAGGAGCAAAATAAAAAAAAAAAAAAACTGAGAGAAAGATGCAGGACAGTTATGGCAGAAGGCATGATCCTGGGATGGGGTGGGGGTGGGGGGGAGGCCATGGAAATCAGCCTGAACTTAATTTGACAAACATTTATGAAATGCACAACGCATCAATAAAAATTAATTAAAAAAAAGATGATTCTTACTACCACCACATAATTTTCAAAATATTTATCTAAACATATAACCTGCCTCTGCCTCCCAAGTGCTAGGATTAAAGGCGTGTGCCACCACACCCGGCTTGCACACACTTTCTGAGCTTGTGTTCTCCCCATAGGTGGATGGGATGCTACGCCAGGCAATGTCGGCCCCTGGCCTGGCCGCCATGTCTGCACTTGTTATCCACAATGACACTGTGCTCTGGACGGGGAACTTCGGGAAGAAGAATGGCTCAGATCCAAATTCTGGGCCCCCTAATGAGTACACCATGTACCGGTCAGCTGGGTGACCTCCAGGGTGCTGTGGGTGGGAGACAGCAGGGCAAGCAGAGAGAGAGGAGGCAGGAAGACCTAGCTGCCAGGCTTTGTCCTTTCTATAAAAGAGGAGACAGAGAGGACCAGTGAGTGCAGAGTGTCGCACCACAGAGGACACAGGCCAAAGGAGAAAAGGAATGCTGGTCCCCTCCCTCTCCCTGTGTCACACGGGAGCCACAACCAGCTCCTGGCCCTGCTTCAGGTCCCTGTGAGTTGGGGGCACTGGCCCAGTTAGAAGCAGCTGTGGACACTAGGCTGCACACTCAGAGCCTCCCCTCCTGGGTGCTGTGTGCACAGTCCTCAATGCTGCAGTTGTGAACACACGTGCTCCCTCGATGCTGTGCGGATGGCATCCCTGTGGTGCCAGCCTGGGGCCCAGAGCTCTGATTGCCTTGATTCTGTGCACTCATCACCTCCCAGCATGCTGAGTGTTCTGCGTGCTCACATCCCTTCAACCCTCTTCACATCCTGTGAAGCCTACAGTGAAGTCTCAGGAAGGTCTACTGAGAGCCCCCCACCCCAAAGCCAGGCCTACTGCAGCAGGGGTGGGCCTGGTAGAGGGCCTGGCATGGGGCAGATGCTGAACTACCCACCCTACCCCAGCTTCTGGTACATTCTAAGCCTCTACAGAGGCTGGGGATTTCAGCCTGAGTGGCCGATTAGGGCGCATCCAGGGTAGGACAGGCTGGAGTCCAGGCCCAGGATGGGGACCGGGCTGATTGGGTGCTCTCTGAACCTGTGTCCTCACACAGGATCTCCAGCATCTCCAAGATCTTTCCAGTGCTCATGTTGTACCGCCTGTGGGAGGAGGGCATCGTGGCCTCCCTGGACGACCCTCTAGAGCGCTATGCCAGCACCTTCTCCATCAACAACCCGCTGGGTGTGGCCCCAGAACCTGAACCACAGGGCCCAAATGGAGAGTTTGATGACGTGGGCCCCATCGCAAAGCCTTCTCCTGTCACCCTCCGGAGGATGGCCAGCCAGCTCTCAGGTGAACCTTGGAATTACCTAGCTGAGCCAAACCATGTTAGATGGGCCTGGGGGAGGCATGGGGTACAGGTTCCCACCCACCAGGTCCCTGCTATTTCTTGAATGGCTGTACTTCTAACCCACAGGCCATGGGTGGTGACCAGAGTAGAAAGAACTCAGGTAAATCTAGATATTTTTAAAAAATATATTAGGGGCTGGAGAGATGGCCTAGAGGTTAAGAGTGCTGAATGCTCTTGCAGAGGACCCGGGTTTGATCCCCAGCACCCAGATGGTGGCTGAGAACCATCTGTGACTCCAGTTCCAGGGGAATCTGACACCCTCTTCTGACCTCCGCAGCATTGCACGACACGGGTGCACAGACCTACATGCAGACAGTATGTTCATACACATACAATATATATATATATATTTTTTAATTAATATGTGTGATATATGCCATATGTGTGTGCCTGCAGAGGCCAGAAGAGGGCATTAGATCCCCTTGAGCTCTGGACTTGGAGTCATAGGTGGCTGTGGACCATCTAATGTGTGTGCCAGGAACTGAACTCCAGTTGTCTGGAAAAGCAGCAAGCACTCTTAACCTCTGAGCAATCTCTCTAGCACTGGGATTTTTTTTTTTTTTTGAGATAGGGTCTCATGTAGCCCAGGCTGGCTCAAACTTGTTACAGCCTTAGAATGACCTTGAACTTCTGATCCTCCTAACCCCCATCCTCGAGTGCTGAGATTACAGGTATGCACCATCACATCTGGTTTATGGGGAGCTGGGGGTGGAACTCAGGGCTCCATGCATGCTAGGCAAGCAATGTACCAACCGAGCTCGTTCCACAGTCCAGTGTGGAAATATAGACCAGACAGAGAAACAAGTTCACAGGTGAAAAGCAAGTTGGTGGGCCAGGATCTGTGAATCGTACCAACAGCAAAGCAAGAAGTTAAAATTGTTAGGTGAGTGTATAGTGAAGACCCTCCCTCCCTGAACACACATAAAGATCTTTCTAGAAGACCACCTGACCCACAGCCTACAGGGAACAGAGGTGAAGGATGGGGAGAGCTGACATGGCAAAGAAAAGGCTCTGAAGAATATTAAGAAATGTTGAGAGAGTTGAAGTGATGACTCAGCCATTAAGAGCACTGGCTGCTCTGGCAGAGGATCCAGGGTTCAATTCCCAGCACCCACGAGGCAACTAATGACTGTCTGTAGCGCCAGTTCCAGGGGAAAACAACATTCTCTTCTGACCTCCATTAGCACCACACAACACAGGTGCACTTACACACATGCAAGCAATACACTCATACACATAAAATAATAATAAATATTTAATAAAAAGAAATGTGAAAGGATGCTTTCACTCACTGCAGAATAAAAAAAAATTAAAACTACAGTAACTCTGGGGCTGGAGAGATGGCCTAGCAGTTAAGAGCGCCGACCGCTCTTGCAGAGGACCCGGGTTCAATCCCCAGCACCACATGGAGGCTGAGAACCCTCTGTAGTGGTGGCGCACATCTTTAATCCTAGCACTTGGGAGGCAGAGGCAGGAGGATCTTTGTGAGTTCAAGGCCAGCCTGGTCTACAGAGTGAGTTCCAGAACAGCTGGGGCTACAGGGAGACCTGTCTCGAAAAGACCAAAAAAATAAATTAAAAAACAAAAACTACAGTAACTCACATGCTCTCTGTCAGACCGGCAAAGATAAAAATCATGGACGCAGCAGCAATTCCAGCAGGGGGATCTCTGTGAGATCGAGGCCAGCCTGGTCTCCACAGGAAAGGTCAGAACAGCTGTGCCTACAGGGAGACCCTGTCTCAAAAAAATCATGGATGTAGCGAGTTGAGGAGGTCATGGGGACAATGGCATGGCCATCTTTTTTTTTCTTTTTTTTTAAAGTCACTCCAGGAACATGGTTTACTTTCTTTTTTAACTTTTTTTAATTTATTTTTTATATGTATGACTGTACTGTCTGCATGCAGGTCTGTGCACCCGTGTCGTGCAATGCCGTGGTCAGAAGAGGGTGTCGGATTCCCCTGGAACTGGAGTTAAAGACGGTTCTCAGCGGCCATGTGGGTGCTACGGATCAAACCCGGGTCCTCTGCAAGAGCAGTCAGCGCTCTTAACTGCTAGGCCATCTCTCCGGCCCCTGAACATGGTTTACTTTCTTGTGGGATTGCCAGACTGGGCCGCCTGCAGACACGTGGTGGAACAAAGGCAGGAGCAGAGCAGGGCAGATGGCGACTGGGACCCACCCATGTACAGCCATGGGGCAGAGCCTCAGGTACAGAGGAAGAGGTCAGAAGACTGACAGCCTCTGGAGGAAGTGGGCATCGATGTGCCCCTTGGGATTCTGGGAAGCCCAGACCTGCTCTGGGTGCTCTGCCTGGTGGTTTTAGTCCAGATCAATAGTGGCCATCTTAGTGGATGTTTTCTCTGCAACTGAAAAGACAAGCTGGTTGAGTCTTATATGAGTATACGAGTGAATGGCCATCTTCTGTATTAGTGTGTGGGAGCACTTAAGGTAATGACCCCCCAAAATAAGTAGATAGACAAAACCTGTATGGAAGTCACCTGGAACTATTACAATGTCTTCTTTTCTGTTTGGGGACAGGGCCTCACACAGCCCAGGCTGCTCTGTTTTTACATTCTGTGCAGGGAAGACCACCTTGAACCCCTGGCTCTTGCCTCTACCTCCCGTGCTGGGATCACACTGGCTGTTGATCACAGTTTGCTGGGGCTGGAGCTTAGCTGTAGACTGTGCACTTGGCATGCGAAAAGCTCTGGGTTGATCCCCAGCACCAATAAAGAAAACAAAAATATACGCCCTTGTCATAGTTAGCTTTAGCAGTCAACTTGACACAAACCCAGAGTCACCTGGGAAGAGGAAACCTCAACCCGAGAATTTCCCAGATCAGATTGGCCTGTGGGCATGTCTGTGGGCATTCTCTTAGTTGAGAATTGACATTGGAGGGCTCAGCCCACTGTGGGCGGTGCCAACCCTGAGTATAGGAAAGGGAGCTGAGCAAGCCAGGAAAGCAAGCCAGTGAGCAGCGTTCCTCCGAGGTCTCAGCTTCAGGTCCTGCTTCCAGGTTCCTGTCTTGAGCTCCTGGCCTGGCTTCTCTCAGTGATGGACTGTGATCTGGAAGATGAAATAAACCCTTTCCTCCTCCTTCTGGTCATGTCATTTATCACAGCAACAAAAAGCAAACTAGGATACCTTTTGGTCTGGCAATTTTACTTCCAGGAAATTCTACCACAGACGTGCTCACCCCGTGTAGAAGCCCACAGTTACTCCCTGCTGCAGTGGAGCAGCCTGCAATCCCAGCATTCAAAGTTTGAAGCCAGCTGGGCTTCATGAGACTCTATTGCAACACACACACACACACACACACACACACACACACACACACACGCCAAAAAACCTACACAGAAATTTATCCTGGGTTTCATCCGCAAAGCTGGATGAAATAAACAGCCAATAAAATCATAAATCAGCATTTCAAAAATGTGTTCTGTGGAACTATATGTGTTCTGTCCTCCAAAACAGTGATAATATCATTAGCTGCCATTTACTAAGGACACCCCAGGTGCCAGATGCTGAGCCTCGTCATTTTACACAATTGTTCCATTTACCTTTCTTAATGACCCTATGTATACAAATGCATTCACATTTAAGACAAGGAGACAGACTGAATTATAGGACTTTCCTCACGTGCCACCATCCAGGTGCATCTCTCTACGAATCAATTAACACTGTTGTCACACTTAGGAATAAGCCCATGCTCAAGCAAGTTTTGGANAAAAAAAAAAAAAAAAAAAAGAAATGAACAAAAGAAGAAACTAAACTACCTCCATGTTCATCAGTAGGGAAGACCTAATAAACCATGTCACGACACCTGATCAAACACTATGTAGTCCTAGAAATGATAATGCTTTTTGTTTATAATATCAAATAGGTGAGAAGTTCACAAGTGTATATAGTATATACTACATAAATACTAACAACTGTGTATGTACAATGCATGTGTAATGTCATAATTACTTAATATGCATATGTATTGTATACATTTTTAAATTTTTTACTTAATTTTTTTGTGTTTGAGTGTATTGCTGCATGTAAGTGCAATGCCTGTGGAGTTCAGAAGAAAGCATCAGATCCCGTGGAACTTGAGTTATGGATGGTTGTTAGCTGCCATGTGGGTGCTAGGAACTGAACTAGGGTCCTCTGCAAGAGCAGCCAGTGCTCTTAACTGCCGAGCCATCTCTCCAGCCCACCTTTTTTTTACATGTTTAATTCATGTGTATACGTATGTGTGGAGGTCAGAGGACAACTTTCAGGAGTCAGCTCTCTCCTTCCACCATGTGGTTCAGGGGATTGAACTCAGGGAGTCAGGCTTGTTGGCAGGTACCTTTACCTGCTGAGCCATCTCACCTAAATATTAAATAAGATGCATTGACTATCTTTGGGAGGATCAGGCTTGCTAGTGCTTGCTTACAGTCCTAACAGTGGAGAGATAGAGGCATGAGGCTTAGAGTTCAGCATCATCCTCTTCTGCTACATGGTGAGTTAAAGACCAGCCTGGGCTAGAGATCCTGTCTCAAGAAGCAACAAACAAACCAAAACCAAAAGAACAACAAATCTTTGGACGAGAAGAAGGAGATGAGTTTGAGAGGGTAAACAGTGGCCAGGGAGAAGGGTAGAGGTCTCACTGTGTGCCCTTTCTTAGGATTCTGGATCATGTAAATGAATTCAGATAATAGTAAAGTACACTAATAAGCCACAATGACGCAGGCACTGCTACAGACGAGGGGCCAGGGCTTGGAAGGCATCAGTGATGTCCCCAGTGATCCACAGACCTGGTAGTCTGACATTTCCTCTTCCCAGGGCTACCCCGAAGGCTGCGCTCTACTTCACTGCTGTGGCAAGGAAGCACCCAGGAGGCCCTGAGCCTGCTTAAGGATGATGTGCTGGTGGCCAACCCAGGAACAAGGTGAGGGGTGTGCCCTGAAGCCCAACCATACCCAGGAAACTGCTTCACCTTCAGAGCCAGGAGAGTCTTAGGGTTACTGAATACAGCCCATCTTACAGCCAGAAACCCTGGGGCTCAGTCAGGGAGCTCTACACAGCAACGCCCAGGAAAGCTGTGCCCAGAATCCAGGTCTGTCCCCATCTCTTTCCCTCAACACATGTGGTGCACATCTGGAATCTCAGGAGGCTGAGGCAGGAGGATGGAGAGATGGAGGACAGCTTGAGCTACATAATGAGACCAAGCCAAACCCCCAACAAAAATCCAAAATAAGACATAGTAAGCAAAACCCAGAGCAAGCAAATGAAGAAAGCACCTGTTCTGCCCAGAATCTGCTAAGTGCTGGGGTACAGCAGCAAACAAATCTGACCCAGCCGCTTCCTGTACAGTTTGCATTGATGAGAGAGACAGAGAAGAAATAAACAGCACGAATACTGGATTCACCATGATGGGTATGAATAGTGTCAAGATAATAATCTGACCGTCTGATCAGAGAAATCCATCTCTGAGAGCTTGGATTGGAGCAGAAGGGTCAAGGAAGCTGGATGGGGGCAGCTGGCACTCCCCCGCCACCCTGCCTACCTTGCCAAGGCCTCTTTCCCAGATTCCATTCTGTGTCTCTAAATGTTGGACCATAGGCCCAGCTTCCCTTAAGGAAGAAAAGCAGCATGGGTAACTGCCTGCTGGAGTCCTGGTGTAGAGTCCTTGCTGTGTGACCTTGGGGTGGAGGCACTTTGGACGTTCGTATTGACTGTGGGAGAACGGACTAGAAGAGAGGGCAAGACGGCCTCTGGCTGGGCGTGGTGGCGCACGCCTTTAATCCTAGCACTCGGGAGGCAGAGGCAGGAGGATCTTTGTGAGTTCAAGGCCAGCCTGGTCTACAGAATGAGTTCCAGGACAGCTGGGGCTACAGGGAGACCCTGTCTCGAAAAGACCAAAAAAAAAAAAAAAAAAAAAAAAAAGACTGCCTCTGAATTGCTATTGATGGTCTACTAGGTCATTAACATCCCCTCCCAATAGCCTGACCAAGTAAATCAGAGTAAAGTGTAAAGGACCAATAAGATTTCTTTTACCACTTTCCAATGCACTCCCTCAACCTGTCTCCAGATCCCAAACAATTCCCAGCATCTCTCTGGGCCTCAGTCTTCCTGGATGTAGAAGGGAAATGACATCCATTTTTTTTTGGAGGGGGGGTCTTTTTTTGAAACAGGGTCTTCCTTTGACCCCAACTGGCCTGGAACTCTCTGTATTGACCAGGTTGGCCTTACACTCACAGAGATAGCCCTCTGCCTCCCGAGTGCTGGGATTAAAGGCATGCACTAGCATGCCCAGCTATTTTTTATTATTATTATTATTATTATTATTATTTTGGTCTTTTCAAGACAGGGTCTCCTTATAGTCCAGCTTTCCTGGAACTCACTCTGTAGACCAGGCTGGCCTTGAACTCACAAAGATCCACCTGCCTCTGCCTCCTGAGTGCTAGGATTAAAGGCATGCGCCACCACGCCCGGCTATTTATTTCTATTTTATGTGTATGAGTATATTGCCTGCATGTAGGTAGGTGCACCTGTATCCTGAAATGCCCACAGAGGTCAGAAGAGGGTGTTGGATTCCCCTGAAACTGGAGTTATGGATAGTTGTTAGCCATCACGTGGGCGTTGGAAATTGAACCCTATGGGTGACACTACAGTAGGTTGGCCTGGGGACCACATCCTGGCTCACCCCACGTCCCTTGTTCTCCCTCCAGTTGCCACTACAGCACACTGGCCTTCTCGCTCCTGGCCCACGTCCTGGCGGTGCACACGCCCCAGGGCGACTATGAGCGCTGGGTGTGAGCGACACGGGCTTCACGCTGACCCGCGCTGTGTGCGCTCGCCTGGCCGCAGGCTTCTAGGGCAGCAGCCGGCCCGCGCCGCTCTACGACCTGGGCTGGTACTGGTGTCGGCCGTCGGGCCAGATGTACTCCACGGCGGACCTAGCCAGGCTGGCGGCGGCGCTGCTGGGCGGCGGGCCCCGTCGGCTGCTGAAGCCCGGCGGCCTGGACACGCTGCTGGCCCCGCTGCGGACCTGCCCCGACGGCTACTTCGCCAGCGAGACCGGCACACCGTGGGAGTTCCACGTGCGGCGCGGATACCGCGTGGCACGCAAGGACGGCGACCTAGACGGCTACGCGGCCAGCCTAGCGCTAGTGCAGCCGCTGCGCCTGGGGCTCGTGCTGCTGCTGGCGGGGCCGCGGCCGCCCGCGCGGGACCTGGTGGCCGACGTCCTGGACGCGCTGCTGCCCGCCCTGGAGCGCGCGCTCCGCGCCGCCGAGCGCGTCCCCGCCCCACCGCCCCGCGCGCGCCCGTTCGCCGGCTTCTTCAGCTTCGCCAACCTCACGTTCTACGAGGTGCAGGCCGCCGGGCCGCGGGGCGAGCTGCACCTGCGCCAGTTCGGGCCGCGCGTCGAGGCGCTCGTGCCCGCCGCATTCCGCACGCTCGCGCTGCGCCGCGTGCGCGGCCGCGTCTTCCAGCTGCACGTGGCGCGGGAGTTCCGGTGCGCGCTGCCGCTCGGAGAAGCCTGGCTGTAGGTGGAGGCGCATCACGGGCAGCTGGTTCGGTTCTACCCGCTGGACCAGCACGGGCTGTCTCCAGGCTTCAACGTACCTGGCCTCAACACCTACCGCGTGCTGCGACTGCAGTGCAAACCTGTGTTCAGGACCCAGTGAGCTCGGGCCTGCAGCCTCCTCCTGCCACCAGCCTCCTCCTGCCTGCAGCCTCCTCCTGTCTCAAGCTTCTCATTCTGAGCTAAGGGCGGACGGCTCCCGCCAGAGAGAATCCACAAATTGGCAAAGTCGGGTACGCAGGTGCTACTCAAAGTGAGGTCCATAGATTAGAGCCAGTTGTGAACCGTCCTCTTCCAGGGGGGAGGCAGACTTCTGTAGTTTAGAATTGTGTTTAGGAAGGTAAATGTTAGCTGGCTTAGTGATGAACACCTGGAATTTCAGCGCTTGCAAGAAGGGGGCAGGAGAATCAGGAGTTCTAGGTCAGCCTGTGTTACAGAAGACTTTAGTTCAAAAAAGAAAAACAAATAGGTAGTGGAATATTATTTGGTATCTGTTTAAACAAAAGCAGAACACCTGCTGTGCATTGTCCTTTAAAAACCAAATGTAGCTGGGTGTGGTGGCGCACATCTTTAATCCCAGCACTCTGGGAGGCAGAGGCAGGTGGATCTCTGAGTTCAAGGCCAGCCTGGTCTAAGTACTGAGTTCCAGGCCAGCTGGGGCTATAGGGAGACCTGTCTCAAAAAGACAAAAACAAGACAAAACAAAACAAAACCCCAAATTGTACTGGGTTAGGGATGTAGTGTGTGTGCTTATCTACCCTGCAGATAGCCCTGGCGTGGACTCCAGCAATGCATAAACCTTCGTGGGGCAGGGCACACTTGTAACCCTACCACTCTGGAAGTAGAGGCCGGAGGATTAGGAGTTCTGAGCTAACCCGGGATAGATGTTATTTAAAAAAACAAACAGAGAGCCAGGCATGGTGGCGCACACCTTTTAATTCTGGCAGAGGCAGGTGGATGTCTGTGAGCCTGGTCTACATAGCAAGTTCCAGGTCAGCTGGGGCTACAGTGAGAGCTGTCTCAGAAAACCAAAATACAAAAAAAAAAAAAAACCCCAAACCCAAAACAAAACAAAAACAAGAAAATGTTATTGTGTTGTAATTTGCCTACAAACATGTATATTTTGCTTATTAGTTTAATTCATTTTTGTGGGGCCTCACACATGCTAGGCAAGTACCCTTACCAACTGAGCTACATCCTCAGTCAGAGTGGGATGAATTTCAGAAATATTTACACCCATCGCCACACTCAAGGTACAGGGAACTTCTAGCACAGAAACCTCCCCACCCCCACTATTCCTTTGCAGTCGGTACCCTCCTTTCTACCCCAGCCCCAGGCAACTACTGTCAGGGTAGATTAGTTTCTCCACGTGAATGGGTCTCACTGTGGTGTGTGTGTGTCTTCTCTGGCTCAGCCTGCTGTTTTTGAGGTTCAAGCTTTTGTGTATCAACAGTTCCTTGCTTTTTATTCCTTTGTGTGGATGTGCCACAATTTGTTTATCCTGTCACCAGTTGATGGATGATTGGGTTGTTTCCACTTTGGGGCTGTTATAAAAAAAACAATCATTTAGCACCTGCTCTCCTGTGCATACAGGCCTTCAGTTCTCTTGAGTAGATTTCTACATGTGCCTGCCAGGGAGTTTTCCCAAAAGGCCTTGTGCAGTGTTCCATCCCCACACAGAAGCCTGTGACAGATCTGTTGCCTGCATTATGTGGTATCACTTGGCCCTGTCAGTCTTTTAATTTTAGCCATGTTGGCAGTTCTAAAGTCCTATCTCATTTGGTTCTAACTGTACTCTATTTATTGAATTGTAAAAGCTTTATATGTATATATTCTGAAACAGATCCTTTTTGGAATTTTCTATATATATCCAACCATTTTCCCCCAGTCTTTGGCTTGACTTTGTATTTTCTTTATTTTTTTTTTTTTGACAGGGTCTCCCATAGTCCCAGATAGCCTGGAATTCACTATGTAGACCAGGTTGGCCTTCATCTCACTTCATCTGCATGCCTCTGCCCCCCAAGTGCTGGGATTAAAGGTACGCAACATCACACCCAGCTCATTTTCTTTTTTAAATGACTGTATGAATGTGTGTATTTTAAGGCAGAATCTCATGCAGTCTATGCTGGCCTCAAATTCACTATGTAACTCAGAATGACTTTGAGTTTCTAAACTTCCTTCCTCTACCTCCCCAGTGCTGAGACTACAGGTGTGTCTCACCACACCAAGTTTATACAGTACTGGGACTGAACCCACAGGGTGTCAGGCATGCTAAGCAAGCCTTGTTCCAACTGAGCTGCATCTCAGTCCCTATTATTTGTTTATTCATTTATTTATTCTTCTTTAAAATTTATTCTTTTCATGTGCCTGAGTGTATTGCCTGCCTGTGTTTAAGTGCACCTGTGTCACCTGTGTGGTGCAATGCCCACAGAGTCAGAAGAGGGCGTCAGATCCCTTGGAACTGGAGGTACAGATAGTTACTAAGCCATCACGTGGGTGCTGGGGATTGAACGTGGGTCTTCTGCAAGAGCAGTAGGCGTTCTTAACTGATGATCCATCTCTCCAGACCTCAATTCATTGTAATTTAATTTAATAATTTTATTTTATTACTTTATTTTAAAATTTTTTGCCGGGCGTGGTGGCGCACGCCTTTAATCCTAGCACTTGGGAGGCAGAGGCAGGTGGATCTTTGTGAGTTCAAGGCCAGCCTGGTCTACAGAGTGAGTTCCAGGACAGCTGGAGCTACAGGGAGACCCTGTCTCAAAAAGACCAAAAAAAAATTTTTTTTAAATTTATTTTTGTATGTGTATGAATGTACTGTCTGCATGTAGGTCTGTGCATCCCAGTCATGCAATGCCATGGAGGTCAGAAGAGGGTTTCGGATTCCCCTGGAACTGGAGTTAAAGATGGTTCTCAGCTGCCATGTGGGTGCTGGGGATCGAAACTGGGTCCTCTGTAAGAGCAGTCAGTGCTCTTAACCGCTAAGCCATCTCTCCAGCCCTATTATTTTATTTTTTAAATGTCTGTCTGTAGCCCCAGCTGGTCTAGAACTTGACCTGGAACTGTGAAATCTGGTCTCGATCTCACAGAAATCTCCCTCCCTCTGCCTTCTGAGTGCTGGAATTAAAGGCATGCTCTATTCATTTTTTAAATATAGGATCACATTATGTATCATAGACTCACCTGGAACTTCCAATCTTCCTGCTTCCTGCTCCTGAGTTGCTGGGATCACAGCCATGCAGGCGTGGTGGTGCATGCCTGTAATCCCAGCACTTGGAAGGCAGAGGCAGGCGGATCTCTGTGAGTTCAAGGCCAGTCTGGTCTACACAGTGAGCTCCAGGCCAGCTGGGACTAAAGGGAGACCCTGTCTCGAAAAGACCAAAAAAATTTTTTTACTGAAGTTTTTCAATTTCTGTACTCAAAAATATATTTTGAGGTATTTAGATCCCCTCCCCATCCTCATCTCCTCTTACTGCCTCCTATCTATCTATCTATCTATCTACCTATCTATCATCTATCTATCTATCTATCAATCATCTATCTATCTATCTATCTATCTATCTATCTATCTATCTACCTACCTACCTGTCTGGGCCTATAGAGTCTAGTTTGTGTTCCCAAATACCCTTCAGTGTGGGTCCATCACTGGAGCCTCATCCTTGAAAGAGACAGTCTCCCTCTGTCCCAGGAGCCATCACATCAGTGGCCAACAGTTCCTCAGGCAGGGATGGGGTTTCTTACCCACAGCTGTGCCGGGATTTTGTCTGGTTTGAGCTTACATCGAACTCATGCATTTAGTTCATATGAGTTACTTCCCAGCTGTCTGGGAAAACTCTGTTTCCTCCTCTGGCTCTTAGAATCTGCTCCCTCTTCTGCAACGATCCCTGAGCCCTGGGAGGCAGAAGCTCGATATGGGAGTCCTACTCAGGAAGAAGCACTCGCAGACTCTTGTTCTCGGCATGTTGGCCAGGTGTGGGTGTCTGTGTCAGTCACCATCTGCTGCATAAGGAAGCTTCTCTGGTGAGAGTTGAGAGATGCATCAGTCCTGTCCAGTCTGCAGGGGTGCACAGAACCCCGGATCCTGCCCAGTCTGCAGGGGTGCACAGAACCCCAGATCATTCATTTTCTTAATGGTGTCTTTTGACAGAATTGAAGAGCATAATTTTAACATTTTGATGGAATTTCTACCTATTAAGCCTAATACAAAGTATGGGTTGAATTTTGTATATTAAATTACACACACACACACACACACACACTGGAGAGGTGGCTCAGCAGTTAAGATCAAGTACTGCTCTTGCAGAGGACCCAAATTTGGTTACTGCATCCACACTGGGTGGCTTACAGCTACCTAGATCTCCAGCTTCAGGGGATCTTACACTCTCTTCTGGCCCTCAAAGACACCTGCACTCTACACTTATGTGTGTATATCCATCACACTCCACACACACCCACACATACCCCCCCCACAATTAAAAAATAAAATCTTAAAAAAAATATTTCCATGGGCTGGAGAGATGCTCAGTGGTTAAGAGCACTGGCTGCTCTTGCAGAGGACCCAGGTTTAATTCCCCAGCACCCACATACATGACATGGCAGCTAACAACTGTCCTAACATCAGTTCCAGGGGATCCGGTGCCCACTTCTCACCCCCACAGGTGTTGTACAACAGGGGTGCACTTACATGCATGCAGGCCATACATTCATACAGATAAAATAAAAATACTAAATAAAATATTTAAAATTTTTTTCTCAGGGCTGGAGAGAGATGGCTCAGTGGTTAAGAGCACCAACTGCTCTTGTGACCCGGGTTCAATTCCCACCACCCACACTGTCATTAAGCTGGGTGTAGTGGGGTATGCCTTTAGTCCTAGCACTTGGGAGGAAGAGGCAGGCGGATCTCTGTGATTTCAAGGCCAGCCTGGTCTACAGAGTGAGTTCCAGGCCAGCTGGCGCTATAGGGAGACCCTGTTCCAAAAATGCAAAAAGAAAAAGGTGAAAATTGGGGGAACCGAGAGATGGCTCAGAGGTTGAGAGTACCAGCTTCAGTTCTCAGTACCCACATGGTGTCAAACAACCATCCATAACTCCAGTTCCAGGGGATCCATGCCCTGTTCTGGCCTCCACATGCATTGCATGCATGCTGTGCATTTATGGTCAGCCAGGGAAACACATTCAGACACAACAGCAAATGAATCAAACAAGTTTTTAAGATGACTCAGTGGGCGATGATGTTTGCTGCCTGGCAACCTGGGTTCAATGCCTGGGATGCACATGGAAGGAGAGAACTAACTTCCACACTTGTGTTCTGGCCTTCACACATATACCAGGGCAAAGTGCACGTGCACACACACACATGCACACAAATAAATAGAAAAATATTTAAAGCGTGGGGGATGCTGGAGAGATGGCTCAGCAGTTAAGACTGGTGGTTACTCTTGCAGAGGACTAGACTTCCATTTCTTTCTTTTTTTTTTTTTTTGGTCTTTTTGAGTCAGGGTCTCTCTGTAGCCCCAGCTGTCCTGGAACTCATTCTGTAGACCAGGCTGGCCTTGAACTCACAAAGATCCTCCTGCCTCTGCCTCCCAAGTGCTAGGATTATAGACTTCCATTTCTACCATCCACGTCGAACAGCTCACAACTGCCCATGACTTCAGGGCATCTGACACCTTCTTATGGCCATCCCAGGCACCTGCCCCCCCAGGCACACACACACACACAACACACACACACACACACACACACACACACACACACAAATACAGATAAATAAAAAGTATTTCTTAAAAAAGACTTGATAGTCTTGTACTAAATGGAGCTAGAGACTGGGTAAACTTTTGGGATCCACCCCCAATACATAGTGTAATGTAACGTCCCAGAGTCATTTCAAATTGCTGCAAGTGTGAGTAGTTTTGGTTGCAGAGTAGGGCTCTGTGGATGGATGGAACATGATTTATCTAACCATTCCCTTGTTGAATGACGTCTGGGTTGGTTCCAATTTGTGGCTGTTGTGAATAAAGTTGCTATAAACATTTGTCTATGGACATGTGTGTGAGCTTGTTTATTTCTCTGGGATAAATGCCCAGGAGAGCAAAAGACAGGACCAATCAGAGGACATGCCAGAATTTTGAGAAAACTGCCAAAATACTCTCCAGGCTGGCTGGACCATCTTCTGTGACACCTGGAAGGTGGGAGGGGTCTGCTCTTTGTTTGGCCAGCACTTTTTAATGCCACTTTTTAACTTTTTTTGTTGTTGTTCTTTTTTTGAGAAAGGGTCTCCCTGTAGCTCTGGCTGTCCTGTAACTCCTTAGGTAAACCAGGCTGGCCTTGAAGTCACAGAGATCTGCCTGCCTCTGTCTCCCAAGTGCTAGGATTAAAGGCGTATGCCACCATACCTGGCACCACTATTTAACTTAAAAAAAATTTTTTTTTATTTCTGTATGTGTATGAATGTACTGTCTGCATGTAGGTTTGTGCACCCGTGTCGTGCAATTATGCCGCGGAGGTCAGAAGAGGGTCTCAGATTCCCCTGGAACTGGAGTTCTCCTGGAATTGGAGTTTCAGACGGTTCTCGGCCGTCATG
Source organism: Rhizomys pruinosus (assembly GCA_009823505.1). NCBI lineage: Eukaryota > Metazoa > Chordata > Mammalia > Rodentia > Spalacidae > Rhizomys > Rhizomys pruinosus. The sequence goes on from VZQC01014727.1 coordinate 67,596, forward strand.
TGGGTGCTGGGGATCGGACCCCGGTCCTCTGTAAAAGTGGTCCGTGCTCTTAACCGCTAGGCCATGTGTGTGTGTGGGGGTGGTATATGCACACGAATGCAGGTACCTGAGGCATCTAGAAGAGGTCACTGGATTCCCCTGTGAACTGTGAGATGTGGCTGCTGGTGACCAAACGGGCCATCTGGAAGAGCAGTACACAAACGGGCCATCTGGAAGAGCAGTACACAAACGGGCCATCTGGAAGAGCAGTACACAAACGGGTCATCTGGAAGAGCAGTACACAAACGGGTCATCTGGAAGAGCAGTACACAAACGGGTCATCTGGAAGAGCAGTACGCAAACGGGTCATCTGGAAGAGCAGTACGCAAACGGGCCATCTGGAAGAGCAGTACGTGTTCTTAGCCCTGAGCTCTCTTTCCAGTCCCAGTGTCATATTTTTTTTAATTTTATTTTAAAAATTATTTTTATTTTTATATGTATGAGTGTTTTGTAAGTAAGTTCACCTGTGGGTGCAGTGCCCATGAGAGTCAGGGTGGCCCCGCCCAGGGCTGCAGTGGTGACCTGTCTCCCTGCTTCCGCCATTCCCCTCTAGGCTGGTTTCCCACATCTACTTGGCAGGCTACTCACCGTTAATCCGGGTATTTTGTAGATAAGATTAACAGCTCTGAGCAGTTGATTTAAATTAAGAAGCTTACTCTCTGTAATCTGGGTGGGCCTCATTTAGCCAGTTCGGATTTCCAATTGCAGAAGACCCACAGTGGATGGTGGATGGTGGGGGCATCCACCCCTTCTGAGCTTCCCGCCTGTTGGCCTATCCTACCTAATAGCAGTTTGCCAGTGAACCACTAAATCCAGTCCCTGAAATAGAATAAGTCTCTCTAAGTGTATGTCCTGCTGGTCCCTCCAGAGGACCCTGGCTGATACACCCCTGACACTGCAGGGTGGGTGGAGGAGGAGCCTCTGAGAAGCTGGGTTTCTGCATCTCAAACACAACATGAGCTGAACTCTCATTTCATGAGGAGAAAAGCTTAAATTCTACCAAAGGGCCCCAGCTTTCCTAGTGCCCTTATTCATTCTGTTTCAGCACCCAGACTCCACTGTTCCTTCAACACACCAGGCATCCAACAGCCTTTGTTGCTGTTGTAACAGGTTTCCCATGTACTGGATCACTTTAGTGTCAGCTTGACATACCTGGGTAGATGGAGCCTAAACTGGGAAATTTCTTCCATTGGCCCAGCCTGTGGCCATGTCTGTGGGGTATTTTCTTGATTGTTGAGTGAAGTGGGAGGGCCCAGCTCACTGTGGGCAGTGCCACCCCTGGGAGGTTGTTGTGTATTGTATAAGAAAGCAGGCTGGGCATGGGCCAGGGGAGCAAGCCAGTAAGCAGCATTCCTCCATGGCTTGTGCTTCAGCTCCTGCCTCCAGGTTCCTGCCCTGAGTTCCTGCCTTAGGCTCCCTAAGTGATGAACTGTGACCTGGGAAATGTAAGATGAATAAACCCTTTCCTCCCCAAGTTGGTTTTGGTCAAAGTGTTTTGTCTCAGCAATGGAAGGTAAACTAGAACACCCCGTGGACAACTCCGTTGTTCTCTGTCCTTCCGTCCCCCTCCCCCATCCCTCCCTCTCTTCTCCTACTCCTCTCTTGTGTGTGATCCTGGGGATCAAACCTAGGATCTTACACATGATATGGCTCCAGTAACTTAAAGTCAACTCTCTCTCTTATCTGCACACACGGAGCAAAACTAGGGCCTTGCACTTGCTAAGTGGGTGAGCAGGTGAGGTCCTCCTTTCACAGACCCCTCCCCATCATGTTTTCCAAATCTGGCTTCAACGCCAGCCCAGCTCTACTCCAACTTTAGAGCAGAAGCTGTGTGCTAGGTGGCTGTCCAGTGTGTCCCATGAGATGATCCCTGCAGAGTAGGAAAGCCACCTGTGAGAATGTTCACACCTCACCCTCAGTGTGTCCAAGACTCTGCCACATCCTGGAATGCAGAAATCTGACCACCTTCGATGCATTGGGACATGAACCCTTTCTCAAACAGTGTTCACCTGCCCGGTACACGCCAGATCCTGGTCAAAAGTCAGCAGGAGCCAGACATTATTCATGCTGTGAACATAGCAGTTGTGACAGACCTTGCCCGCTAAGCCATTGTTATACACGTTTCCTTTATCATCCCCCACATTCTAGGAGTTAGATGTTCTCAGCCCATTTTAGAGATCTGGAAATGAGGCCCAGATGGTTAATCTCTATCAACTTCATTGTGTTAGGGATGTCTGGGGGTGCTCACACAGCGCTGCTCTCTGTGGGTCTGAGAGGATGTTTCCAGAGATGATCAGATTACAGCGTTCTGACCTAATGAATGGTTTAACTCCTCTGAGGGTCAATGACATGGCTCAGTTGGTAAAGGCACTTGCCACCAAATCTGATTTCCTGAGTTGGATCCCTGGGGCCCCACATGGTGGAAGGGGGAACTGACTCCTGCAAAGTTGGACTCTGACCTCTAGGCATGCACTGTGCCAAACCCTCTCTGCCCTAGATACATAAATACAAAAAGTAAAAAAGTAAACTGGCCAGGTGTGGTGGTGCACACCTTTAATCCCAGCCCTCAGGAGGCAGAGGCAGGAGGATGTCTGTGAGTTCAAGGCCAGCCTGATCTACAGGAGATCCTGTCTCAAAAAGACATGTAAACTGAAGAGAGCTCTAGGGAGATGCTGGTGTGGTTGGAGGAAGCAGGGCAGTTCCTCAGCTGCCAGACAGTCTCGCTGCTCAGAAACTAGGAGATAAACCACACCCTTCCCCCTTCAAGGTGTTCCTGTCTTGGTCATGAAAGGGGTACCTGGCACAGTTCCAGGACCTGATGTCACCTCCCCAAGGATACATTGCTCCTAAATGGCAGAGTTTGTGTAAAAGCCTTGGAGTCCCTGCCATTGGCTCTGAAATCCTGAGTTGTCCTTAGAAGTTACTGCTCCCGTTGAACACCCCACCTCAGCCCAGCCCAAATCCTCACCTTTGTCCCAACTTCAGTTCCAGCGTTGGCCTGAGTCCATCTTTAGCCCTGAAGAACTTCAGAACTCTGCTCAAGAGCTCCCGTTTGGAGTTCTGGACAGTGTTAGAGGGAACAGAATGCAGAGTCCAGATGTTCATTTTTATTTTTTTATTTTTTTTATTTTTTTTGGTCTTTTTGAGACAGGGTCTCCCTGTAGCCCCAGCTGTCCTGGAACTCACTCTGTAGACCAGGCTGGCCTTGAACTCACAAAGATCCGCCTGCCTCCGCCTCCCAAGTGCTAGGATTAAAGGCGTGCACCACCACGCCCGGCTTTTTTTTTTGGTCTTTTTGAGACAGGCAGGTGTTCATTTTTATAATTCACATTTATTTTGGAAAAAAGTTTTGCTAAAAATACTCCTACAAAAGCATAGGAGTACTAAGGTCAAGGTTGATATTGGATGCAGCTGGTGATACATCCTTGGTCACAGAAGTGGCATCTGGAACAGCCCCAGCCACACCCTTTCCTGACTCTCCAACTGTGACCAGAGGAAACAGTGAAACCTGTGAATCCCCGCCACCCCAGTCACCCCAGCCCCTGGTCGAGAGCTCTGGCCTGTACAGCTCAGGTTGGGGGTGGGCTCCTTGGGAGGAGGTTTAGGCACCCGCTCCACCTTGGCTTTAAGAGCAGCTCTAGGGGCACATGGAGAGGGTGTCACAAAGTCCCTGGGGACCTGGGATCTGCCAGGCAGAGGATCTGACTGAGGTAAGGGGCTGAGGGGGGAGTAGCAGCAGAGCATGGTGCGGCAGAGGGTGGTGCTGGTCAGAGGCCGCTTGCTGGCTGTTGTGACCTGGGGGATCCAGCGGGTTGCATCTCCGAGCTTCCAGGTCTGTGGCGTGGACACCTGTATTAGTCAGGGTTCTCTAAAGAAACAGAAGCAACAGGACGAATATATAGCTATATACAATTTATTGATTTGCTCACGTGAAAAAGTTCGAGTCCAACAGTAGCTGTACCACACTGGAAAGGCTGAGAATCCAGGGAACTGCTCAATCCGCAAGGCTGGATGTCTCAGTAGTCCCAATCTAGTGCTGAAGGCCCAAATGGATTCCAGGAGATCTGCCGGTCTCAGTACATGCTGGGATCTGAAAGGTTGATCACAGCAGCAAGACAAACTCACCAGATGAGAGAGGCAAACCGCAGGAGAAAAGGGACCAGCTCCCTCTGCTGTGGCCTTAAATACTGCCTGCCAGCAGAAGGTAACGCCCACATTTGGGGTGGGCCATCCGGGTTCAGGTGGTCCAATTAGAAGACCCTTTTTCTCTTATTTGTTCCTTAGTCCAGTCAAGTTGACACCCAGGATTAACCATCACAAGTCCACCCCTTGTCAACTTGACATCCAATAAATAGCCTCTCCTTATGTTATACTTTAATGTCAATTGCAAACAATGGCAGGGTCATAATTCCACCTAACATGTTATAAGTATCTCATGTGCACTAGCAAAGCATTATATCTTAGAGTAGGTGGTAATGTCCTTGAGAAGAACTTAGTCCTTCAGTATCTAATAACCTAAATATGACAACACTTAACACATATCTCAGTTGCACATTCAAAAGGGAACAAGACAAGTATCCACTTAATATACATACATATATACATATATATATATATATATATATACATAAACAAGCACATTCTTAACCAAATAGGACGAAGGTTAATATCTATTATAATCCACGTTTCTGCAACTGGTCCCGTGGCTTCAGCTGATATTTATGACTACCTTCTTCTACTACCCATTCTGTATTTCCTCCGCCATCAGCAAGCACCTCTGCAGGTCTTGGCTCTTTCCCTGGAGGAGTGACCCATACCTTCATCCCTGAAGGGTCTGGGCCATTTATTGTCCTGTCTGGTTTGGGTTGTTGGAGTTTCCCATTGACCTTAATCATAGGACATGGTAGCACCAGAAGGCGCCCTACAGCATCTCCTGCCTTCCAGACATAATCTTCCTTGCCCCCATTGTGGAGAAAAAGTCCAATTTCCCCATGGTAGTCTGGATCAATCACTCCTCCTACTACTGTTATTCCTTCCTTAGCCTGTTGGCTTAAAGGCAGTAGAAGCCCGAAGTGGCCAGGGGGAAGTCTTAGCTTCCAGTTCAATAGAACGTTTGCTGTATCTCCTGGCAAAAGCACTCCCCCCATTGGAGCCAAAACGTCTAGACCAGCAGAACGCAAGGTCGTGGGTACAGGAAGCAAAAATTTTCCTACTGGGTCACTAGGGGTGATAGTGAGTGGAATCATTCCCACTTCCACCCCTTGGTTCCTGGACCCATGAATTCTGGCTATAGGAGAAACAGTACCATATAGTGGACGCTGATTCAAAGCATATACTGCTTGCTGGAGAACCTTGCCCCAGCCCTCCAGGGTATTGCTACCTAATTGGCACTGTAACTGTGTCTTCAAGAGGCCATTCCATTGTTCTATCAAGCCAGCTGCTTCTGGGTGGTGGGGAACATGGTAATACCAGTGGATACCATGACCATGGGCCCACAGTCACACTTCTTTGGCTGCTGGAGAGAAGATTCTCTTCCAGAGCACACTTGGAAACCTTTAATCTGTTGTTTTGAATCCGGAGCTGGTCATTTTTATCACTGAGCTCCTTATTTTCCTCTATCACTTTATCCAGACATGCTAGGAGCAACAAGGCAACATCATTATTTTCCTTATTTTTCCGCAATTTTTAGAATGTTTTATATATAGAGTCACTAAATTCCTTGCTTCTCACAAGAGATGAGTTAGATGAGTCAAATGGATCTATCTTCATAATCACATCAAATAGTCTGCACCAAGGATTATCATTCCTCTTCATGCCACCAGGGAAGCCTTCAGTAACTCTAGGTGTCATTGGGTTGGAGAGCTGGCTCCAGAGACTACCAAGCCCACTAAAGAAATTCATCCTTTCAATTCTGTTTCTCTAGAACCACTCCTGGTACCAAAATCTGTATTAGTCAGGGTTCTCTAAAGAAACAGAAGCAACAGGACGAATATATAGCCTCATATGATTTATTGATTTGCTCACACAACAGAGTTCAAGGAGTCCAACAGTAGCTGCACCACACTGGAAAGGCCAAGAATCCAGGGAACTGCTCAGTCTGCAAGGCTGGATGTCTCAATAGTCCCAATCTAGTGCTGAAGGCCCAAATGGATTCCAGGAGATCTGCCGGTCTCAGTACACGCTGGGATCTGAAAGGTTGATCACAGCAGCAAGACAAACTTACCAGATGAGAGAGGCAAGCCGCAGGAGAAAAGAGACCAGCTCCCTCTGCCGTGGCCTTAAATACTGCCTGCCGGTAGAAGGTAATGCCCACATTTGAGGTGGGCCATCCGGGTTGAGGTGGTCCAATCAGAAGACCCTTTTTCTCTTATTTGTTCCTTAATCCAGTCAAGTTGACACCCAGGATTAACCATCACAATGCCATTATTGCACCTGTCTTGTGGAGTTGTGGTGAGTTGTGTCTAGAAGTGAGGCATGGGACCTGGCAGGTTGTTGGTACTGAAGAAACAGCAACTGTGATTATAACCAAGCTCTTGTCTTGCTTCCCTGGAGTCCAAAGAAGTTGCTTAGGAGTAAGAGCGCTGCCAGGGCCCGCTGGGGTCAGTGTCTCAGCCACAAGAGCCTATCAGGGGGCTCTGGGCCATCCACAGCCTTTCCTTGAGCTTCCAGCACTGGGAGCCAGTGGCTAGGACTAGAGGGGTGAGCGGCTCCTTGGGACCCTCAGGTGCTGAGCAGGCATGAAGCTGTGTCCTGAGACGGTCGTAGGAAACGCGGTCTGGCAGCTTCGGTCCCCCTGTTCCTGGCTGGTATGGGAGGTCTCCCTCCACGTAACTCCCTCTCGGGGCTGAGTCCTGCCCTGGGCTGTCAGAGTCCCCCAGCCTGTGGGCACCATGGCCTGAATGGAGGCTTTGAAGTTGTAGTTGTAGCTGAGGCAGCTGGGCCATTTTCCTCCAAGCGGGCCTGAAGAGGGCTGTTCTGAGCTGCTACCAGGAGAGAAGGTTCCTCATACTCCCGGGGAGGGCCTTCCTCCTTGTTAGGGTCCACCTTAACCAGATTCCAGGGACAGCTGCTCCAACATGTATTCAGCTGTCTCCCCTCTTTTCTCTTCCCTTTTTCTTTGTGCTTTATAATATCCTGCTAAGGCCCTTGGGTTTGAGGAGCAGTGATGAACCATTAGACTTGAGATTTCAAAACTTAGCACGAATCTCAGAGACATGGGTTCCATTCACTGGTATCTTAGGAGCTGGCATTGGGTGTTGTGGTGGTTTGAATGAGTGTCCCCCATAGGCTTTAAGTATTCAGACATTTGTCTCCAGTTGATGGCACTGTTCTTGGAGGTCTTAGAAGGTGTGGCCATGCTAGAGGAAGTACATTATTGGGGGCAGGCTTAGTGAGTTTAACTAGTCTTGCCATCTCCAGTCACACTCTGCTTCCTGTGCTCATTTCGAGATGTGACCCTCGGCTTGCTGCTCCAGCTCCAGCCGCCATGCCTCCCACCACAATGGACACTAATTCCCTGGAACCATCAATCATAAGCTCAAATAAACTCTTCCTTTTTTTTTTTTAAATTTTTTTTTATTATTTTATTTTTTTTGTATGTGTATGAATGTATTGTTTGCATGCAGGTCTGTGCACCCGTGTCGTGCAATGCCGCGGAGGTCAGAAGAGGGTCTCAGATTCCCCTGGAACTGGCTCCAGCTCCAGCCGCCATGAAACCTACCCAAAAGCGCTCCCCCCAACCCCGATATGGACTACTATTCCCCAATGGGAAACAATGGTAAAGGCCCGGGGCATTACCATAACATAGGTCATAGGCTCAAATAAAACCTCTTCCTTTTTCTTTTTTAAATTTTTTTATTATTTTTTATTTTTTTGCTATGTGTATGAATGTATTGTCTGCATGCAGGTACTGTGCACCCGTGCTACGTGCAATGCCGCGGAGGTCGAGAAGAGGGTCTCAGACTCTTCCCCTGGAACGGGTTCCTCCGAACTTGGCTAGTTACAGACGGTGTCTTAGCCGCCATGTGGTGCCTGGGGATCGCAACCCGGGTCCTCTGGCAAGAGCAGTCGTGACTCTTAAACCGCTAGGCCAGTTATCTCGCAGCCCCACAACTCTTCCATTTCTATATAAGTTCCTTTGGCTCAGAGTGTTTTATCCACAGCAACAGAAAAGGGCACTAATACAGGTGTATAGAAGCTTGGAAAATCTCAGCCCTCCTCTTGCCCTTGGGCAAGCTTGGTGGGGCCTCCTGGTATAGCAATCCTGGCTCTAACCTGTTCAAAATGTTTTCTGACCTCCTCCTAGCTCTCCTACCAAGGCCATAGTCTCTTTAGTAGGGGCGACAGACCTTAATAACAGAGAGCCTCAGGGCTCATCTCCATTCGAGTGGCAGGGTTGGTGGGGTAAAGGGAACCCAGGTCTCTGTCTACCAGAGCCTTAGCCTGCCCCACCAGGCCAGGAATTGAGAAAGCAGGCCTGCCCTAGGGGGTTGGGATGTCACAGAGTGGCCCTGGATGGGCTGCAGGTCCCTCTGAAGTATTAAGTTCCGACCACTTCTTGCCAAATCAGCTTTCCTGAGGACTGTTTTCTGCCTGTGAAACTTGACTCAGTTGGACTCTCTAACCAGATCTGAGCCTGTTCCTGAGCCCACCCTTGCCCACTCCGACTTCCAGGGTCCTAGTCAGGTGTTGGGCTTCTGCTCTTACTGATTGCTCCAGCCTTCATGCCTGCAGCCTTGTGTAGTAGCCAGACCCTGTCTTCCACCGCTCTGCACCACGTGAGGCAATTGGAATGCACAGGTTCTTTAAAAGCGGGCATGGTGGGCATGCCCTTAATCCAGCATCTGGGAGGCAGTGGCAGGTGGATATTTGTGTGTTCAAGGCCAGCCTGGTCTACAGAGTGAGTTCCTGGACAGCTGGGGCTACAGGGAGACCCTGTCTCAAAAAAAAAAAAAAAAAGAAAAAAGAAAAAAGACAGTTCTTAGCCACCATGTGGGTGCTGGGAATCAAACCTGGATCCTCTGCAAGAGCAGTCGGCACCCTTAACCACTGAGCCATCTCTCCAGCCCTGGTGCTGCATGCCTTTAATCCCAGCACTTGGGAGGCAGACGCAAGCAGATCTCTGTGTGTTCAAGGCCAGCCTGGTCTACATAGCGAATTCCAGGACAGCTGTGGCTACAGGGAGACCCTGTCTCAAAAAAAATAATTTAAAACTTTGGAGATTTAAACTACATTGTCAGTTAAAAAAAAAGTTTGGAGACAAGTACTGCCAAGTGCATCAACAAGGGGAATGCCTTCAAGAGGCTCTGCTCTCTGCAGAATCTTATCATTCTGCCCTTGGAACACTTACAATCAGAGTCTGAAGAATCAAATACAAAGAATAGAAGTGATTCTAAAATCGATAAAGAAATGGAAAAATTAATGAAAGCCAGTCTTTAAAATTATGAGAGTATTAAGTTTAAAAAAGAACAAGAAAAGTTAACTCCTCTAGGGAAGAAAGTAACACAGATATAATGTTCATAATGAGTGTTCAACTCCTGTTCAATTAGAGGCTGGTCAAAACAACTGCACAGTGCTTTCTTCATGTGTACAAGAGATTTGAAGTGTTGGCTTTTGCTGTGTACATACTGAATTGAAGAGTGAGTAGATGAAGGTGGTATTGTGGGTTCACCAGGTTAAAACAGTTATTTCCTGCAAAATCTGGAGGCAGACCAATGAAAACAGTTATGTTAATGTGCTTTTATTAATAGAATAATGCATAAAATATGTGCCATCTTTTTCAAAATTTAAAAGACAATAACTATTTTATGAGCTCCTCAGGATGCGTTCTTGTGTAGCCATTGACTACGGTATGTTTGCTCCTGACTCAGTCATTAATGTTTTAGTTACAGAGGTTTTTTTTTCCCACCTCCCCCCTAATTACAGAGGTTTTTAACTCAAATGTAAATGCATGTGTATGCATTTCCTGTACTATGGAAATCCCCCCATTTTTTAAAAATGGTCTGGAGGTTTCTCTTTGGAGTTACTTGTAATTTTACTCTGTGTTCTCCTTGTTTCTTAGTCTGGAACCCTCAAGACAACAGCAACCAAGGGACAAAGTGGCTGTGTTCTCTGTTTCATATCATAATCAGTCTGTTAAACAAAAAAGGAGAACTGTAGTAATCAGGAGTTAATACGTCTTGGGACTTGGTGGCATACTTCCAGAGCTAATGTTCAGTGAACGGACAAAAGAACCATGTGATCACTGCAAGTAGTGTTCCCAGAAGGCAAACATCTGGGACAAAACATGTATTCTTTTTTTTTTTTTTTTTTT
>VZQC01014730.1:3423-61381 GCA_009823505.1 Rhizomys pruinosus
TACATACACATATAACCTGAGTTGGAGGATTTTCTTTCTCTCTCTCTTTCTTTCTTTCTTTCTTTCTTTCTTTCTTTCTTTCTTTCTTTCTTTCTTTTACCAAAATATGTCATGTTTTGCCCAAGGAAGTGCTTGAAGGTTCCTCCTTGGCAAACCCAAACAACCATCAATCTTGCCCCCGTGATCAACACTGGGGTCCCCCCCCCATGGCGACCCAAATGAGGTCCAGCAAACGTGTGTCCTGTCTTGATCTTCCTTGATCTTCCTGCACTAGCCTCCATGACACAGCCTGGGTAGTCCAACAACGGAAGTCCCACACTCTGAAGAGGCTGAAGTCCCAGTATCCACACAGTTCACATGCTGGATATCTCAGTAGTCCCCATCTGGCATTAAGGGTTTGGAGGATTCTCAAGTTTTATATCTGAAGTACAATTTCTCAGACCTTAACGATTATTTATTTCTGGTTATACTTTCCTTTTGGATGCTTAAGGCCACAGAGTTAGCCCAGATTAACCAAAGTTTTTTGTTTTCTCAAGGTCAGTTGAAGATCTAGTCCTCAAGGGTCACTCAGGTTTTTTTTTGGGGGGAGAGGGAGCCCCTGACTCCTTTTGGCTTTTCGACCACCAGTTCCATCCACTCAAGGACACAGGTCTTGCTCACCAGGCTTCTCTTTTAGAAGCATGAGCAGACTTTCCTCTTTATAGGCTGGACATTGGCTGAAGTCTTATTAGTGGATATCCAAGACCTCCCTGCACAGGAAGACTGGTGACTCACATTTGCAGGACATTTCAAGAGATGCCCCCATGCATAAACTCCTGAGACTTAATTGACCTGTGAGGGAAAGGAACAAAGTTATCCCTTAGGTCCCTCGGCCAAATTAGTATGGGTATTAAGCATGGTCATTAAGCACCCAGAAAGGATATGGGCAAAGCAGGGTCCTGCCCAAACGAGAACCCCCCACAAGAGGTCTCAGAGTCAAGACCCTCTTGCAGCCACCCCTGAGACAGTCCACCCCAAAACCTACCTGCCTGAGTGACTTACAGCCTCCTGCCTCTGGTTTCATTTTTCATTTCAGCATTCGATCTTTTCAGTGTTTCTACTTCCTTCCAGAGTTTGTTATTTTCTCCCTCTAGTTCTTTCTGGAGTTGGTCATCTTCTCCTTTTAGTTCTTTCTGAAGATTGTCATTCTTTCTCTCTAAGTCATTTCTGAGTTTTTCATTCTCTCTCCTTAGTTCCATGATTTCTTTGATATAACTGTGTCCTGGGCTACTTCTACGGAGGTACCATTGTGGGAATCCTCCATAGGTTCAGTAGAGTTTAGTGTGGAATTGTTCTGTGCTTTTCCTATGTTTTTCTTTCTTTGTGCTCTTGGCATGTGGATTTCCTTTTGTCTGTATTCTGATATGAATCACAAATGCCTCTTCACTGTGTTGAAAGATTGCTTTCCCTGATTCCTTCTATTTATTTATGGAGTGCTTACTTGTCTAGATTTCAGGCTTCCAACTTTGGTTGTATATTGGGAGATATAGCTCACTGTTCCCTTTTTATTCTGCAATAACTGTGTAGGTAACAGCCGTTATGACACACTCTGAGCTCTGTGCTCCCTCTGCTGCTGCCAGCCAGTTCCTCTAGGTTTGTTGCAGGGCTTACTGAACACTCCCTCACGATTTCCAGTTTGGGGGGGGGATCTGCCTGCTTAGCCCACACCCTGGTCGTCTGCATCTGAACTGGTCTGGCCCAGGTCACCTGCCTGTGTACATTAGTCACTATTTTAATACTCATGCCTAACCTTAAATATTAATGGGCTGAACTCCCCAATTAAGAGATACAGACTGAGAGAATGGACTAAGAAATTGAATCCATCTTTTTGTTGTCTACAACAAACCCATCTCACCTTCAAGGACAGAAACCATCTTAAGGTGAAAGGATAGAAAAAAATATTCCAAGCAAATGGTTCCAAAAAGCAACATCAGACAAAATAGACTTCAAATCAAAACTAAACAGAAGACATGAAGAAGGTCACTGCATTCTTATCAAAGGAACAATTAACAATGAAGATTTCGCAATCTTGAGTATATATGCAGCAAATTCTGGTGCACCAAACTACATAAGCACAATTCTGCAGGACTTAAAGGCAAAGATTAATCTCAGCACACTAATAGTGTGCCCATTGGATGGGTCAACTGGACAAAGTATAAACAGAGAGACATCTGAACTGAACAGTATGATACACCAAATGGACCTAACATATCTATTGAATATTCCACCCAAACAGCAAAGAATATACTTTCTAGTCAGCACCCCACAGAACATTCTCCAAAATTGACCACGTTCTGAGATACAGAACAAACCTCAACAAATATAAAACATTGAAATAATTCTATGTTTCTTATCAGCCCATACTGCAGTAAAGCTCAATATCAGCACCAGAAGAAGCCCTACTATCTATAAGAACTCATGGAGACTAAACAACGCACTCCTGAATAATGAATAGGTCAAGGGAGAAATACAGAAATAAATAAAACTACTCCTGGAGTTAAATGAAAAGGACAACACAACACAACTTATGGGACTCTTTAAAGGCAGTCTTAAGATGGAAATTTATAGCCCCATGTACTTACATTAATAAAACACTAAGAGCACAAATAAACGACCTAACACTGCAACTAAAACAGTTGAGAGACAGCAACAAATGAATCCTAAACCCAACAGACCAGAAAAAAATAACAAAAATCAGAGTGGAGATCAATAAAATAGAAACAAAGGAAACAATACAAAGAATCAATGAGTCCAAGAGCTGGTTCTTTGAAATGATAAACAAGATAGATAGACCTCTAGCCTAGCTAACAAAAAGAAAGAACAACTCCAAGTAAACAAAATTATAAATTAAAAGGGAAACATCACAGCAGATAATGAAAAGATCCAGACAATCATATGAGAATACTTTAAAAACATATACTCTATTAAATTTAAAAACCAATGAAAAATGGATGAATAGTTCATATAACAGAAATCACTAAAGCTTAGCCAAGAAGATATCCACAGCTTAAACCGACCTGTAACATATCAGGGTATTGAAACAGGAAAACAAAATCTGCCAACTAAAAGAGTCCAGGGGCAGATGGATTTATAGCAGAATTATTTAAGACATTGAAAGAGGAACTATACCTATTATTACTCAAAATATTGAAAAAGATAGAAACAGAAAGAAGTCTCCCAACTTCCTGCTGTGAATTCAGCATCACTCTAATACCAAACTAGGCAAAGATACAACCCCCAAAGGAAACTATAGACCCATTACATTAATTACCATAGATGAAAAAATTCTAAGCGAAATACTTGCAAACTGCATACAGGCACACATCAAAAAGGTAATACACCATGACCAAGTTGGATTTATACAAGAGATGCAGTGGTGGTTCAACATACATAAATCAATAAATGTCATAAAACATATAAGCAGACTAAAAGACAAAACCCACATGGTCATCTCAATTGATAGGGAAAAGGACTTTGATAAAATTCAGCAAGACTTCATGTTTAAATTCCTAAAGGATGCCAAAAATTCCATGAGTAAATTTCTAGAAAGGAACAGTTTCAGTAAAGTGGCAGGTTACAAAATTAATCTAGAATAATCAGTAGCATTCCTTTATGCCTACAACAAGCAACTGGAGGAAGAATGCAAGGGGACCTTCCCATTTACAGTAGCCTCCAAAACAAATCTGAACAAAGACTAATGTCTCTACAATGAAAGATTAATCTCTGCAATGAAAAATTTAAATTCTTGAAGAAGGAGACTGAAGAAGATATCAGGTGATGGAAGGACCTCTCATGCTCATGGATTGGAAGAATTAATATAGTAAAAATGACCATCTTGCCAAAATTAATAGACAGATTCAGCGCAATCCCAATCGAAACTCCCATGACATTTTTCACATATGTAGAAAAAAAATAAAATTCAAATGGAAAAACAAAAGATCTCATATAGCCAAAGCAACCCAGAGTAAAAAGAGCAATGCAGGGGGATTACTATACCAGACATCAAACTATATTACAAGGCTATGGTCATAAAGCAGCCTGGTATTGGCATAAAAAACAGACCCATAGATCAATGGAACAAAATTGAGTATCCAAACTTGAGCACATGCAATTTCAATCACCTCATATTTGACAAAGGGACCAAGAAGACTCAATGGAGGAAAGACAGCATCTTCAGCAAATCATCCTGGCATGACTTGTAGAAAAATAAAATTAAAACCCTACCTGTCATCCTGTACGAAAATCAACTCCAAATGGATCAAAGACCTCAACGTGAAACCTGAAACTCTGAAAACAATGCGAGTTAATGTTGGCAGTAACCTACAAGATATATGTGTAGGGAAAGACTTTCTAAATCAAACAGAAGCTGTGCAGGAAATAAGATCAAAGAAATGAAGAGCAAACCCACAAGTAGGAGGGACCCTGCACCAGTGATACAGCTGTCAGTGGTTTAACATCCAGAGTGTATGAATTACTCAAAAAAAAAAAAAAAAAACCAACAACAACAAAAAATGAGCTAGTAAACAAATGTCCCAGTCAAAAGATGGAGTAAAGAGCTGAACAGAGTGTTCATAAATGAGGAAGTAAAGATGGCTGAAAAACATCTTTAAAAGTGTTCAACATCACTAATAATTAGGGAAATGCAAACTAAAACCACTTTAAGATTTCATCTTACCCTGATAAGATTGGCTATGATCAAGAAAACAAATACTACCAAATTCTAAAGAGGTTGTGAGGAAAGGGGAACCCTCATTTATTGTGGGTCGATTGTAAATTCATGCAACCCCTATGGAAAGCAGAGTGGAGAACTCTTAAAATATTCAAAGTGAGCCTACCACTTGACCCAGTAATACTAGTCCTGGGTATACACCCAAAAGATTCCTCCTATTGCAAAAATATGTGCACAACTATGTTTATTGCAGCTCTTTTCACAATAGCAAAGAAGTGAAAGCAACCCAAGTGCCCCTCAGCTGATGGTTAGATAATGAAAATTTGGTACATCTACTCAATGGAGTTCTATGCAGCAGTAAAGAAAGACAACATCATGAAATTTTCAGGTAAATGGAAGGAACTAGCAGCCTTTATGCCAAGTGAAGTAACACAGTCCTAGAAAAACAAATGGCATATTGCGTCCCTCATTTGTGCATCCTAGCACCAAATCGTTATTTACTCTGTCATTTTGGTATATGTGTGAAATGTATATATGTGTATTTTGGAGTAATACAAAATTAAAGGGAACAAGAACAACAAATATCTGGTTTAAAGTTCTGACCAAAATAGTAAACTTCTACATTGAAAAAGTTATAAAAAGACTAAGAAAAAGATACAAGTCACTGCTTAATATGTATGGCAAAATGCATGAGCTCTGGTGGGGAGGGTCACGGATGGGGAATGGCTCTAAATTTGATTGAGAAAGGTTGTATGGATGGCACAAAAGCTCAATAAAAAGACTCGTGGCAAACTTTATCTTAGTAAGTTTTCACATGACATTGTGAAGTGGGTGTGAACATAATCAATATTTTATAAATCAGGAAAATGAAGCTCAGAAATACTGTGGCTAAAGGACCTTTATCTTTGTTTAGTGTCAGGCAGAAGAGCCTCAAGAACAGGCCTGGAAATGGCAGTGTGGTTATTTGCTGGGAATTATAAATTAGAGTACTGACAGAGAGCCAGCTGATCTAGTTTCTTCCCAATGCTAGTCAGGCCACAGATGGCTTACCAATCTGTCTTTCTTTCAATTAACCATTCGCTATAATTTTCAGAGGACTCCTCTTTCTTGTTCCAGGGATGTCCCCTAGCAGCAGATTGGCTCAAATGAACAAAAGTCCAATTGTGTTTTATTTCTGACAATTTCTGGCCATCTTTCTGCTGAGCTTTTTTTACAACATGTTATGCTATGGGACACAAATTTAAAAATTCTGGTCTTCTCATGAGTCTGTATTATTCAGAAGATAATTGACTGTAGCTACAGAGTGAAGAATGACATATAAACTGTTTCACAAGAAGAGATTATATGTAGGAATCATTTGAGAAGGGAATCTTATTAAAAGTAAAAGGACAAAAATGAAAAGTCTTCATTCTAAATATTAGAAGCAGAGCTGTGCTGGATAGCTTGTGTCAACTTGACACACCTGGGTTGAGGGAGCCTCAGTTGGGGAATTGGCTCCATTGGATTGGCCTGTGTCCACATCTGTGGAGTATTGTCTTGATTGTTTGGCAATGTGGGAGGACCCAGGCCACAATGAGTGGTGCCACCCTGGGCAGGTTGTTGTGTACCGTATAAGAAGGCAGGCTGGGCATGAGCCAAGAGAGCAAGCCAGTGAACAGCATTCCTCCATGGCCTGTGCTTCAGCTCCTGCCTCCAGGTTCCTGCCCTGATTTCCTGCCTTGGGCTCCCTAAGTGATGAACTGTGACCCAGGAGATGTAAACTGAATAAACCCTTTCCTCCTCAAGTTGGTGTTGGTCAGAGTGTTTTGTCACATCAATGGAAGGCAAACTACAAAAGCCATCAATAGATTCTAAGCAGTCATATTTCTGTTTGAAAGTAAATTATTATTTCTTCCTGCTGATCTTCTGTGGCTACCATTCTCATATTTTCAACAACCTACTCACTAGCAGAAAATAACTACTTAATTTTATTTTTAATCTAGAATCATGTTATAGAATGTAATGAGTTGAAAGCTTATTATGTTTCTGCAAATAAAGCTTTGACCAAGGTCATAGATAATGGCATCAAAGCTCAGGAATTCTAATCAAGCTCTTGTGATATTTTAGCATAGTGTATACGAGAGACAAGTGGGACTTCTGATCTATATTTTGCCATGGAGTGGATTAAATTATCTGTTACCCTAAATTCTTCTTCTTTATCTGGACTATCTTTTTTAAAATAAATATTATTACTTTTTTAATTTTTAATTTTATTTATTTTGTATGTGTATGTATGTACTGTCTGCATGCATGTTTGTGCACCCGTGTTGTGCAATGCCATGGAGGTCAGAAAAGGGTGTCTAATTTCCGTGGAAATAGAGATATAGACAGTTCTTAGCCACCATGTGGGTGCTGGGGATCAAACCTGGGCCCTCTTTAACAGCAGTTGGTGCTCTTAACTGCTAGGCCATCTCTTCAGCCCTGATCTGGACTATCTTAACTTTAGCTCTTTCACCTGAAATCTCTTTATATGAATAGTACTTAAATCCCTACACATCCCAATCTTCTTTCAACCTCAAATAATTCTTTATAATGCAGTCATCCTGAGAGTCTATAGAAGTTGATAACTAAAGACAAAATCTCTGGTATCAGATTGCAATCTCTCATCATTTCCTGGATGCAAGTAGTTTTCGACTTTAGGTTCCACTGATAAAAGATTTGCATCACCTCATTTACTGTCTATGAACTTTGTTTCATGTGTTGTTTCATTAGCCAAGGTAGACATGAATGAGTAAATAAGGTCTTAAGTTGGGATAATGCAGTCCGATATGAGCCTTTAAATGCATGTGGAGAAATCTTCTGTGGCCTCTGTTAAAGCATTTATTGCTCCTATTTTACATTGTTAGAAATGAGATAAAACTACCTGAACAATATAGAACAGAAAAGAGAGACATAATATCAGAAATAAGCCAAAACTGCTCATTTGTAAGTAGTTAGTTTGCTCAAATAGTATCTTGGCGGTAGCTAACTTTGCTCAGCTAACTCCATAGTTATGAGCTGAATAAGTGCACAGAGCACAATAATGTTGCATAAGTACTGCTGATGTTCATTCAGAAAAAAACTTCTCCAAAGTTCATGAGATTTCTCCACAGAGCTTTTTGACCTTAATATTACTAAAGCTGTATTGTAAAATTGATTTTTCTTATTTGGAAGATTTTCTTGCTCTAAATTTTATTCCTAGAGAGAAGGAATAAGAATAGTAAGTAGTTTTGTCCAAATAAAATACCTGCTCCTTTAAAATGTCACTTAATAGAAAACATGAACGAGAGTGAGGGAGTGGTACTGTAGGGGTCGATATGGGGGAAGGGATCTGAATATGAATGAAACACAGTGGATGAAATTCTCAAATAATCAATAAACTATACTAAAATGTTGCTTTATGGGAGATATATGTAACCTGCCAATTTGAATAATTTATATCAACAGGAATCTATATTGCATACAATGGAACTGTGTAGAACACAGATATCTCAATTTTGGTAACTTTACTGTCTATAAAACTCACTTCATGCTTAAAACATAATCACAATTTTAAAGGTAATGTTAAGAATGGCAGTAGGCTTTGTTTCAGTGGCAACTCCTACAGTAAATGAAAGACTTTTAGTCTTTTATTAATTAAGGTACATCTACTAGAGCATTGCTTGGAAACAACATATCCAAAAGCCCTCGTTTCTTCAGCTAATGGGGAATTGCATCTTGCCTGGTATTTATCTTCTGTACTTTCCCTGATTCTGAACCACTGCAAGATTGCTAGATGCAATAATCTTTCATCCAAAAGATTATTTGTGAACGTGATAAGAGAAATTCCTATGAAAAGAAGACATTTGATGTGAGAAAAAAAGTTGTACTAATGAACCAACAACAAGATTGCATTGAATTTCTGAGAAAATAAATATGTCTTTCATGTTCAGAGTGAAGGATATATTATATGACAATAAATGTTAACTGTTCTATGTAAACTTGAGCCAAGTTTCCAGATTTTTCTGCTTTGGCAGAAATCAAATATGTTGCTGAAATGAAAATTTGTGGAATATGAAAGAAATATATGTATGATATTTTGATAGAGGTAAGTTATCAACAGCACATCTTAGTTTTAAGTTGCTATATAATCGATATGACATGTTATTCCAGAGCAAGCTTTTATAGGCAAAAGACTCAGTAATATAAAATCTGGAAGGAAGAGCCATTACAGCCTGTATGATGATGCAAATAGAAAGTTAAAAGACCAGTGGTCCTGAAAACTTACCTGTAATGAGCAATAAAGTGATAGTGGATCATTATCTGTTTGCATTAAATTCAAAAAAATTCATAAACTGATATGTAGCCCAAAAAAGAAATGAGAAGAAAGAACCAATGCACTCTGTAGACAGGAATTGAATAACTGTTATGGAAAACCTGAATGTGCAGTGGGGTAAATAATAAATTAAAAAGCTGCTGATTCGGGAATGAGATCCCATCTTCCTATCAAGGAAAAGCAAATGTGTACCTGAAGGGAGGGGTGGAACAATTTCATAAAATAGCCCTAAGAATATAAAATTAAAGAATTTGGTATGAATGGAGATGACAGACTGTTATTTACAGGAATTAAATTATAACAGCAGTACAGAAATTGAGGCTATTTTTAGTCAGATGTAGCAAAAGGCTACAGTGCACCTGCACCAGTTCTGAAGGAAATATTTGAACATAAACCCACATATACAAATTCAGAGTTGCTAATCAGTGCAGCAGATTATTTAATCTCTGCAACTGAATGCTGTTTAGGGGACAAGCAAGTATTCTAAAGTGTCCTTTGAAACCTGGCTTCTGAATTCCCCATGATGCAAAAGTAAGATTCTAAAACTTCCTCTGTGCTCTAGTCTACAGCTCTGCCCAGACATCACTGAAGTACAGGGCTTTCATGCTCAGAGAGAGCCAAGGCAGATGGGAATTATTCAGAATTCAGAAAAACAAAGAAGTTTCAATAAAAGGGCCGCTGGCAAGCAACTTATGCAGTGCACATTTTACTCCCACATACATTTTGTTCATACAAACATGCTCATGCACATGATTTCTTTTACCTTTTAAGCAGAGGCCCATACTTTTATAATGACAGAATGTCCGTGAAGAGAATTCATGATGCAAATATGTGCTGTGTTTCAGCAGTTTAATTTAGAGGTAACAAAAGGGGAGGTGTGCATATCCAATTTCAGAAACAAAGATGAACTACTGACATATTTGGAAAAGTAAAGTCCAATTTCAAAACCAAATAGCCTCTCTCTCTCTCAATGTGCGGCAGAGCTAATTAAATTTAAGTCTAATATTAAGGGAGCAGAAAAAGAGCTGCTCATGCTTGATGTATATATGGAGTGAAGGTGGTGAACATGGGAGAAGGAGTACATCACACTCCAGTTCTAACTGTGGGGAGAGCAATAACTGAACCAAACTTATTTCAAGGAATTGAAACTGTTTCATTTCCTCTCAGTAGTGGAATGACATTAGTTTTTGATTCCTAGCCAGATTCTAGGGAAGCAACCAGATAAAGAAATATAGAGTACATAGTCATATAACAATATTAGAATATATAGTTTTTACTTGATTCCTTTATTGTTTCACTTGCTTGCAGGTGTAAAATACAAAGAATGAACAAAATTCTGGGAAATAGATTAAGGAAATATTTTATTTTTAATTACATGATGTTTTAGTAGGAAAATGTTAAGCAAAAGTCTTACTTTATATCCAATTTACATCATGAAATATAATAAGAAAGTTTGAGGACCAATTAATTGAGAAGTGCAAAGAACAACTACCCAGTGTCCTTACTGTCTGTAGTGAGGTTGTGTCATTCATTGCTTTGCTAAGCAAATGAATGACCTGTATACAAACCTAAAAATACTTAGGTTTGTACACAGGTACAAACTCTCTCCTAAATTCCAGCCACTGGTTAAAGTTACTTTTCAGAAGACAAGACAATAGACAATACTAAACACATTTAGAGATGCATGAAATTAACACATCTGAATTTAGCTACTGAAAACTTGTAATAGACTTTGAGATAGGCTGTTCTTATGTGAGTCTGTCTTTGGCTGGAATCCTGAAGATGGCTACATCCTTTAATGAGGAAAATGTTAGCACATATTGTACAGACAAGTGTTTAAAGGTTCTGATAAAAAACGGTAATGCACCTGAGTTAATTGGAAATATAAATTTTTGTTGCCCACATTTGTTTTACTTAAAATCTGTATAACAATAACTTTGGGACTGGCACATACAAATGTTCTCTATAATTTTTCTGTTGTACAGTATCACCTTGTAGCATTCTCTTTTAACTGTAGGATGATTTAACTTAAAAAAATTAAGTTTGCTTCCCAAGTTAACCACATACAGTCGCCCAAAACAGCATGGGTGAATTTGATGAAATCTGTACTTTGATTCCAGCCTATAGGTATGTGTAATACAACTGACTTTTTGAGACCCATGGGTCAAAAAACAAACACCTAAAATAAAAGGGGGATACAGATAGATATGAAACCTTTTTGTCAAAAACCTTGCAATTCAAATCTTAAAACTAACCACGAGAAAAGATTTGCATCTTCCAACAGGTCAAAATGTCACCAACTTAATGGCCGAGAAAGAAAAGATACAGCTTTGCATTCTGTAGGATGCACCAGGAAGTGCCAGCAGAAAGGTTGGCCCATCTGAACATTGAAAGGAATAAAAGCTTTAGATTGCTGCAGACATCAAACCCATCTGTGGATCCTACTTGTAGCAACTATGTATAATGAGTCCTAATGAAACTTTCCTTCTAGGTGCCGCAAAGTTTTAATATGAGAGATTTCCTTACATCCCCCCATAGAAAAAGGAGAAATATGATGATGATGAGGTGATTCTTTAACTGTAAATTGGAGCCAACTGTTATAGAGGTAGTCTCTTATAAAACTGGTAAAACTACCTTCTTTAATTGACTAATAGACATAAGAACTGTGAAAATGATTATTATCAGGTCTTCGACAGCAGGGCCTTATCGCCTCTATTCTTGCAGGTATCCCAGTTTACAGGCAAGAAGCCTTTACCTTTTTTGGGGGGGGGTCTTGGATCCCCTGGCCAACATCTCCTTGGTAGAATAATCCATTGCTGATATCAGAGTTCTCCTGTATTAATATATTTTGCTTAAGTGCATAGCTTAAGGAGAATTTAGTGTTCTATTTGGATCTGAGTAGAACATAATCCTTTTCACAGTTCCTATGTCTATTAGTCAATTAAAGGCAGTTTTACTGGTTTTATAAGAGATTACCTCTATAACAGTTGGCTACAATTTACAGTTAGAGAACGACCTCATCATCATCATATTTCTCCTTGTTCTATGGGGGGAGGTAAGAAAGTCTCTCGTATTAAAACCTTGTGGCACCTAGAAGGTAAGTTTCTTTAGGACTCATTATAAATAGTTATTACAAGTAGGATCCACAGAGGGATTTGATGTCTGTAGCAATCTGAGCCATTTATTCCTTTCAATGTTCAGATGGTCCAACCTTTCTGCTGGTACTTCCTGGTACATCCTACACAATGCAAAGCTGTATCTTTTATTTCTCAGCCATTAAGTTGGTGACATTTTGACCTGTTGGAACATGCAAATTTTTTCCCAAAGTTAGTTTTAAGATTTGAATTGCAAGGTTTTTGACAAAAAGGTTTCATATCTATCTGTATCCCCCTTTTTATTTTATGTTTTTGGTTTTTTTTGGCCCATGAGTCTCAAAAAGGCAGTTGTACTACACATACCTATAGGCTGGAATCAAGGTGCATCAAATTCACCCATGCTGTTTTGGGTGATGGTATATAGTTAACTTGGGAAGCAAACTTAATTTTTTAAGTTAAATCATCCTACAGTTAAAAGAGAATGCTACAGGGTGATACTGTACAACAGAAATATTATAGAGAACATTTGTATGTGCCAGTCCCAAAGTTATTGTTATACAGATTTTAAGTAAAGCAAATGTGGACAACAATTTATATTTCCAATTAACTCAGGTGCATTATCGTTTTTTATCAGAACCTTTAAACCAATGTTGCTTAATATACACAAATTTACTTTTATTTAGACCTAAAACACCTTGTAACCTGTAGACAGAGTCTGGGCAAAATTAGATACTTGTTGAACACACATCAATTAAATATGCATTAATTGAATATAGACCGTGTCCCTCTCCTGCCCCTCCCACCTCTCCCAATTCACCATTTCAGTTTTCTGATGCAGTCTTTCTGTTGTTGTTCTTTTAATATGCATCCCTCTCCACAAGAAATATTTATGATGTAAGCATGGGAAAGATGCATTGAGACCGCACTTGCAAGTGTACAATTGGTCTCTGGAATACCAGAGAGTGTTTCCAAAGGCCACTAAACCAATAAAGCAAATATAGATCTCCCTGAGTCAAACAAGACTCCTTCATCAGCACCAGCTGAAATGGAAATTTCAGCTTACCTGCCTGGAAATACTGTGCAGCAGTGGCAGCCACATGCCTGTATATCCCAAACCTAATTGGTTATTAGCTCTCTCCTTGGAGGAATAACCCACAGCTGATGCCACAAGCTTGCATCCTCTAATGTTTAGGAGATGTTATAAGCCACAGTAAGACCCTGTCATATTTAACAGAAAAAAATGTAATTCATGGATTAACATACCATACAAACATCTGCGTCTGTAACAAAGTAACCTACCATAACAATTAATACTGTTTAAATACCTATATATCTAATTACTTGTGCTTCATTAGTAGGATTGAAAGGTTATTCGTGGACAACCTGTCAGCCCATGAAAGGAAACAGCCAGAATTGACCAGAGTCCAAGACAACAGCTCCAGAGAAAATAGACTGTTTTGCTTCTCGTCCACCTGTGCCCCTTTTCTAAGCTTAGGGAACAATCTACGGAAGAGGGTCATGATAGAATGTAAGGGCTGCAATTGGGGTGAATGATGAAACTACAGCAATATAGTCTGGACACTCATCTGATCAACTTGATTGAACATACAAGCCCCCCCCCACCCCACTGGATGATGGGACCCATGGGCTGTGTGGGTTTGGGCACAACTGCTTGCAAATTGGTTTTACATCAAGGATGCTTGTACTCATAAATTATTACTTATTGTTGAAAATGAAAAAAAAATAAAGAAGTTAAAAAAGGAAAAGTTTATTATCTATTCAGAACCAAATATAATACGAAAGTTTCCTTAAGCTATGCATTTAAGAAAAATATATTAATACAGGAGAGCTCTGATATCAGCAATGGATTATTCTACCTAGGAGATGTTGGCCAGGGGA
Source organism: Rhizomys pruinosus (assembly GCA_009823505.1). Taxonomy (NCBI): domain Eukaryota; kingdom Metazoa; phylum Chordata; class Mammalia; order Rodentia; family Spalacidae; genus Rhizomys; species Rhizomys pruinosus. The sequence goes on from VZQC01014730.1 coordinate 17,459, forward strand.
TCCAAGCCCCCCCCCCCAAAAGATAAAGTCTTCTTGTCTGTAAACTCGGAGACCTGCAAGAAGAGAGGCGATAAGGCCCTGCTGTTGAAGACCTGACATAAGCATGGGAAAGATGTATTGAGACTGCACTTGCAAGAGGACAGTTGATCTCTGGAATACCAGAGAGTGCTACCAAAGGCCACTAAACCAATAAAGCAGATATAGGTCTCCTTGAGTCAAGCAAGACTCCTCCATCACCACCAGCTGCCTGGAAATACTGTGCAGCAGAGGCAGCCATATGCCTGTATATCCCAAATCTAATTGGTTATGAGCTCTCTCCTTGGAGGAATAACCCACGGCTGATGCCACAAGCTTACATCCTCTAGTGGTTAGGAGATGTTATAAGCCACAGTAAGACCCTGTCACATTTAACATAAAAAAACATAATTCATGGATTAACATACCATCCAAACATCTGTTTCTGTACCAAAGAAACCTACCATAACAATTAATACTGTTTAAATGCCTATATATCTAATTGCTTGTGCTTCATTAGTAGGATGGAAAGGTTATCCTGGACAAACCGTCAGCCCATGAAAGGAAACAGCCAGAATTGACCAGAGTCCAAGACAACAGCTCCAATGAAAGTAGACTGTTTTGCCTCTCATCCACCTGTGCCCCTTTTCTAAGCCTAGGGAACAATCTGCAGAAGAGGAGGCATGGTAGAATGTAAGGGCTGTGATTGGGGTGAATGGTGAAACTACAGCAATATAGCCTGGACACTCATTTGATCAACTTGATTGAACATACAACCCCCCCCCCCAGCTGGATGGTCAGACCCATGGGCTGTGGGGGTTTGGGCACAACTGCTTACAAATTGGTTTTACATGAAGGGTGCTTGTAGTCATAAATTATTACGTATTGTTAAAAAAAGAAAAAATAAAGAAGTAATAAAAAAAAAACATCTTCAGCAAGTGGTGTTGGCAAAACTGGATCACCACTTGTAGAAGAATGAAATTAAACCCCTACCTCTCACCCTGCACAAAAGTCAACTCCAGATGGATCAAAGACCTGAACATGAAACCCCGAACTCTGATGGCAATAGAAGAAAAACTTGGCAGCAGAGTTCAAGACATAGGCGTAGGAAAAGACTTCCTAAATCAGACAGCAGCTGCACAAGAATTAAGCTCGACAATTGACAAATGGGACCTCATGAGTGGGAGGAAACCTTCACTGCAGATACATCTGACAAAGCATTGATTTCCAGAATATATAAACTACTCAAAAAACAAAGAAAAAAGAAAACAAACGACCCGCTCAATAGATGGAGCAAAGAACTGAACAGAGACTTCACAAGCGAGGAATTAGAGATGTCTGAGAAACACCTCAAGAACTGCTCAACATCACTAATCATTAAGGAAATGCAAATCAAAACCACTTTAAGATATCATCTTACTCCAGTAAGACTGGCTAGGATCAAGAAAACAAATGATACCAAGTGCTGGAGAGGTTGTGGGGAAAGGGGAACACTCATCCACTGCTGGTGGGAATGTAAACTCGTACAGCCACTATGGAAAGCAGTGTGGAGAACCCTTGGAAGACTTGGAATGAACTTGCCACCCGACCCAGCCATACCACTCCTGGGCATGTACCCTCAAGACTTACGCCACCACAGAGATACATGCACGGCCATGTTTATTGCAGCTCTCTTCACAATAGCAAGGAGCTGGAACCAACCTAAATGCCCCTCAACTGACGAGTGGATAGAGAAAATGTGGTACATCTACACAATGGAGTTCTATGCAGCAGTAAAGAAAGACGACATCACGAGCTTTGCAGGAAAATGGCTGGAGCTAGAGGACATCATGCTGAGTGAAGTAACACAGTCCCAGAAAAACAAACGAAGAATGGTATCCCTCATCTGTGGATGCTAGTGCCAATTACCCAGTTGTAAGTATTTCCTGTGCATGGCCCCTTGAGCTTTTGTCCAAAGCAGTTAGAAGTGATGCATATTGGAAACAACAACAACAACAACAACAACAACAACAACAGCAAGAGAAAGGACTGCATCAAAGAAGTGACTGAAACAGTGAACTTCTGCTCAAAACAGTCAACTTCCCCATGGAGAATATTGAGATAGACTGAGAAGGAGATGAATAGCATGTTTGGCAGAATGCATGAACTCTGGTGGGGTGGTGGGATGGGGGGGACACGGGCCTAGATTTGATAAAAAAATATATATAATAAAATATATAATAAAAATAAATTAAAAAAAGAAAAGGGCATAGGCAAAGGTCTGCCTTAGCAGGGAGAAAAGGAGAAAAGTGAGAAGTGAGACATCTAAGAAAATTGAATATTAAAAGAATAGAAAGAAATATTAGCCTAGCGCAGCTAATGGAAATACGAAGTTTTGTTTAGCTTTGTATCAGGGTCTTTATTAAAAATGATAAAAGGGGCAGCAAACTTATCTGGAGCTGTATATCCCACATAAGGAGAAATAACCTGGAGGAAATGAAATTTTCACATCAATTAGTAAACTAAATACTGGAGTGGATTGCATCAATCTCTGAAAACTGGGAACCACTTGAAATTGAAAAGCCATGGCTTGGTGGTCATACTCACTGAACACTAGCTGTAGCTAATTTCTAGGTTCTTAACATTTCTTTGTAAGGTACTTCCATACTGAAGTGGCATCTCTGCCACTGATCTTCTATTTTACGTAAGTTGTTCTGGGCCTTTTGTTGTTTCAGTCTTTGAACTCACACAGGGATTGATCCAAAACGCAACATGCAGGATGATTGCTGTATGAAAGGGCTAAGCTTGAAATAATGCCTATTAATGCCACTGATTTAGCACAAATGTCTCCACTTTGTTCTGTACACATTTGCTTTTTGAATTCATTCCACAAGGAATTTTGTCTCTGGCTTTAGAGTTATAATCTTCTATTCTGTTCTATTGTCAGTTTCACAGTGCATGTTGCTAACTTCCACAAAAATGTCTGAGAGTCAGAGGAAAATTTGTCTTTTGGGCTGCCTTCCTGGGACTGCAGTGTACCAGTTAGTGAGAATGATTGCATTGAGAGAATGGGTGAATATTTTAACTGGTTCAATACACTTGTTGAAGGAAAATGATATTTTACATAACTGAGGATATTTTGAAGTTGATTACTATTCTTGTTTTAATTTTAGAAAGAACATTCACTGTTTTCCTCTCTTTTGATTCATTGTAAATTTCTCACTGTCAGGAGCTAGAGAACATAAACTTGCAGAACATGGAAATGATTTCTCAATATTTCATTGAAAAAGCAGTCCACCAAATAAATGTACACTATTAGAAAGAGAAAATAGGCATTTTACTTTTTGATGATTTATTACTGAAAATTGTAAAACACACTAGGAACACAGCATATTTCCTCCCCAAACATCCTAAGAAGTGTATATTACAACAATATTTGAGAAGCAGAGAGAATGAAACTCAAAAACTTTAAAAAGCAGAGAAAATTGAAGACTCAACTATTCTGTTTCCCATTACATCAGATTTCACACATCACTATATTTCGTCAGGTCCGTTGTCTGAAATGACATCAGTCATGTTTAACTAAGTCAAAGGAAATGAATCAGATCCTCATAAATAAGAAAGATTTTTGTTTAAACCTATAATAAATATATATTCATATTTTATGGGAAACACTATAATGTTTTGCAAATATTTTTAAAGCAGAATACAGCTTTATATTATTGAAGTTTATGTACAAAATCATTTCATTTCAAATAAATATTTAATGTAAAAACAAACATTCTTTTAAACTGAATTTTTTTTTACGTTTACTGTACAATTCTAATGCTTTATCATCTTACATGATTTCTTCAAAATCAGTTATAAAGTGTACATATAGAAATGCATTTTTTCATAAATAGAAACAAAGGGATTTTTCAGCTTTTATTATAAGATGACATAAAAAGTTTACTTAACAGAAGTAATTTCATTACTGTTTGGGGGGAGGGCATCATGAACATTTTGTGCAAACAGGTTTTGCAAATATTAAGAAAGCAAAACATCATGATACTAAGCATGAGTCTCTGAATTTGCTTAACCAGAGAATTGCATTTGCCTGTTAAAATACCAAGTATTTGAATGCATTAATCAATTGAAATTATGGAAGTATTTTTTACTTCTTAATAATACAAGAAACATTTCTATATTTTAAACACCATCTCATCAATGGAATAAAATATCTTCACACATTTTATGATTGTTTATTAATATTTAATACTTATATAAAATTTCAGGATGCATGAAAAGCATAGAAATAAAATTTATAGCACTTTTAAGCCCAAGAATTTGTGAAAGCTTTGGGATATTATCTTGAAAAGATCTCCGATTTTTCAGGAGTCTTGAAAGAGCTCTTTAATTTGAAGACATTTTATATTCCTAGTGAACTCTCATTCTTCAAAATAACAGACTAAATGGAACCATTAATGTATAAGTAATGCATGTTAATCAAGAAGTTTATCTTAATGGGATTAAAAATAAAAATGCTAAGTCTGGGGAGGTGGATGAGACATAGAAAGGAAATAATAATAAGAAAAACAAAAAATAAATCTTCTGATCAATAAATACAGAAGTTAGAATGTCCATGTAGAGCAGACTCATTTTCCATTTCCTGGTGTATTATTGTTTAGGCTCTTCCCAGTCTAGAATTTTTCTCAGATATCACTCTGATAACTTTTACCTTAGATACCTATGCAACTATCAAATAATCTGTGATGTTGATAGAGATTAAGATGCAACAGTGTTCTGACCATTATGGAAACATATCAAGACAAAATTTTACTTTTATTTGTGGATCTGTGGTATTCTTGGAAGCAACTGTTTTCTTAGATTATGGTAAATAATTCTGAGTTTTTAAAGGACATTATAATGTCTTTCAAACTTGGCATTCATTCAGGTTATGTGACAATGGCAAATTATTTTAACTTGCTGAACATCAGGTTCTTAATATGCTAAATGTCAAGACATGATCAGGAATTACACTTACCCGTGATTCCAATCATTAAGATCCAGGAAAATAACGATATTGTTCTGAAATTAGTGCTTACCATATAGTAGAACTTAATATTTAATATTTAAAATTTTAGGTAGTTTATGGACTAGTCTCTTACATGCTTATATATAATATGATAATAATATTTGCATTTGGATTTCTATTGTGAAGGAAAAATTCATTTACAAATTTTACAAAACTGAATGGGAAGAGGATGATAATTATATATCAATTCTAGTATTCCCCCCCCCCGGGATAAAACAGAGAAAATTAAAATTTATGAATACTTCAACCAAAGATTCTATAATAGAACAAAATTGTGAAGTACCTCAGTGTAATGTTATATTCCTTAATAGAATTACTGGACTTTATTTCTATTCGTGGTACTATTCTATGAGAATTAAGAAACTCAAATAAAAATCAAAGATTAACTCAAATGAGATATTTGTGAGATACAAATCTAGATTCTGACAGGAGTGTGTGTAAAATATAAAGACCATCAAAACTTACTCATTTTAAATGAACTCTGGTTATAATTACAAGATATATGTAGAATATACTCCCCTGTACTCTATATTAACACGGGGCTTATACTATGGGCTTTGGAATAGTCCTGGGCTCATGTAGACTGATTTGAACTTGTTTTCATTTGAATACTTTTTGAATATAATATTTTATTGATCTTTTGTGTATTCTAGACATCATTTTTCAGTTCAATTTTGACATATTCCGCTTTCCCTTCCACCCACCCCACCCCAGATCATGCCATACATGTGCTGCATCTTTCTCTCAGTCTTTTTAATGTTTTTATCTGCACATGTTTATTGATTTAGGCAGAATTTAACTATATCAGTCCATTCTTTGACCCAGTCCTGCAAAGTTCATGATACCATCTTTCTTTACCACTGCATAGACCTCCATTGTGTAGATGTACCACATTTTGTTATCCACTAGTCAGTTGAGGGGCATTTGGGTTGGTTACAGCTCTTTGCTATTCTGAAGAGAGCTGCAATAAACATATACGTGTGTGTATCTTTGCAGTAGGATGAGTCTTGTGGGTATATACTCAGGAGTGGTATGGCTGGGTCAGGTGGTAGGTTCATTTTGAGTTTTTTTGTTGCTGTTTTTTTTTGTTTGTTTGTTTTTTGTTTTGTCTTTTTGAGACAAGGGCTCCCTGTAGCCCCAGCTGTCCTGGAACTCACTCTGTAGACCAGGCTTATCTTGAACTCACAAAGATCCACCTGCCTCTGCCTCCCAAGTGCTAACATTAAAAGCGTGCACCACCATGCCTGGCCATTTTGAGTTTTTTAAGGGTTCTCCACACTGCTTTCCACATTGGTTGTATGAGTTTACATTCCCACCAGCAGTCAGCAAAAGATGAATATTCTCCTTTCCCCACAACCTCTTCAGCATTTGGTGTCTTGTTTTCTTGATCTTAGTCAGTCTGATCAGAGTGAGATGATATGTTAGAGTGGTTTTAATTTGCGTTTCTGTAATTATTAACGATGTTGAACACTTTTTAAGATGTTTCTCAGCCATCGTTATTTTCTCACTGGTGAAGTCTCTGTTCAGCTCTTTACTCCATCTTTTGAGTGAGTCATTGCTTTCTCCCTTCTTTTTTTTTTGAGTAGTTTATATATTCTTGATGTTAATGCTATTTGAGATGTATCACTGGTAAATGTGTAATGACTGAATATATTGATATTTATTAGTGGGAGACATTTTAGAATTACTAATTATAATCTATGTAGCTATTTCAACCTTTCTTACTTTCTTACTGTATTGTGTGAGGGGCCAGGGAGATTAATGTATATTTAATTGACACGAGTTCAACAAGTATCCAATTTTGCCCAAACTCTATCTACTAATTAACTGGTATTTTAGGACTTAGTAAAAGTAAAAATGTCTATATTAAACAACATTGGTTTAAAAGTTTTGATAAAAAACGGTGATACATCTGAGTTAATTGGAAATATAAATTGTTGTTCATATTTGTCTTACTTAAAATCTGTATAACAATGACTTTGGGATTAACATATACAAATGTTCTCTATAATCTTTGTGTTATACAGTATCATCTTATAACATTCTCTTTCACCTGTAGAATAATTTAACTTAAGGAATTAAGTTTGCCTCCCAAATTAACAACATGCAGTCACCAAAAACAGCTTGGATAAATTTAATGAAACTTACACCTTGATTCCCGCCTAAAGGTATGTGTACTACAACTGCCCTTTTGAGACTCATGGGTCAAAAAATAAATCCTAGAATTTAAAAAAGGGGGAATACAGTTATATATTAAACCTTTTTTCCAAAAAAATTTCAATTTAATCTTAAAACTAACTATGGGGTAAAGATTTGTATGTTCCCACAGGTCAAAACGTCACAAACTTAATGGCTGAGAAAGAAAAGATACAGCCTTGCATTGTGTAGGAGGTACCAAGAAATACCAGCAGAGACGTTGGCCGATTAAAAGGAGGAAAAACCTCAGACAGCTATATGCATCAAACATCTCTGTATATCCTATTTGTAACAACTGTTTATAATGAGTCCTAATGAACCTTACCTTCTAGGTGCTGCAAAGTTTTAATATGAGAGACTTTCTTACGTCTTTTCATAGAACAAAGAAAAATATGATGGTAAGGAAGTCTGTAACTGTAAATTAAAGCTGACTGTTACAGAGGTTATCTCTTATAAAACCGTTAAAAACTGCTTTCATTAATTGGCTAATAGACATATGAACTGTGAAAAGGATTATTGTCTATTCAGAACCAAATCTAATACTAGAGTCTCTTTGAGCTGTGCATTTAAGCAAAATATAGTAATACAGGAGAGCTCTGATATCAGCAATGGATTATTATACCAAGGAGATGTTGGCCAGGGGATCCAAGCCCCCACCCCCCCAGAAGGTAAATGCTTCTTGCCTGTAAACTGGGATACCTGCAAAAAGAGAGGCGGTAAGGCCCTGCTGTTGAAGACCTGATGTAAGCATGGGAAACATGTATTGAGACCACACTTGCAAGTGTACAGTTGGTCTTTGGTATACCAGAGAGTGCTACCAAAGGCCACTAAACCAATAAAGTAAATATTGGTCTTCTTGAGTCAAGCAAGACTCTTCTGTCAGCCTCAGCTACACCTCATCTGCCTGGAAATACTGTGCAGCAGTGGCAGCCATATGTCTGTATATCCCAAATCTAATTGGTTATTAGCTCTCTCCTTGGAGGAATAACTCATGGCTGATGCCACAAGCTTACATCCTCTAGTGGTTAGTAGATGTTATAAGCCACAGTAAGACCTTGTCATCTTTTACAGATAAAACGTAATTCTTGGATTAGCATACCATCCAAACATCTGTGTCTATACCAAAGTAACTTATCATAATAATTAGCACTGTTTAAATATCAATATGTCTAATTGCCTGTGCTTCATTAGTATTATTGAAAGGTTATTCCTGAACAAACTGTCAGCCCATGAAAAGAAACAGCCAGAACTGGTCAGAGTCCAAAATGACATCTCCAGAGAAAGTAGACTGTTTTGCTTCTAGTCCACCTGTGCCCATTTTCTAAGCCTAGGGAACAATCTGTGGAAGAGGGGGCATGGTAGAATGTAAGGGCTGTGATTGAGGTGAATGGTGAATCTACAGCAATATAGACTGGACGTTTATTTGATCAACTTTATTGTACATATAAGCCCCTCCAGCTGGATGGTGGGAGCCTTGGGCTGTGTGGGTTTGGGCACAACTGCTTGCAAATTGGTTTTACATGAAGGATGCTTGTACTCAAAGTACATTAATTCTTGTTAAAAAATGAAATAAATGAATTAAAAAATAATAAAATAAAAAGCATTTTAAATTAAAAAAATGCATCTTTGTCATTTCAGAATATTTCAGTGGTAGTATAATATTGCCATTGCCAAAGAGTAATATTTGTTTAGTATTATAGACTGGGTCGACATATTTGAAAATAACTCAGACAGCAGTTGTTTTGAGAACTCTCTAAAATTATAAATCATGCAGAAAATATTGATATATCATCTATGGAATTATAGAAATAAAGAGATTAACACAAGAGTTGAATGTATGCTGATCCAAACTTCACTATCACTTCTAGCCATGCCAGTACTTTTCCCTAACAGTTACTCTTTACCAGGTAAAACAAGCTGTAGTAAGAAGGACAATATTAACAATTGTCATAGTAATAACTACTACTTATAATACGTCCACCGTTTTAGAATGTTTCATTTTTTTTCTTTATATATTACATATATATATATATATATATATATATATATATATCATATTTTATATAGGTATGTAAAATAGAAAAATACACATTAGTAATCTGAAGTTTACCAATGAAAGCCAAAGCAAGGGCAAAAAGTAGACATCATCCTTTAGTCTTAAAGCTCCTCATTGTCATATTTGTAATTCTAAACCAGAACTGTTCTATTCATAAGTGTTTTTAATCACTCTGCCTTAAAGACATTGAACACCCCTTTCACTAAATTTATTATTTCCCCTCCTATATCTACAAGATTTTGTTTGTTTGTTTTAATTTACTGATTGTAAAAATTACTGACATGGAACAAAGCTTGAGGCACAAAACAACACAAGATAAAACATAAAAACCAAATAAAAGGCTCACCAGAAATTTGTTTTTGTTAAATTCTGAGTTATGAAAATATAGTTGTACCAAATTCATAGTTATCCTTTCTTAATATTTATAGCGTTTGCAGGCCTCCTGATATATGATATATATATATATATATATATATATATATTTAATATGTGTGTGTGGGTGTGTGTGTGTGTGTGGGTGTGTGTGTCTTAAGTAGTTTAGTTTTAGGCAAATTTGGCAAATCCTTCAGTAGGCATAAGTTAAAGATAGGTGTACTTAATTACCAATATGAGTACATAGGCACATTGACTGTTTTTCTTTCACTTCTGGAAAGTCCTGCGTCTAATCTACTGATTGAAGCTTTATATTTTCCAATTTATAAAGTATTTACTAAAGGAATAATTGACTTTTTAAAGAAGATATGTCAAGCTAGTTGAGACATTTGCTCATGGCAGATAACTACAGCTTGTCAGAAGTGAGAGTGGTTAGTGAGCTTTTTCTTCTGACCCCCAAAATCTGAATTTCAGTTTCAACTGGAAAAGTACAATTAGAAATGCAAAATTTTATCACTCTGACACTGAAGCCAATCTTTGAGATTAAACCATAGGGAAAATACATATTTTTCTTTATTGATTTTTTTGTGATTTTCATACAAAATAATTATGGTATTTAGATCTCCTCACTTATCCACACCTCCTTCCATCTGCCTCTGCCCAAATTAATGTTCTCTCTTTTTAAAATAATAATAATAAGTAATAATAAAGCATCCTTCATGAAAAATCAATTTGTAAGCAGCTATGTCCAAACCTATACAGCCCAAGGCCCCATTGATCAGCTGGAGGGCTGTGTATGTACAAGCATGTTGATCAAATAAGAGTCCAGTCTATATTGCTGTAGTTTCACAATTACCCCAATCACGGACATTATATTCTACACAACCCCCTCTTCCGCAGATTGTTCCATAGGCTTTAGAAAAGGGCACAAGTGGGAGAGAAGGCAAAATAGTCTACTTTCTCTGGAGATGTCATTTTGGACCTGATCAGTTCAGGCTGTTTTCCTTTCATGGGTTGGCAGTTTATCCAGGAAACCTTTCAATCCTACTAAGGAAGCACACGCAATTAGATAGATAGTATTTAAACAGTGCCTAATATTGTGGTAAGTTACGTTGGTATAGGCACAGATGTTTGGATGGTATGCTACCATGAACTATAGCTTTTGATAGGGGTAATTCATGAGACTACAGAATATGTCTGGAACTCTAATTGATCAAATCCGTGCATACAAGCTTCTCCAACTGGACTATGGGAACTTGGGTTGTTCAAAATTTGGACATAGATACTTGAAAAACTGCACCAATTACAATTGTATGACAAACTGAGTAACATTAATGTTTATCTGCAAACAACTGTGTCATTATATTGTAGAATACCTTTAAAAATAAACAAACAAAAAAAAGATGACAGTGTTTCTGGGCTTTATAACACTCCTACTTAGAGGATGTAAGCTTGTGGCATCAGCTGTGAATTATTCCTCCAAGGAGAGAGCTAATACCCAATAGATTTGGGATATACAGGCATATGGTTGCCACTGCTTCTCATTATATCCAAGCAGGTGAAGTGTAGCTAATGCTGACAGAGGAGTCTTGCTTGACTCAAAGAGACCAATATTTATTTTCTTGATTTAGTGGCCTTTGGTAAACACCCTCTGGCATTCCAGAACAATTGTACACTTGCAAGCGTGGTCTCAATACATCTTTCCCATGCTTACACCAGGTCTTATGAAGCAGGGCCTTATCACCTCTCTTCCTCGCAGGTATACCAGTTTATGGGCAAAGAGCCGTTACTTTTGGGGGGGCTTCATCCCCTAGCCAACATCTCCTGGCAGAATAACCATTGCTGATATCAGAACTCTCCTGTATAATATATTTTGCTTAATTACACAGCATATAAATTATTAGTATTATATTTGGATCTTGAATACAGAATTACCCTTTTTACAGTTCTATGTCATATCAGTCAATTAAGGAAAGTAGTATACCGGTTTTATAAGAGATTACCTCTATAACAGTTAGCTCTAATTTACAGTTAGGGAAATGACTCATTTCCATCATGTTTTTCTTTGTTCTATGAAAAGGAGGTAAGAAGGTGTCTTATATTAAACTTTGTGGCACCTGGAAGGTAAAGCTCATTAGGATTACAAAACAGTTGTTACAAATAGGATCCAGAGAGATGTTTGATGACTGTAGCAGTCTGAGGTTTTCTTCCTTTAATGTTTAGATGGGTCAACTTTCTCTGCTGGCATTTCTTGGTACATCCTGCACAATGCAAAGCTGTATCTTTTCTTTCTCAGCCATTAATTTGGTGATGTTTTACCTGTGGGAAATGTAGAATCTTGCCCCAAAGTTAGTTTTTTTAATATTTAAATTGAAAAATTTGACAAAAGTTTTAATATATAACTGTACCCGCTATTTTTTTTTTTATTTGGTTTTTTTTTTTGACCCATGAACCTCAAAAAAGGCAGTTGTAGTACACTACCTATAGGCAGAAATCAAGGATGTAAAATTCATTACATTTACCCAAGCTGTTTATCATTGACGTGTATGTTGTTAATTTGGGAAGCAAACTTAATTCCTTTAGTTAAATTATCCTACAGGTAAAGGAAAATTACAAGATGATATTGTACACACAAAAAATTAAATAGAAACATTTGTATACATTAACCCCAAAGCTGTTGTTATGCCAATTATAAGTAAAACAAATGTGGACATTTATATTTCCAACTAGCTAAATGTATTACCATTTTTGTTAAAACTTTTAAACCAATGTTGTTAATATATAGACATTTTTACTTTTACTAAGTCCTAAAAACCATATAATATGTAGACAAAGTTTGGGAAAATTTGATACCTGTTAAATTCACATCAATTAAATATACATTAATCAAATATAGACCCTGTCCCCCCACCCCACCCTCCAACCACCAGATTCATCATTTCCGTCAGTTTTTGATGCAGTTCTTTGTCTGTTGTTGTTCTTTCCAATATGCACACTCCCACAAGAAATATTTACAATGGGTTATTGGTGCTGAGCATCCACAGATGAGGGATACCAATCGTTGTTTGTTTTTCTGGGGCTTGTATTACTTCACTTACATAATATTCTAGTTCCATCCATTTACCTGCAAAGTTCATGATGTCTTTTTTATTGCTGCATAGAACTCCACTGTGTAGATGTACCACATTTTCTCTATCACTCCTCCGTTGAGGGGCATTTGGGTTGGGTTCTAGCTTTTTGCTATTGGCAGCAGAGCTGCAATAAATATAACTGTGCATGTATCTCTGCAGTAGGATGAGTCTTATGGGATATATCCAGGAGTGGTATGACTGAGTCAGGTGGTAAGCTCATTTTGAGTCTTCCAAGGGTTCTCCACACTGCTTTCCATAATGGCTGTACAAGTTTACATTCCCACCAACAATGGATGAGTGTTCCCCTTTCCCCACAACCTCCCAGCATTGGTATCTTTGTATTTCTTGATCCTAGCCTATCTTATTGGAGTGAGAATGATATCTTAAAGTGGTTTTAATTGTGCATTCCCCTAATTATTAGTGACATTGAACATTTTTTAAGTGTTTCTCAGCCATTTGTAATTCCTCACTTGTGAAGTCTTGTTCAACTCTTTGCTCCATCTTTTGGGTGATTCATTTGTTTTCTTTGTTTTTGTGTAGTTTATATACTCTGGAAATCAGTGCTTGTCAGATGAATCTTTGGTGAACACGACTATAATGTTTGATTTTGTTCCCAAATGTCGTTGGTGCGTATATATCCTCTTGGGACCACCAAGAATCCCATTCCTGTAAGACACTGTTTTACCCCCTCCCAGCAGCTATTGGTTGCCAAAAGTTTCTCAGGTTTCTGTTGGGATTCTTGCCCAGTTTTCCTGTGTCTATGATAAGATTTTTATGGTTTGAGCTTGCACAGGACTTGCACATGATGTTACATTGCTGTTGCTTGAGTACCTGACTAAGCTGTCGTTGAAAACTGTTTCTTGTGGACATCTACCCACCTCTGGCTCTGACAACATTTCCTACTCCTTATGAAATTGATCCCTGAGTCCTGGTACTCAGAGGTTCAAAATTGGTGTTCCCAGTCAGATAAGTATTCTGCAGCCTCTCATTATATGCACATTAGACAATTGTGGGTCTTGGTGTCAATCACCACATGCTGTGTAAGGAAAACTCTCTGCTGAGTGTCGACAGATACATATATTCTATGTGTACAGCTTGCATTTAAAATATTTCACTTAGGGCTAAGCGCCTCACAGACACTATTTTCTGCATCTGACCAGTTCTGGGGATTCTGTAATAATCAGCATCTGTTGCCAAAAATAAGCTTCTTTGATGTGGGGGAGGGGTGAATGGTACCTATGTAAATATGTAAATATGACAATGCATATTTTGAATAAAGTAAGAAATTAGGTTAGAAGATTAGAGATTTTAACTGTTTCCTCTAAGGTTATTCTAAAGAGCAGACATTATAAGTGGATCAAAAAATAAATATTTTGTGGAAGCATTAATATATCCTTGATTAAGCTAAGAAACTGTCAGTACAAATAAGGGAAAGAAAACTCAGTTTTTTAAAGAACATTATTTTGAGACTGAGATAGTAAAGTATTTTGTCACTATAGAGGAAATGTAAAGGTTCATGTAGGCACGTTCATTTTACTTTGAAGGGCCAAACTCAACTGAAAATAAAATTCCTTCTTTGTTTCTGTTTACCTTTTTCCATTTCTGTTATTGCTAATTCTCTTTCATTGCCTTCATCCATCATGAAATAGATCCCTTTATGACTCTGTCAACATGTTGGTCATAAGAATTATGAAGTGGAAAAAGAAAATAAAAACCTGATAAACAGAGGACATTATAATCAAGGTAGAAAAGATAAAATATGCTGGAAAAGTATGTATTTGTAAGTCTGCATTTAAATTTTGTATTGCTTTTAGACTTGACCACTTTTGTACTGAGTCTGCAGAGGTTACTTAATATGTTTTACTTGCATAAACAACAAATGTGTTTTCATATAGGTAGAAAAACTATTATAAGTCTGTAACCATTTTACTGAGGTACTGAATATTATATTGGCTATTAATAGGTAAATACTNACCACCAAAGTCCAATTTGATGACCCAGAGAGTTTTATTGGGGTTGCTTACTTGCAAGATGTTCAGAACATGGGTGACAGGGAAAGAAATGAAGCAAAGACAGCTGCATCACCAAACCCCACCCCAACATGGCTGGCGGCTCATGGAAGCTGGGATCTTCGAGCTCACTACACAACCTGCAGGTAGATCAACAGGTAGAAGAGTCACATTTCCAAGCAGCGTGGCTGGTGTCTGCCTCTTCCAGGCAGCTGGTCTGGTCTGAGATGTCTCTCAGCTCTCTTACTGCTTAGATAGGTTTGGGGAAGGAGGGACCTAGTAGATCTGGTCAGTTTCGGGACTTCCTGAAACCTTTGAGTTAGTTACTTCCTTTTCTTTCCTGAAGGATGGAATGTTTCACCTCCCTTTAGAACATCCTGTGTCGTAATGAGCTTTCCTCCAGGATGGGAGGTTTTATCTTGGAGGAAATAGCTATACAATAGTAACTGCTGTGTCAGGCACAGTTCTAAAGAAGAAGATAAGTAGCTGCTTGTGTGTGTGTGTGTGTGTGTGTGTGTGTGTGTGTGTGTGTGTCTTAAGTATGTTTAGTATTTAGGCAAAATTTGGCAAACTCCTTCAGTAGGCATAAGTTAAAGATAGGTGTACTTAATTACCAATATGAGTACATAGGCACATTGACTGTTTTTCTTTCACTTCTGGAAAGTCCTGCGTCTAATCTACTGATTGAAGCTTTATATTTTCCAATTTATAAAGTATTTACTAAAGGAATAATTGACTTTTTAAAGAAGATATGTCAAGCTAGTTGAGACATTTGCTCATGGCAGATAACTACAGCTTGTCAGAAGTGAGAGTGGTTAGTGAGCTTTTTCTTCTGACCCCCAAAATCTGAATTTCAGTTTCAACTGGAAAAGTACAATTAGAAATGCAAAATTTTATCACTCTGACACTGAAGCCAATCTTTGAGATTAAACCATAGGGAAAATTACATATTTTTCTTTATTGATTTTTTTGTGATTTTCATACAAAATAATTTGATGGTATTTAGATCTCCTCACTTATCCACACCTCCTTCCATCTGCCTCTGCCCAAATTAATGTTCTCTCTTTTTAAAATAATAATAATAAGTAATAAATACAAGCATCCTTCATGAAAAATCAATTTGTAAGCAGCTATGTCCAAACCTATACAGCCCAAGGTCCCCATTGATCAGCTGGAAGGGCTTGTATGTACAAGCATGTTGATCAAATAAGAGTCCAGTCTATATTGCTGTAGTTTCACAATTTACCCCAATCACGGACATTATATTCTAACACACCCCCTCTTCCGCAGATTGTTCCATAGGCTTTAGAAAAGGGGCACAAGTGGGAGAGAAGCAAAATAGTCTACTTTCTCTGGAGATGTCATTTTGGACTCTGAACAGTTCAGGCTGTTTCCTTTCATGGGTTGGCAGTTTATCCAGGAATACCCTTTCAATCCTACTAATGAAGCACACGCAATTAGATATACAGGTATTTAAACAGTGCTAATTATTGTGGTAAGTTACGTTGGTATAGGCACAGATGTTTGGATGGTATGCTAATCCATGAACTATAGCTTTTGATAGGGGTAAATTATGAGACTACAGGAATATAGTCTGGACTCTTAATTGATCAACATACCTGTGCATACAAGCTTCTCCAACTGGACTATGGGAACCTTGGGTTGTTCAAAATTTGGACATAGATACTTGAAAACTGCACCAATTACCTAATTGTATGACAAACTGAGTAACATTAATGTTATCTGCAAACAACTGTGTCATTATATTGTAGAATACCTTAAAAATAAACAAACAAAAAAAAGATGACAAGGTCTTACTGTGGCTTATAACATCTCCTAACCACTAGAGGATGTAAGCTTGTGGCATCAGCTGTGAATTATTCCTCCAAGGAGAGAGCTAATACCCAATTAGATTTGGGATATACAGGCATATGGTTGCCACTGCTTCTCATTATATCCAAGCAGGTGAAGTGTAGCTAATGCTGACAGAGGAGTCTTGCTTGACTCAAAGAGACCAATATTTATTTTCTTGATTTAGTGGCCTTTGGTAACACGCTCTGGCATTCCAGACACCAATTGTACACTTGCAAGCGTGGTCTCAATACATCTTTCCCATGCTTACACCAGGTCTTTGATAGCAGGGCCTTACTGCCTCTCTTCCTGCAGGTATACCAGTTTATGGGCAAAAAGCCTTTACTTTTGGGGGGGACTTCAATCCCCTAGCCAACATCTCCTTGGCAGAATAATCCATTGCTGATATCAGAACTCTCCTGTATTAATATATTTTGCTTAATTACACAGCATATAAATACTTTAGTATTATATTTGGATCTGAATACAGAATTACCCTTTTACAGTTCCTATGTCTATCAGTCAATTAAGGAAAGCAGTTATACCGGTTTTATAAGAGATTACCTCTATAACAGTTAGCTCTAATTTACAGTTAGGGAATGACTTCATTGCCATCATGTTTTTCTTTGTTCTATGAAAAGGAGGTAAGAAGGTGTCTTATATTAAAACTTTGTGGCACCTGGAAGGTAAAGCTCATTAGGATACATAAACAGTTGTTACAAATAGGATCCAGAGAGATGTTTGATGACTGTAGCAGTCTGAGTCTTTTCTTCCTTTTAATGTTTAGATGGGCCAACTTTTCTGTTGGTATTTCTTGGTACATCCTACACAATGCAAGGCTGTATCTTTTTTCTCAGCCATTAACTTGGTGACGTTTTGACCTGTGGGAACATGCAAATCTTTCCCCAAAGTTAGTTTTAATATTTAAATTGAAAAATTTGACAAAAGTTTTAATATATAACTGTACCCCTATTTTTTATTTTAGGTTTTTATTTTTTGACCCATGAACCTCAAAAAAGGCAGTTGTAGTACACATACCTATAGGCAGAAATCAAGATGTAAATTTTCATTACATTTACCCAAGCTGTTTATCATTGACTGTATGTTGTTAATTTGGGAAGCAAACTTAATTCCTTTAGTTAAATTATCCTAAAGGTAAAGGAAAATGTTACAAGATGATATTGTACAACACAAAAATTATAGAGAACATTTGTATACATTAACCCCAAAGCTGTTGTTATGCCAATTATAAGTAAAACAAATGTGGACAATTTATATTTCCAACTAGCTTAAATGTATTACCATTTTTGTTAAAACATTTTAACCAATGTTGTTAAATATAGACATTTTTACTTTTACTAAGTCCTAAAATACCATATAATATGTAGACAAAGTTTGGGAAAATTTGGATACCTGTTAAATTCACATCAATTAAATATACATTAATCAAATATAGACCCATGTCCCCCTCCCAACCCTCCAACCCCACCAGATTCATCATTTCCGTCAGTTCTTTGATGCAGTCTTTTCTGTTGTTGTTCTTTCCAATATGCATCACTCCCCACAAGAAATATTTACAACTGGGTTATTGGTGCTAGCATCCACAGATGAGGGATACCAATCGTTGTTTGTTTTTCTGGGGCTGTATTACTTCACTTAACATAATATCTTCTAGTTCCATCCATTTACCTGCAAAGTTCATGATGTCTTTTTTATTGCTGCATAGAACTCCACTGTGTAGATGTACCACATTTTCTCTATCTACTCCTCAGTTGAGGGGCATTTGGGTTGGTTCTAGCTTTTTGCTATTGCGAGCAGAACTGCAATAAATATAACTGTGCATGTATCTCTGCAGTAAGGTGAGTCTTATGGGTATATATCCAGGAGTGGTATGACTGAGTCAGGTGGTAAGCTCATTTTGAGTCTTCCAAGGGTTCTCCACACTGCTTTCCATAGTGGCTGTACAAGTTTACATTCCCACCAACAATGGATGAGTGTTCCCCTTTCCCCACAACCTCTCCAACACTTGGTATCATTTGTTTGCTTGATCCTAGCCAGTCTTATTGGAGTGAGATGATATCTTAAAGTGGTTTTAATTTGCATTCCCCTAATTATTAGTGACATTGAACATTTTTTAAGATGTTTCTCAGCCATTTGTAATTCCTCACTTGTGAAGTCTCTGTTCAACTCTTTGCTCCATCTTTTGGGTGATTCATTTGTTTTCTTTCTTTGTTTTTTGAGTAGTTTATATACTCTGGAAATCAGTGCTTTGTCAGATGAATCTTTGGTGAACACGACCTATAATGTTTGATTTTGTTCCCAAATGTCGTTGGTGCGTATATATCCTCTTGGACCACCAAGAATCCCATTCCTGTAAGACACTGTTTTACCCCCTCCCAGCAGCTATTGGTTGCCAAAAGTTCCATAGGTTCTGTTGGGATTTCTTGCCCAGTTTCCTGTGTCTATGATAAGATTTTATTTGGTTTGAGCTTGCACAGGACTTGCACATGCTGTTACCATTGCTGTTAGCTTGAGTACCTGACTAACTGTCTTGAAAACTGTTTCTTTGTGGACATCTACCCCCTCTGGCTCTGACAACATTTCCTACTCCTTATGAAATGATCCCTGAGTCATGGTACTCAGAGGTTCAAAATTGGTGTCCCAGTCAGAGATAAGTATTCTGCAGCCTCTCATTATATGCACATTAGACAATTGTGGGTCTTGGTGTCAATCACCACATGCTGTGTAAGGAAAACTCTCTGCTGAGTGTCGACAGATACATATATTCTATGTGTACAGCTTGCATTTAAAATATTTCACTTAGGGCTAAGCGCCTCACAGACACTTATTTTCTGCATCTGAACAGTTCTGGGATTCTGTAATAATCAGCATCTGTTGCCAAAAATAAGCTTCTTTGATGTGGGGGAGGGGTGAATGGTACCTATGTAAATATGTAAATATGACAATGCATATTTTGAATAAAGTAAGAAATTAGGTTAGAAGATTAGAGATTTTAACTGTTTCCTCTAAGGTTATTCTAAAGAGCAGACATTATAAGTGGATCAAAAAATAAATATTTTGTGGAAGCATTAATATATCCTTGATTAAGCTAAGAACTGTCAGTACAAATAAAGGGAAAGAAAACTCAGTTTTTTAAAGAACATTATTTTGAGACTGAGATAGTAAAGTATTTTGTCACTATAGAGGAAATGTAAAGGTTCATGTAGGCACGTTCATTTTACTTTGAAGGGCCAAACTCAACTGAAAATAAAATTCCTTCTTTGTTTCTGTTTACCTTTTTCCATTTCTGTTATTGCTAATTCTCTTTCATTGCCTTCATCCATCATGAAATAGATCCCTTTATGACTCTGTCAACATGTTGGTCATAAGAATTATGAAGTGGAAAAAGAAAATAAAAACCTGATAAACAGAGGACATTATAATCAAGGTAGAAAAGATAAAATATGCTGGAAAAGTATGTATTTGTAAGTCTGCATTTAAATTTTGTATTGCTTTTAGACTTGACCACTTTTGTACTGAGTCTGCAGAGGTTACTTAATATGTTTTACTTGCATAAACAACAAATGTGTTTTCATATAGGTAGAAAAACTATTATAAGTCTGTAACCATTTTACTGAGGTACTGAATATTATATTGGCTATTAATAGGTAAATACTTAAATCTGAATAATTTGAGAAACAGAGGAATATAAAAGATAGATTCTGAATTTAGTACATGATCTGCTATTTTATTTAAGTATAGGCTTTATGGTTAACTAGAAAATTCATAGTTGCTAAGCATATATTTTGTTTCATTATAAAATATATTATAATGCATAGAATTAAGACACTAGACATCTTATATCATTGGATATTAGTTGTGCCACACCAATCAAATATTTCTAAAAGCAACGAAAGCTAAAGATGGTAAAGTACTTCTTTTTGGCATAGTTATACTGAAGATAGAGAGGAATGGGGATTGTTGGCTGTTGAGTACTATGCTGTTCTTAGATTAGGAGGAACAAGTTTTATTGTGTTCTCACATAGTAGGGTGTCTATAGATCATCATTTTGTGCTTTAAATCATAAAAATAGAGCAAAGGATTGCCATTCAAAAGTGATAAATATTGGGAAGTATAGATAGGTGTAGTTTGATTATAAAATGTCCACATGTTCTGAAGTGCATTTAGGTATATTATTTACTCTTTTCCTGCATTAAAATAAGCTTAACTTTAAAATATATGCTAAAGAACAATGAAAATCATCCTGTTTCAACACACATAGAGAAAGTGATAAGCAGGTAACAAGTTTTGAAATTTGAATTACTACAGTAATCAAAATTTCCTTTAACACAAGGAAGAACATTGTATTTCATAATTAGAAATGCGACTCAGGGAGGCAATCTCAAGACAGACTTTGATGGTTAAAAGACTACATGTCTAGGAATGGTGTTACTGGTTATATAGTCTTCCAGATTCTTCTTTAAAGGCTAGTCTTTCAAGGTCAAGAGAAATGCTAAATATGACAGTTTCTTTCTTGGATACAAATGGTGTAATTAAAGACCCAGAAGTGTGAGCATGTTGTCATTTCTCTATGGAAAACAGTTTTAAAATCATTTTCAAAGGATAGCTTATTTTCTTCTTTTCTGAATCTGACCTATGAATACCATGAACTGTTATTTATTAGAATATTTGTTTAAAAGAGTCAAACAAAAGCTGTTTGTTGAAATTTTAAAAATATTACACTCAGCTTTTTTGAACAGCTAAGACTTCTCTGTTTAACAGATGGCTCAGCAGTTGTAAGAAAATTATTCACAACCCAAAAGCAGCATAAACAATCACTTGAAAACACTGTTTGTTCTCGATTTACATATTTTAAAAGATACAGTGATTCTGCCTTGTCTCCTTGTCTTACTCTGCCTTTGAATATACAATACTTTTTTGCATTCGAAAATTGCCAAACCCGACCTCCTGATGGACACTGCCTTGTTGTTTTTCTTTTCAAGAATTATAAACCTATTCTAAAAAGTTATGGGTTTTGAACCATGCTGATCCTAACTTACTGATATTTTAACCACAAATAGGAAGATAGAAATTACTTTAAGGAAGTAATTACTGTTTTACTAATTTCAATGGAACATTTTTTGTTTGTGTGATGCATGGGAGTGAATAACCAGTCTTTCCAATAAATAGGTTCTGGGCAAAATTCTCTTAAATGAGACACATAACAGACCTTTTAGTTCTATTTGAAGCTCAGTATATCCAACATGTCCAATGCTAAGACCATTTAAAAATGGCCTATTTTTGTGTTCAAATGAAAGTACACCTTATCTTACTTTATTTCTACTTTCAGGTAATATCATCATTTGATAGCTACATTTGACCTTCATGTAAATAGAACATTTGTTTCTATGCCCATTTACCTGGCTTGAGAAGAGAGTCTCAAGGTCATTTGAGATATCAAGATAGATTTCCTTTTATTTCTTATAGCTCTCTGACCTTTCTGGTTTAGTCAAATGAATCTTGTTCTAGGAAGAATTGCTAGTAACAGAGGAATAGTTTTTCTTTCTGTAAAACAAACTAGCCAATATTGGAATAAAACTCATTACAGTTTACTCTGTGTTAATCAAATAGCATGCCATTTTCCTTTTATCATCTTAAAAGTCTTGATTCTTGACACTTTGATATAAGTGTGTAGATTTATCTAATTCCTAAAAAAAATCACACATTGCAGCACTGGCTGCTCTTACAGAGGAGTTGGGTTTGGTTCCTAGCACTGACATGGTGATAACAAATGTCTGTAATCCCAGTTACAAAAGGATCTGATGCCCTCCTCTCACCTCCACAGACATTGTACACCAGGAGTACACTTATGTACATTTAGGCAATACATTCATATATATACCTTATATAAAAAAAATAAAAGTATTTTTAAAAATACCACACATTTATATATCAAGTAGATATATAGATAGTACACTTGAATGTCTCTTTTTTTGTGACATGGTTTCACACTGTTTTAATTATTTTTCTGTTGCTGTGACAAAATACAAGATTAAGGGAAATTATAGAAGGAAGAGTTTATTTAGGCTTACAGTTCCAGAAGGATAAGAATCCCATTGTGGCAGGAAGGGACTGCAGCAAACCACAAGAGCAGGAATCAGAAAGATGACACTTTCAAACCATAAACCTGAGGCAGAGAGAGTAAACAGGAAGATGGTGAGAGTACAAATTTTCAAAGCCCACTACCAAAGATGTGTTTCTTCCAGGAAGACCTAAAAGTTCCATGGCCTCTGACAATCAGTGGTACCAAATGGGGATCAAGTGTTCAAATACTTGGGTCCTAGGGGACATGTCTCATTCAAGGCAGCATACAAAAATATAGTTGATGATCATCTGGAACTCACTGTATAGTTCAGGCTGGCCTTGAATACATATGTCTGTCTCAGCATCCTGTCTGCCAGAAACATAAGACCACCACACTCATCTCTTAGATTAATCTGAAAGATAGTTATCTTGGGGCTGGAGAGATGGCCTAGCGGTTAAGAGCACCGACTGCTCTTAGAGAGGACCCAGGTTCGATCCCCAGCACCCACATGGTGGCTGAGAACCGTCTGTAACTCCAATTCCAGGAGAGCTCCAGTTCCAGGGGAATCCGACACCCTCTTCTGACCTCCGCGGCATTGCACGACACAGGTGCACAGACCTACAGGCAGACACTACATTCATACAAATAAATAAATAAATAAATAAATAAATAAATAAATAAATTGAAAAATATAGTTATCTTAAAAGATAATCTAAGATAATATCCGTTGCTTTTGTTTTTATCAAGATCATGTTCACATTATTTCAGACATAGAAAAGCAATCCAGAATATTTTATTCAGTAAAGGATTCTGTTTCTAAACTCTCAAAGTGACTACTTCTTGAAATAGCCAGAAAAATCTAGCATTTGTCAACTTTGAGTCTTAATTCCATATGACATCATTTTCCTTCAAGAGGAGATATCCAAAATGACTTACTGATAAACTTACATAAAAACATCCTTTGAGATATTTTAAGGGAAAATAGAGACCCCTGTTAGAGAACTAGTCTCTGTAGCTGAATGACATTTCCAAATTGCTTGGAGTTTTATATGAAGTATGGAAATGGTCCCAAGGTAACACCATTAATAAAGCTTATGCAAAAGTTCTGTCCCTCCCAATACAATTGACTATATTTTGTCCCCTGGTCAAAAATTGAAACTTGCAATTTCAGATACTTCCATTACAATATGCATTATAATTTTAGGGGATGGTGTTCTCCAATGTAGTATGAAAGAATCAAGACACTGCCTCTCTTACTTGGAAGAATATCTTCTTGACTAATAGATTCAGTTATATTATTTTTTTATAAACATAGTCCTGGGAACCACTGCAGGGGGAGAGAACCACTGTAACACAGATCATCTTTTTTTTTCCTTTGAGACACTTATATCTCCATAACGTTTGAGTATCATCACTACAAAAAATATCTCACTTTCTCTTAGATACCACATCGAGATAAAAAGTCATATTCTACAGAGTGGTATTCTCAAAATGCCTCCAATGGTAAGCATTCATGCCAATTCCCATGGAGACACTGCAATTGCTTTTTTTGTCAGCAGTGTACCTAAGTGAGCCATGCTCAGCAAAAGAAAAGCATATTTTCCCGCCAAATCAATGCCAGGTATTGTGTTTTACATCTCTCCAAAACTGGTGCTTTGGGAGAAGAATTATAGTGGCTATCAATCACTAGCAGCAGCCACCAGATCAGATTGATTTCAATAGTTAAAACTACCTTATAGATTGCAGGTCTGTGACCATTGTGCTCTTTTTCCAAAGTGTCTGCAGTTTAGATATTTCTTCACCTTTATTCCCAGTATAGAATACTACAGCAACTTATTGATTTTTCTACAAGCCTAAGCTCCTTTTTTCTAGGATAGTTTCTGCGCTTTTTAATTGGAGCTTTGGTTGTCAGTCATAAATAACTCCACAGGTTTGAAAAACATAGTTCTATAACCTCTGATACTAGAGCTGAGTATTACATAATTTGCCTCTGAAACTTTTAATGGAGAAAAAACTGTGTTCTGCCTCCTTTCTTCATTTTAGTAAAATATTGAAAGGCAGTGTTGACAGAGTAGGAAAACGTCATAATTTTTAGGGCTTTACTATTGTCCTCCCCATTGTTTCTATGTAGTTCAATGACCTTAAAAGGGAGTCATGTAACTCTGCACTCTCTCAGTTTGCTTAATTTTCAGAGAGATAAAAACATATGAAGTTGCTTTCAGAGAGGGATGCCTTATATTAAATAAAACATAACATTGTTAACATCACTTTGAAAACTCTCTGCATGATACATTTGTGCTTTCTTTATAAAACTTAAATAAATTCTGCCCTCATTTCCACTTCCATATCTTTTCTCCCATTACGAAAGAACTACTGATGTAATGTCTTAAATTCTCTTCATTCTTTGCAAAGAAGATATAATTCCATGAAAGTCTGCTTTTTGGAGGGAGTTCTTTGCTATGTTTAGACTTTAAATAGTTATTCTTTAAGAACCACTCCTGTCTTCTCAAATACATTTTCTGAAATACAGCGATGGCAAGAACAATAGTGTGGAACTATTGCTAGAACGGAAAACAATTTTCTGAGAACTTGAAACATTTTTCTTCTGCTGTTTCTATTCTACTCAGACTGGCAAATGCCTGAGGGAGATGGTATTCTGCTCTACTGCTTGACTTACTACAGTCTCCCCTGAAAAAGACTCGGAAAATGTCAGCAATAGGAGGCTTTTGCAATGTAAGCAGGCATGAGCCTCCAACACATTCAAATTCATGGTCCATGTGCTGATCTCTCAGATTGTCTAATTACTGACATCAACCAAAGACTATTCAGGAGGCTGGAGAAATGTAGGGTCAGAGCTGAGCACAAAAAGAGTCTGAAGAGTCCTCACTTCCTGTTCTTTCTCCAGATTGGTTGTATCTAAAATAATTCATCCTACATTAACCTTAAGCAGACGGTTTTGTTATTTATTCATTCAAAACTTCATACAAATGTAATGTACTTTGATCAGATTCTTCACATCTGCTCTTAGCCTCCTCCCACTTCTTCAAATTCTTTCTTAGCAACAAGTCTCCCCCACCGACTTTCATATTTTTGTTTTCTGTGACACAATTCATTTTACTAGGGTTGCTTTTATGGCACCAGGGGTTTATTTACTTGAATAAGGGTAACTTATATTTGGCTGTAAAACTGAGGAATATGATTCCTATTCCCCTAGCAATTGTTACTTGCCTATAGCTCCTCAGGTAGGGGCAAAGCCTCATGAGTGCTTTACCCATCCATGAGAATGAGGAACCTAATTTGGAGAGGATCTTATGCAAGCAGCCATCATTCATTTGATTTGTGATTAAAGCAGCCATATGATGTCCAAGGATAATATTTTGTAGCACTCTTCTCCCTCTTCCAGTTCTTGAATTCTTCTTTTCTCTCTTCTGTGATGTCCCAAGAGCTTTGACGGGAGTAATATATGTCTTGTCTAGAGCTGAGTACTGCACAGTCACTTATTTTCAGCCCTATGAACCTTATGGCTTTTATGCCTTCATTGTCACTACTGCAATGAGAGGCTTCTGTGACAAAAGCAGAGAGAAGCAATAATTGATGGGTGTAAACATAAATATCTGGAGAGCAGTTTGACAACATGTACATTTATCAGCATGAGTTTTTTTTTTTTTTTTTTAATTTGTATTTATTATTTATTTTTATGTGTATGGAATGTATTGTCTGCATGCAGGTCTGCGCACCCGTGTCGTGCGATGCCGCGGAGGTCAGAAGACGGTCTCGGATTCCCCTGGAACTGGAGTTCTCCTGGAACCGGAGTCACAGACGGTTCTTAGCCGCCATGTGGGTGCTGGGGATCGAACCCGGGTCCTCTGCAAGAGCGGTCGTCGCTCTTAACCGCTAGGCCATCCCTCCAGCCCCAATTTATCAGCATGAGTTTTAAGTTCCACACTGGAACCTATGGCTTGCCCAGTCATGGGGTTTTCTTTAAAAAAATAATTTTTATTGATTTTTAAAATTTCATACTCAGTCATATTTGTTAAGTTATACTGAACCAAATTTGTGTCCCCAAATGTCCTTTGGTGTGGGACAATCCACTTGAGCCTGGTACATCTAGGTAGTGTCAAATACTTAGAGAAAATCAATGCTCTCTAGCCTTGTAGTTACTGGTTGCCAATGGTTCCTCAGGTAAGGTTGGGGCTTCTTACCCACTTATCCATTTATGCTCTGGGATTTTGTCTTTCTTAAGCTTCTGTGGTTATTGTGCAAGCTGTTAGCATTGCCATAATTTCATACTAGTAACTTCCCAGCTTTCTAGACTACTCAGTTTCATTGCTCTCATCCACAACTTCTGCCTCTTGCAATCATTCCTCTTCCTCTACATCAATGGTCCCTGAGCCTTGGGAGGCATAGTTTAGATATAATTGCCCTACTCAGGAATAAGCACTCAGCAGTCTCTTATTCTCTGCACATTGTTCATATGTGGCTTAATGGTTAATCATGATTTGTTTTGTGAGAAAACTTCTCTGGTGAGAGTTCATGGATGCATTAAGAGTCATTCTGCCCACTGTTCCATCAGGTTCTCCATGCTTTAGGTATAGAGGTTTATTGCAGATTTGTTGACTAGTGATGGAAACTCACAACATTGATGCGTAGTGAAACATTGTAATAGTTTCCAACACTTAAAAAAAGCTTCTTTGATGGGTGTAGAGTGGTATACTTATCTATAAATATAAGGACACATTTTGAATATAGTAACAGATTAGGTCCATCTTTAGATGTGATTAAAGTAGATTTTTTTTCTCTAGGATCTATGATCTCTACAATTATGTGTATTTTGCTGTATTTATAGTAATACACATAATATCCATCCCATTGAGTGAGACTTCAATGCAGATAGCTTTTCACGACCTCAAGAGAAGAGTATCACTACAGGACCAATTCCTTGCTGGGCCAGTCATTGTTTGCTTATTGGACTTTATAACTTGGTAAGATTATTGATTGGTTTTTCTCCCTTGGCAGTTCGTATAGCATCCTGTGATACCATGGGAATGTGTCTTCAAGAATCATTCCAGTTCCATTCAAAGTCAATTACTCAAAGTACTGTGTCTTAGGGTTTTGTGTTTGAGTTCTAGAAGGCAATCAAGAGCTTTGGCAATATGAATTATGTGGGAGTCTCTTAGACTATCATGACCAGCAATTTCAAGGGAGGTTAACTCTAGCTGGCATTGTGTATTTTTATATAGACTTCATCTATACACATGCACTGACATTTATATGGAAGATTATTTTGGAGTATGCTTCTTAAATGCTACAGTATATTTTAAACATTTTTGTTTAGGCTTTGTACTTTTCACACAACAGTTCTTAATAAAATTTCAACCAACTTCCCCATCTTTTACCCTCAAACTTCCCCACCGGCCATCATGTATTCCACCATATTTCTAAAGTCCTATCCAGTCAAGCATTTGTACCCAGATTTCCTTCAGTGCAAATTCATCCACTGGGGCCTGGTNATAAAGGCGATAATTAATTATTTGGCTGGCTAAAAACTGCAGGAATACTGATTCCTATTCCCTACGAATTGTTAGCTGTAAGAAGTATTGAGGTATATGCCATTAGGGTAGCCTTTCGCTCCAGTTTGTTCTAGAGCGGCCGATCGATTGAAAATGTCCTCAATGTTGAGGTGGAGCTTTTAAATCTCTCAAACAGACTCGGGCCACATTCGCATAGAATATTGGAGGAACTCTACACCTCGCTACCTGTATTCAGATACTTGGTGCAAGTAGTGACATGATCCTTAATTAGATTGAATACTAGATGGACGAAGACCCTACACACACAACCCACATCAAATTACGCATTACTTTATCATACTTCTTTGTCAATAGGTACATTTATTGAATGATTTGACTGAGTATGTCCAGTCTAAATAGCACTGAAAGGATGAAATTCAGTGCCAAATTAAACTTCCTTGACTTTGCGGTGATAATGAAATTATAAATAGAGTTAGGCTCTATAGCAAAATTGACCAATAGAGAAATGCAGACTAGGGGACTACCACTTGGCCATGTACTGTCGACTGGGATATGGGGCCTAACATATAAATCTTGACCTTGTTGGGGCTCTCAGGTATACCCCGAGTGCGGTGCTTGGGACTGGCTCCTTGCATCTATGCCCAGCGCTCCTGGGTTACTTCTGTGCCAGCGAGCTCCTGGCTAGCCTGGTAAGTTTTTTTCACTGCCATAGTTCAGTTTAGAAATTTCTATTCCTTCTACTCGTACACCATCTTCTCTTCTGTTGATGTACCCAAAGATAGCTCTCGGTTCCTTCGAGTATCGGGAAGTAACAACATCACAATGTCTTGTCTTACATGAGCCTGATGCCTAATGAAAACTGCACAACAACAGTCAGTCGCTCTCTTTGATCTATATCTTTCACACATGTTCGACCACCAGATGAATTCCAGGAGAATTGCCCACTCCTAGATTTATGGCTTTATTATGGACTCGCCACACGACTTTCTCATTTTCGTCTACATGGGAAACCAACACTACATCTAATCAGGCAATGAGGAGGCTTCTGTGACAAATAGCAGAAGGAGAAGAAATACACCTATGGGTGTAAACATAATATCTGGAGAGCAGTTTTAAGACAGGACCATGGACACCGATGTAACCATGCTTTATCAGATCCAAATGGAGGTCTTATTTTTCTCTTTGTCATTAATAACTATTGTTATTTAACTTTTACATATCTGTGTAGAGTTGTTTTATTGGTCTATTTAAGCTCTCAATCCATTTATTCCTTTCTTGTTATCAAATGTGGACCTATGAATCTACATGGGGTAATAATGGGATAGAGATCGTTAGCTAATGAATACCAAATTACAAACACACTCGCATACAGGGGATTCTTGCTGCACTAATCAATTAGAATAATCATATAAAAAATAACCTCTGATATAATAAAGAGACTTGTATGTATTCCGTGATTCTGAAAAAAATGCTTATTTAAAAGAAATATAAGCGCGAGGTCTACCACAAACTTGCTCATGCTTTTCGGGACAGCTGTTCACCTATGAGGGAAATAAATTATCATTAAACGGCCTAATCGTTGAAGAACCAACACTAACCGTTGCTTCCAACTTCCAATAAAATAAAAAGGGTGCTAAAAAACTTTCAAAGTTAATTAAAGAACCGTAATCAAACCTAACACAATCAAACTAGAATAAATCATCACAACTGTAGGGTAACAGAAATATCATTATTAAAAAAACGCTGGAAAACCAACAATATCATGTGGTGGCTCACACCCTAATTAATCCATAACTTAGTTCAGAGCACTTAGGGAAAGGCAGAGGCAAAAGGCGAAACAACCAATGAAGCCTTTAAGTTGTAAGTATATCAAATAAAACAATAAGGATCCAACACACATTTGGTACACTCAACCAGAAAGCAAAGCACAAGCTCAAAACAGGTGGACGATGATACGCAAATTTTCCATATCAAATGACACACGACCCCCAGGCTGGGACTAAAGGGAGGCACCGCTGTCTCAGAAATACAAATATCAATATAACGCCGGTATGAGTATAGAGATAAGAAATTTATTATTATTATTAACGTTATTTCGTTCATGCTGATCATATGCAAGATATGAATTATATTTACACCCTATTGTGGAAAGGTTAACAGACGGTTCACATGAAATGCCTTTACTTTAAAGAGGGAATTGAGACGGGAATTGTCCACGTGTATCAATGGACTGGCTAAACATCAAAATACCAAAGGGTGTCACCCACCAAAAGCCAAAACCTATATTTACGTGTCATGCATATAAAAAACACCTCGCCCAAACGTGGTTAAACAATATTTCCTTAGAACCATGGGGAGTAATTACTTGCAAGAGGCATGCTTTGTCTTGCTAGTTTTCTCCAGTCTCCTCTAAACCAGCTCCAAGGGATACTTTTATTCTTTAGCAAAGCTCAAGACATCCTCTTTAATGCATCTTATAAACTTGCCTTGAAAATCGCCTCATATGACCTCATACTATCCTAAAAAAATGACAATACAGCTAAACTGTTAGTACAACTCTTTGAGAGAACATATCAAATACGATTCATGAGAGCTTGGAGAGATGGCCTAATGGTCAAGAGAGCGCCCCAAATCTTCCCTAACGTAAGTCAACATATAGGCATGGATGTGATCCCTGCTAGGCAGTTTCGATCACCTGCCAGCACCCCACATAGGGCGGCTGAGAAACTAGGTCTTGTGACGTGTCGCACGAATTAGGCTCTACCTCGAGGAGAGAGCTCTCTACACGTCAAGGAGGAATTCAGATCACCATATTTGTTCTCTTTCCTCTATGACTCTTCTCACTGGCTATTTCCGCTATAGTAACGGGTGCACTAGTACCTTACAACTGGAATCGCGGCTTCGTGCAAACAGTACATATTTTCTCAGTCTTATTTTTCGGAGTACACGTAACACTTATATACTCAACTTTAAATTAAAATAAAATAAAATATTCATTAAATTTCCATTATTGATTAAAAATCTTGAGGATCCTATCCTGATAAAAGCAACATTTCTGGATTTACCTACTATATTTTTACAAGTTCCCTTAGCACTAGCTATGTAAAATCAATAAGAATGGTCAAACTTTGGAGAATGGATTTTATTTCTTCCTGTCTCTTGCTTACGTAGTGTCCCATCTCTACACACTGTGAAATGAATGAGGGACTGACTCCATTAAAACGTTGACACTACTATTTTCTTTGTTTAAGCACTGAATCGAGATGAAGGAATGCGTTAGGTATTTTTTTTTTTTACTCTCTATGGGGGGCTCTGACACGATTTATTACTACCACACAAAAGAAAATGAAAGGACCAGATTCATGGGGATGTGAAGGTGTCGCTAGGGGAGACCGAACGCCGGGTCTAGCTGCAAAGTAGGGTTCCTCGTACATATCGCTCATACCTTAACCTGCCCACGAACCATGAACCTCTTATTGCCCACGACACCCAATTTAAACTCAAGCATGAGATTATTTTTAAGTTCCAAAGGGGCCTTATCAGGTCCCAACAACTGAGAACCACGACAGAAGTGCATATGGCTTGCCCAGTCATGGGGTTATGTCGTTTTATAAAATAAAGTAATATTCTTTTATTGATTTCTTAAAATTTACATATCTACAAGATATCATATGTCTGTTATAGTTGATACTTTGAAATCCAATTTGTCTGTGCCCCTAAACTTTGTCCTTGGTGTGGGACAATCCACTTGAGACCTGAAGAGTTACATTGGCATCAAGGTAGTGTCATACTTACGAGAAAGATCAAAACTGCTCTTAGCACTGTGTTAGGTTACTGGTGTGCCAATTGGGTGAATTTGCACCTCAGGTAAGGTGTGTGGAGCTATCTTCCCCACATTATGCCATAATCTCATTTTAAAAGCTACTTTCTTGATTTGTAGGCTTTGTGTTTCAAAATTGGTTTTAAGCCTGTATAGGTTGCAAGCTGTTAGCATTGCCATAATTTCATATTAGTAACTTCCCAGCTTTCTAGACTACTCAGTTTCATTGCTCTCATCCACAACTTCTGCCTCTTGCAATCATTCCTCTTCCTCTCATCAATTGGTCCCTGAGCCTTGGAGGCATATTTAGATATAAATATTGAAGGGGGTGTCACACGTAACTTTCAGAATACTAGAGGACATCTTTGTAGCCTAGGATAAAGTGGAATGAATCTGCCAGACAGCGCAAAGTACTCTTCACACTTCTCCTGCACATTTTGTTCATCAATGTGTATGGACTTAGATTGAGTTTAATATGCGTATAATTACTTAAAATTTTATTTGTTTTATGGCTGCAGATATAAACTTTCTCGTGGGGTGAGAAGTTCATGGATGCATTATAGTAAGTCATTTCTGACCAGCTCGTTCTGCGACTAAATCAGAGGTTTCTCACAATGCTTTTGACTAGGGTATATATGAGGGTTTTTATTATTGGCGATAGTTAGATTGTTGACATAGTGAAAATACAGGAATATATCACAATCATTGAATCACATTTGCTGTAATATGTAGTTATAAAATTTGTAATCCGAGTTTTTCGACAACACTTAAAAAAGCTTTTTTGATGGGTGTCGAGTGTAATACTTATCTTATTATATATAAGGACATTTTGAATATAGTAACAATTAAGGTCCATCTACTTGTACAGAATTTTCTTGGGACTTTTAAAGTTAGAATTTAATTTTTTTTCTCTAGTTGTGATCTATGATCTCTACATCTAAATGTGTATCTTTGGAGTTGCTGTATCTTCTATAGTGATTATAGCGTTAATTGACCACCACATAAATAATAATCATGTATTTTTCATCCCATTTTGTCAGATGGTAGAACTATCATATTGCAAGATAGCTTTCACAATTAAGAAAACCTATCAAAAAGAGAAGAAAGAGGGTATCACTAAACAAAAAACCAAATTCCTTGCTGGGGCACAAATTTTCTTTCATTCTTGGGTGGTTATATTGGTGTTATTGGACACTATATGATAAAACTTTGGCATAAGACCATTATTGATTGGTTTTTCCTCCACTCTGGCAGATTTCGTAATAATTGTCACACAGTCCTCAGTGTGGATTATTCCCCTTTAAAAGAGGGGAAATAGTTGTCTTTTCTTATTTGCAAGAAATCATTCCCAGTTCCTTTTTATGATCAAATAATACAGTACAAATTACGGTCTGAAAGGTAACTTACGTGTCTGTAAGTGGTTTTGATGTTTAATGTACGATTCTACGAGAATTATTGGTCAAGAATTCAAGAGGTTACCTTTTTGGCAATATGAATTATGTGGGAGTCTCTTAGACTTATCATTGACCTAGTTCAATTTTTTGTGCATTTCTCACTGGGGGACATGGTGTTAGCCGAGGTTGGGTTACACAACCATCTTCTAGCTGGCTACTTGTGTCATCATTTTTTTATATGCGGTTTCATTCTTTATACATTCGATTTGCATCGTGTGTATCCTATTTATTTGGGAAATATATATTATAATATAATATATTTATATTATAAAATTAATATATATATATATATGTATTTCAACTAATACCTGTTCCTTTGTTTTTTTCACACCTACTAACTCTTATTTGATATTTTTGTGTGTCCTTTTTTATATAAGATTGAAAAAAATTACCACAGCTGCACAAGCCAACAATCCAATGCTCCATATGGCTGAAACACCTGGTTTATACCCTGCTCCTCAGCTGTTCTGGCCAAGGTAACCAATCTCTATGTACAATTGGCCAATAATCCAATCCTCCAACAATATGCCTGGGCGAAGTGCCCAGCCTTCACCCTGTGCTTAGGCTAATCCAGCCAAGCAACTGATCTGTGTGTTCTTTAAAGTCATTTAATTTTTCTTGTATATATGATTGTTCTTTTAAATCCTGTGTCCTGGGGTTCTCATTGTAGCACACTTCTTTTTGTGTGATTTTATTGAGTTTTTGTGTATTTTAGACATCGTTTTTCAATTCAGTTTAGGCATATTCCATTTTCCACTCCCACACCCCAGATCTTGCATTCTGCCATAACTGTCCTGCATCTTTCATTCAGTCTTCTTTAATGCTTAGAAATTAACATTTCCCTCCATTAATTTCATATTACTCTAAAACATGGATACATACTCTCCACCCATATACAGTAATTATAGAGTCTGAAAATAAGTGGTGGGTGGATTCTGAACCCGTTGAGAGATTTACATTATAACAACATAGTTGCTTTTAGATGAACATAACTATAAAAATAATGTTCAGCTTGCCTTTTATCTGGGGAGATTTGATGTTAGCATCCACAAATGAAGGAAACCATTCGCTGTTTGGTTTTCTGGGACTGTGTTACTTCACTTAGCATAATGGCTTCGAGCTCCATCCATTTACCTGCAAAGTTCATAATGTCATGTTTATTTACCGCTGAATAGTACTCCATTGTGTAGATATACCACATTTTTGTCATCCACTCATCTGTTGAGGGGCATTTGGGTTGGTTCCAGGTCTTCGCTATTGTGAAGAGAGCTACAATAAACATGGATGTGCATGTATATTTATGGTAGGATGAGCCTGGTGGGTATATACCCAGGAGTGGTATGACTGGGTCAAGTGGCAGGTTCATTTGTGTCTTTTAAGGGGTTTCCACACTGTTTTCCATAGTGATTGTACAAGTTTACATTCCCAACAGCAGTGGATGAGTGTTCCCCTTTCCCCACAACCTCTCCAGCATGTGTAGTCTTTAGTTTTCTTGATATTAGCTAGTCATATTGGAGTGAAATGATATCTTAGAGTGGTTTTAGTTTGTATTTCCTTAATTATTAATGATGTTGAACATTTTTTAAGATGTTTCTCAGCCATCTTTAATTCCTCGCTGGTGAAGTCTCTGTTCAGCTCTTTACTCCATCTTTTGAGTAGGTCATTTATTTTCTTACTGCTTTGTATTTGAGTAGTTTATATATTCTTGAAGTTAATGCTCTGTCATATTTATCACTGGTTAAGATTTCCTCCCACTCTGTGGGATTCTCTTCACTGTCTAGATTGTTTCTTTCGCTGTACAGAGCTTTTGAGTTTGATGAGATCCCATTTGTTGACTGTTGACCTTATTTCCTGTGCAGCTGTTGTCTGATTTAGAAAGATTTTTCCTACAGCTATGTCTTGTAGATTGTTGCCAACTTTTTCTCCTATCACCTTCAGGGTGATATTGCTGTGGCAATAAGACAAGAGAAGGAAATTAAAGTGTACTAATTGGAAAAGTAGAAGTTAAGCTATCCCTTTTTGCAGATGATATGATAGTTTACCTAAGGGATGCTAAAAACTCCACCAGAAAACTCCTAGAAACAATTAAGAGTTTTAGTAAAGTGGCAGGCTACAAAATTAATATAGAAAATCTTTACACCAACAATAAACAAGTGGAGAAGGAATATAAGAAGACCTTCCCTCTCACAATAGCCTCCAAAATAATGATACTTGTCAGGCGTGGTGGCTCACACCTTTAATCCTAGCACTTAGAAGGCATATGCAGGCGGATTTTTTTGAGTTCAAGGCCAGCCTGGTCTACATAACGAGTTCCAGGATAGCCAGAGCTAAAGTGAGACCCTGTCTCAAAAAGACCAAAAAAAATAATGATTCCTGGAAATAAACCTAACCAAAGATACCAAAGACCTCAACAACAAAAAATTTAAACTCCTGAAGAAGGAGATTGAAAATGACATCAAAAGATGGAAAGACTTTCCATGCTCACGGATTGGGAAAATTAATATAGTAAAAATGTCCATTTTACCCAAATTGACATACATATTCAATGCAATCCCAATCAAAATCCCCATGAGCTTCTTCACAGACTTGGAAAAAAAATCCTTAAATTCATATGGAAAAAAAAAAAACTCTCAATGGAGGAAGGACAGCATCTTTAGCAAATGATGATAGCAAAATTTGATCACCATTTGTAGAAGAACAAAATTAAACCCCTACCTCTCACACTGTACAGAACACTTCTATAGGACTGGTGGAATTTGGTAGGGAAATTTTCTTGATTTTTCCTAATGTTTTTGTTTCCTTGGTTTCTGACCTGAGCATGAGAACTTCTTTTGTTGGTTGTGTATTTGATATGAAATTCTAGTCCACCTGTTTTGTGTTGAAATTTTGTTTTATTTTTATTTTTAATATAGCTTGTTTGCTTTCTGACAAGTTATGAATGGTTAGGTGGTTTGTGTTTCAGTTTCTTAGTTTTTATTTTTTATTGGAAGTTTGAGGTTGTTCCAGGCAGGCTAATCATGAGATATCAAGCAGTTTTAATGATATCTTATAGTGGTTTTAATTTGTATTTCCTTAATTATCCTGAAGTAGGAATATGATGACCAAGTTTTAGGGGTCTGATTAGATGTGGTTCCTAGAGTAGTATCATTAGGACTGGCTCGAAAGAAGGGTGATGAGGACCTAGAGGGTGTGATCTGACTAACTTACCAGGCTAGCCAGGAGCTCGCTGTCAGTGGGAAGAGGCCTAGAGCCAAGTCAAGATATTGGGAAGTGCCAGCCATGTATTTGCAACAAATTTTCATGTCAGGGATGATTTCCTTTCAGTGGAACAGTCCTCAAATTCATTAAGAATGTGTGTGGTTACTCCCATATCCATTATGTCACTATTGCACCAGTTGACAGAGGTAGAGTCTCAAATTGGTCTTTTAGAAATCAAGATTCACAGCGTGGTACTACATTTGATGTCTTCGTTACATAGAAGGTATATAGCATCTTCTGAAACTATAAAAACTACTCATCAGAGAGGAAACATAGCACTTATTGCCAGCTGAATTTCTCTAAGTCCTACAATTGATGTATGAATTATCCTCAGCAATAAGATCTTACCATCTATTTAGGGAGGGCAAGCAAGAGTAGCCTATGCTTTGGGGAGAGGGCTGTGGAGCTTCCTTGCACAAGAACTCAAAGGGAAATACTGAGCTGTGTTTTTTTCTCAGAATTCTTATTTCATGTTTATAACATTCTAGTCTATTCCTAGGCTTATTTCTTAAGAAAATTTTTAATGATCAGTTTATTTTATTGTATTTTTCTCTATCTAAGAAAAATGATCACATGCTTTTGTTTAAATTCTGTTGATATAAAGTATGATTTAAAAAATTTAAAATATTTTTATTGAAGTTTTGTGCAAATGTTAAGCTTTTAATTATTTTTTAAAGTTGCCATATAAAATGATGAGTTTCATTATGGTATTTTCATACATAAATGCTATTCTAATTTTTTCTTTTTTTAATTTTATTTATTTTTTATGTGTATGAATGTACTGTCTGTATGTAGGTCTGTGCACCCGTGTTGTGCAATGCTGTAGAGGTCAGAAGAGGGCGTCGGTTCCTCTGGGACTGGGGTTAAAGACGGTTCTCAGCCGCCATGTGGGTGCTGGGGATCGAACCCAGGTCCTCTGCAAGAGCAGTTGGTGCTCTTAACCGCTAGGCCATCTCTCCAGCCCTCTAATTTTTTCTTATTCATCTCCCTCCCTTAATGCCCTCTTGCCGTCTGGTATCTCTTGCCAATCTTCTTCCCTTTCTCCTTCTTTCTGATTTCATAGCATATGTATTCCATTAACGTCCCTTTATACACCATACTATTGAGATCATTCTCTCATGGTCTAATTTAATAATTGGAGCCCCCTTATTCATATAGTTCTAAATATAGATTATGCTTAGGGCATATACACGTGGTATTTTTCTTTCTGAGTTTAGATTATTTCACTCATTTTGGGAATGACTTTTATAAATGCACATAATGTGGACTAATGACTTAACCCCAGCTAAATTATGAAGTCTTGTATCTTGCAACCGTGACACCTGGCCTCCTTTCCTAAGCAACACCAATTTTATACTCCACCAAAAAAGGTAATGATTGAAAGAATAAATGAGGATACACTTGAGAATTAATGTATCAAAGCACTGATACCTTGAGAAGGATGTGCGAACTTGCATAGAAGAGATATTCTAGAACTAGGGACCAAAATGCCAAGTCAGATGGTCTGTGAGGATTAGGGTAGAATGAAGTTTGTGGTTCCCCCATTTGAAACTGGAGAAGTCATTTTGAATAAAAATGTGGCTGGGGCTGTGCTCAGAACACAGTTCAAGAGAGAGTTGCAACAATACATATCAATCAACAGTTCTAGGAGACAGATTTTTTTCAAAGATATCTAGAGGAAAAATAGTTCTTTCAGTTCTGGTCCACTATTTTTTCTTCATATTTACTGAATTTTTTATTTGTTTCATACACAATTTTTCAATTAGTCTTAATCTTCCTTTATACCCTCTTCATCATAGGTACCTTCCTGCAGTCCTCCCCTAACCTCATCCCCCAGAGTTCAAACACAATGGATTTTAACACCAATGACAGAATGGTCCATTCTTCAAAACTCAATTTAAAAGTTAGGTTTAATTTGTTGATGTAATTATCATGTTGTAATAACACCGCATTTTGGTACCCCTTGGGAGAAAGAGACTCCTTACTATGCACCCACAGGTCAGTGGCTGGAAGGGACTCCAAGGGAAAGGAAAGAATAAAATGTCTACAGTTACATGTGTAATCCTGTGAAAATGAGAACTCGTGTCAGAGTCCTGAGAAAGGGAAGTTTGGAGAGTCACAGTCATGAAACAAGATAAGTGATATGACAACAAGCACAGGGATTTCTTGATAGATTGCACCAGTGGGATTACTAATTATGTTTACTTTTTTTTCTCTCCTTCATTATCCCCTGGAACTATGAAGAACTGTGCACAAATTTTCACTTTCTTTTTCATTTTTGTGTTTCACTATGGGGAACACTTTATCTCCTGAATCTTCTAGGCATACAAGTCAGTTAATAACTTTACTGAAAAGAATTGGAACTAAAGCATCATTGATGCAAATTTGTGAACATTTAAATGTTATTCAGAGTTTTTTTTCCTTGATATCCCAACCAGATGACCCTAATTCAGAATATTGGGAAAAACTGATGATCAATTGAGTTACTGTTTAGGAGCAGTTCAACTGAAATATTTAACTCTGGAGAAAATTAAAGTAGATTTGTAGCTTATCAAGAGAAAAATGAGTTCTTTCAAAAAATTACATTTTATAGAAACTCATGGACCTCCTTCTCAGGAGTCCTTCTCAGGACTCTGACACAAGTTCTCATTTTCACAGGATTACACATGTAACTGTAGACATTTTATTCTTTCCTTTCCCTTGGAGTCCCTTCCAGCCACTGACCTGTAGGTGCACAGTAAGAAGTCTCTTTCTCCCAAGGGGCACCAAAATGCAGTGTTATTACAACAACATGATAATTACACCAACAAATAAAACCTAACTCTTAATTCTCTTGCCTTCCAAGGAACTACATTCCCTGAGGCAAGACTCCCTTCCTTATGGAAGAAACTGACTAAAAGCATTCTACCTAATTTGGCATTCGTTAGACTGAAAATACCAGCTCATTCTGCCATGCATCTCAAAGCCTGTCTCTCTGAGATTATGAATTCTTTCACTGTCTGATTTGTATCATAATGCCATATCAGGTACTCTATCAATTTATTTTTTTAATTTTTATTGTGCTTTTGTACATTTCATACAGCAGGTCTTAATCAAATTTAGAATCCCACCCTCACCCCCCACCCCATGCACCATACCCTCCAACTCTCCATCAGACTTCATATATTCTTTCATATGTGTTAAGTCCCATGCAGTCAAGCATTTGTACCTAGATGTCCTTTAGTGCAAATTCATCCACTGGAGTCTAGTCAGCCTATTTAGAAATTTTAAGACAGATTCTACTTACCCAGCAGTAATCAGTCTGCAATAATTCCCCATTAGAAACCACCCCGCCACCATTTTTTCTCATTCTATTCTGGGCCCTTATTTGATTGAGTTTGCGTGGAACCTGTGCTCCATGCCACCATTGCCCGAAGTTCACATGTGCAAGCTTCCAGTGGTCTGAAAGCTTCTGGTATCTTGTGTTCATGAACCAGTCCTGGTTTGTATAAAATTTGCATCCTTCAATAGTCCTTGAGGTATGGATGTGTGAGGGTTAATGTGGAAGTTCCAGCCAGAGACACACAATCTGCAGTCCCTTATTTCTTAAAAACTTGGCCAGTTGTGGCCTTCTGTGAACTTCACACTCAGTTATATAACTGGTGAGAGTTGAGAGATGCACTAGGTTTCCATCTACTACTCATTCTGCTATGTTCCATGAGCCTTAGGTATAGATGTTCCATTGTAGATGTGTCACCTAGCCCTAAGCCTCTCTTAGATGTATATTTTCTGTGTCTGACTAGTTGTGGAATTTTGCAGTTTTCTCCATCTGTTGCAAATGGAGCTTCTTTAATGAGTGATATAAGGTATGCTTGTCTGTAAGTATAAGAATCCATATTTAGCATAGAAGAAATTTCATTTGTCTAAAGATATGACAGAGCTAGGCTTTTCTCTAGGATCTATGTCTGCTATAGCCATGTGTATTTGGCTATGTTCACAGTGCCACCCATGAG
The DNA here is from genome assembly GCA_009823505.1 of Rhizomys pruinosus. Lineage (NCBI taxonomy): Eukaryota > Metazoa > Chordata > Mammalia > Rodentia > Spalacidae > Rhizomys > Rhizomys pruinosus. Next base: position 58,282 of record VZQC01014730.1, read on the forward strand.
TCCACTCCCCTTGAGAGGGCTTTAAGTACAATTAGATAGGTGTTGAATATCCTTTAAATAATAGTTCCACTAGGAAGTTTGCTATGATAATCATTATGGTGATTAGGTTATAAGGCTGGAATATTGATTGATTTTTCTCCTGTAACAGTTTGCTTATTATCATTTAGCATTATGAGAGATAGACTAAAGGTAGGAAGATTTCAGATCAGTTCCCGATCTGTTGCCCCAAGTCCTGTATGTGAAGTGTGCACTATCTTCAGGAGTGGGGTCATAGCTTCTAGTGTTGGGAGATAATCTAGAGCTCTGTCAACACTCTGTTTTATTTTGGGAGTCTCTTGAACCACACTCAGCAACCATTCAAAGGAATGTTTCTCATGTGTGGCACTGCATTTCTTGCTATACAGCCCCAAGGTATACGCATGCACTAATGTTCAGACATGGTGTTCTAGTTCGCTTTTCCATTGCTCTGACAAAACACACTGATTGACACCAACTTGGGGAGGAAAGGGTTTATTCAACTAACATTTTTTGGGTCACAGTTCATCACTCAGGGAGCCCAAGGTAGGAACTCGGGGCAGAAATCTGGAGGAAGGAGCTGGAGCACAGGCCATGGAGGAATTCTTCTTACTGGTTTGCTCTCCTGGCCCATTCGCAGCCTGCTTTCTTATACTGTACATAACAACCTGTCCAGGGTGGCACCACCCACAGTGGGCTGGGCCCTCCCACATAACTCAACAATTAAGACAATACTTCACAATCATGGCCACAGGCCAGTCCAATGGAGCCAATTCCCCAATTGAGGCTCCCTCAGCCCAGGTGTGTCAAGTTGACGCTAAACCTATCCACCACACATAGTATATGCAATTTCTTAGTGGGTTTTGGGGCCATCACATATCCTTCTGGGTTCCCAAGCTTCCCCAAGCTCCATTCACCTCTACTCTCCCTTTGTCCCATCTGACCTCCCTCCTCACACCACAGGCTCAGTACCCCTATTATCCCAACCCTCCCCTCAATAATCTCTACCTGCCACCATCTCCCTTCTCCTGAAGTCCCCTCACACACACCCCTGTGGGCCTCGGCATGTCCCTCCCTTCATTCTTCCAGTTCAGCACTCAGACTTTGCCCATCTTCCCTCTGGTATCATCTGTTCCTTACTTTCCTCCTCCTTCAGGTTATTTCATTTCCTTTACCTCTGTATAGTTTTCCATTTTCCTGGCTCCTAATTTTACACCAGGATGTAAGGGATTGGTTGGCACTACAACCTGAAAATGAGGGAGAGCATACGTACCCTTCTTTTCTACTTTTGCATTACTTCACTTAGTATAACCCCCACTAGTTCCATTCATTTGCCTATAATTTCACAATTTCATTTTTTCTTATAGCTGAATAGAACTACATTGTATAAATATACCACATATTCATTATCCATGTCATTTTAGGGACATTAGGTTGTTTCAATTTCTTCGCTATTGAGAAGTGAGCACCAACAAACATGGATGTACAGGTAGGTATCTCTAAAATAAGATGAGTCCTTTTGCATATATGCCAGGGAATGGTATGACTGCATTATATGGTAGATGTGTATATCACAGGGAATTGGTATCATATGTAGATTAATTTTTAGTTAGTTTCTTTTTTTAGTGTTGGCCACACTGCTTTCCATAGTAGTTGTACAAGTTTGTATTCCCACCATCATTGAATGAATGAATGTTCCCTTTTCTCCACATCCTCCCAAGAATTTGGAGTCATTCTTACTCTCAATCTTAGCTAGTTTGACTGGGGTAACATGGAGTCTTAATATGTTTTTGATATGCATTTCTCTAATTATTAAGGATCTTGTACAATTTTCAAGCTGTTTCTTAACCATTTACATTTCTTCTTTTGAGAACTCTTTGTTCAGGTCTATGCCCCATCTTTTTGTTTGGGTGGTTTATTTTCTTATTTCTTTGGGTTTATTGTGTACTTTGTATATTCTGGATATTAATCCTCTATCACATGTATACCTGGTAAATATTTTCTCCCACTCAGTGGGTTTCCTCTTCCCTTTATTGGCTATTTCTTTTGCTGTGGAGAAGCTTTGTAGCTTAATGATATCCCACTTATTGACCTTAATGCCTGGAAAGTTGATGTCTGATTTAGAATGTCTTTTCTTATGCTTACATCTTGAAGGGTACTGCCTATGTCTTCTTCTAGCAATTTTAGAGTTTCAACCTGTGCTGGATAGCTTTAGTGTCAACTTGACACACCTGGGTTGAGGGAGCCTCAGTTGGGGAATTGGCTCCATTGGATTGGCCTGTGTCCACATCTGTGGAGTATTGTCTTGATGGTCGAGCAGTGTGGGAGGGCCCAGCCCACAAGAGTGGTGCCACCCTGGGCAGATTGTTGTGTACTGTATAAGAAGGCAGGCTGGGCATGAGCCATGAGAGCAAGCCAGTGAACAGCATTCCCCCATGGCTTGTGCTTCAGCTCCTGCCTCCAGGTTCCTGCCCTGAGTTCCTGCCTTGGGCTCCCTGAGTAATGAACTGTGACCCAGGAGATGTGAGTCAAATAAACCCTTTCCTCCCCAAGTTGGTGTCGGTCAGAGTGTTTTGTCACAGCAATGGAAGACAAACTAGAACACATCCTTTATACTGAGGTCTTTGATTCATTTGGAGCTGACTTTTGTGCAGGGTAAATGTGAGGGTTAAGTTTCATTCTTCTAAAGATGGAGATCCAATTTTGCCAGCACTATTTGTTGAAGATGGTGTCTTTCCTCCATTGTGTGTTCTTGGCACCTTTGTCAAATATCAGGTGGCTGAAATACATGTACTCATGTATGGGTCTTCTATTGTGTTCCATTGATATACATGTCTATTTTGTTCCACTACCATACTACCATGCTGTTCTTGTGACTAGGGCTTTGTATTATAGTCTGAGATCTGGTATGATGATCCATGCTCCCTGCCTCTAGCATTGTTGTTTTTGCCCAAGATTGCTTTGGGTATCCAGGATCTTTGTGATTCCAGATTAATAGGATGATCCTTTTTTTTTTTTTAATTAGTTTTTATTGATGCTTTGTGCATTTCATACATTTTTCCAATTCAGTTCAGGCTTATTTCCC
>VZQC01014730.1:67802-89150 GCA_009823505.1 Rhizomys pruinosus
TTCGATCCTACTAATGAAGCACAAGCAATTAGATATATAGGTATTTAAAGAGCACTAATAGTTATGGTAGGTTACTTTAGTATAGACACATATGTTTGGATGATATGTTAATCCATGAATTACATTTTTTCCTGTTAAATATACAGGGTCTTACTGTGGCTTATAACATCTCCTAACCTGTAGAGGATGTAAGCTTGTGGCATCAGCCATGCGTTTTTCCTCCAAGGAGAGAGCCAATAGCCAATTAGGTTTGGGATATGCAGGCATATGGCTGCCTCTGCTGCACAGTATTTCCACGCAGGTGAGGTGTAGCTGGTGCTGACGGTGGAGTCTTGTTTGACTCAAGGATACCTGTGTTTGCTTTATTGGTTGAGTGGCCTTTGGTAACACTCTCTGGTATTCCAGAGGCCATCTGTACACTTGCATGTGTGGTCTTAATACATCTTTCCCATGTTAATGTCAGGTATTCAGCAGCAGGGCCTTATTGCCTCTCTTCTTGCAGGTATCCGAGTTTAGAGGCAAGGAGCGTTTACCTTTTGTGGGGCCTTGGATGCCCTGGCTAACATCTCCCTGGTAGAATAATCCGTTGCTGATGTCAGAGCTCCTGTATTAACATATTTTCCTTAAGTGCATAGCTTAAGGACTTTAGTATTATATTTGGTTCTGAACAGAGAATAATCCTTTTCACAGTTCTTAAGTCTATTAGTCAATTGAAGAAGGCAGTTTTACCAGTTTTATAAGAGATTACCTCTATAATAGTTGTCTCCAATTTGCAGTTGGAGAGCGACCTCATCATCATCATATTTCTCCTTTTTCTATGGGGGGGAGGCAAGAAAGTCTCTCCTATCAAAACCTTTGCGGCATCTAGAAGGTTAGTTTCATTAAGACTCATTATAAATAGTTGTTACAAGTAGGATCCACAGAGGGGTTCGATGTTTATAGCAATCTGAGGCTTTTCTTCCTTTCAGTGTTCAGACAGGTCAACCTTTCAGTTGGCTCTTTCTGGTACATCCTACTCAATGCAAAGCTGTATCTTTTCTCTCTCAGACATTAAATTGGTGACATTTTGTCTTGTTGGAACCCACAAATCTTTTCCCGTAGTAAGTTTTAGGATTTGAATTGCAAGGTTTTTGAAGAAAAGGTTTCATGTCTATCTGTATCCTACCCCACCATTTTTTTTAACCCATGAGTCTCCAGAAGACAGTTGTATTATACATACCTATAGGGTGAAATCAAGGCACAGATTTCATCAAATTCACCCATGTTGTTTTGGGTGAATATATATGATTAACTTGGGAAGCAAACAATTTTTACGTTAAATCATCTTAAAGAGAATGCTACAAGTTGATACTGTACAACAGAGAAATTATAGAGAACATTTGTATTTGCCAATCCCAAAGTTATTGCTCTACACATTTTATGTAAAAAATGTGGACAACAGTGATTTATATCTCCATTTAACTCAGATGCATTACTGTTATTGTCAGAGTCTGTAAACCAATGTTGTTTAATATACACATATTTACTTTTACTAAGTCCTAAGACACCATGTATCCTGTAGACAGTGTCTAGGCAAAACTGGGTACTTGTTGAACTCATGTCAATTATATATGCATTAATCGAATATACACCCGTGTCCCTCTCCCGCCCCTCCCCCCTTCCNACCCTCTGGCCCAGCGCCCGGGCCCCCACCTCAAGGCCCCAGCAACCAAAGCTACCGCCCACCGTGGGTATTGGCTTTGGCCATGGGTATCTTCCCATGGCGCAGCGCCGGCGCCGGGGATCTAGCTCCCCTACTCTATCCGGCACCCTTGGCCAGCGCCCGGCGGGTCCCGCCTCACGGCCCAGCAACCCAAGATACTCGCCCAGGGTTGCGCTTCGGGGATTGTTTTGGGTTTATTCCGCCCAAAGGCGCAGCCGAGCCCTGGCCCGCCGACTCTCCGGACCCTCTGGCCAGCGCCCGGGGGTCCCGCCTCAAGGGCCCAGCAACCCAAGCTACTCGCCCAGGTGCTCCTGGTATCCTGCACACAAAGGGCAGCCGCACTGGCCTGCCCGAACTTTCCGCCACTCTCCGGACCCTCTCAGGCCCACGCACCGGGGGGTCCCCGCCCTCACAGGCTCCAGCAACCAAGAAGCTAACTCGCCCAGGTGGCTTCTGGGTTCCTGCCCAAAGGCGCAGCCGCCCTGGCCCGGACCTTCTCCGGACCCCTCTGCCCAGCGCCGTGTCCGCCCTCACGGCCCCAGTCAACCAAGCTATCTCGCCAGGTGGCTTTGGGTTTATACCTGCTCCAAAGGCGCAGCCGCCCTGGTCGCGACCGACTCCGGACCCTCTGGCCAAGCGCCCGGGGGTCCCGCCCTTCAGGCCGCCAGCAACCCAAGCTACTCGCCCAGGGGCCTTCTGGGTATCCTGCCCAAAGGCGCACCGGCCCTGGCCCGCGGACTCTCCGGACCCCTGCCCAGCCCCAGCGCCCGGGGTCCTCGTTTCCCGCCCCTTGGCCCCAGCACACCCAAGCTACTCTCCCAGGGTGGTCGTTTTTTATTCTTGTTTTCGGGTATTTTATCCTGCCCAAAAGGCGCAAGCCGCCTTGGCCGCCAGGGACCTCTCCGGACCCTCTGGCCCAGCGCCCGTGTCCCGCCCTCAAGGCACCAGCCGCAACCCAAGCTACTCGCCGGTGGCTTCTGGGTATCCTGCACCAAAGTGCAGCCGCCCTGGCCGCCGGACCTCTCGGCCCTCTGCAGCGCACGGGTCCCCGGGGTCCGCCCTCACGAGGCCCCTCGCAACACCAAGCTACGCCCAGGTGGCTTCTGGGTACCCTGCCCAAAGGCGGCAGCCGCCGTGCCGCCGGACTCTCTCCCGACGGGGGGTACGAACCTTCTGGCCCAGCCCCAGGCCGGGGTCCCCGCACTCACGGCCCGGAGAACCCAGCTCCAAGCTACTGCACCAGGTGGCCTTCTGGGTATCCTGCCCAAAAGGGCAGCCGCCCTGGCCGCCGGACCTTCCGGACCCTCTGGCACGCAGCAGCGGGTCCCGCCACTCAGGCCCCAGCAACCCAAGCTACTCGCGCAGGGGCTTCTGGGTTCAATCCTGCCTCAAAGGCGCAGCCCCCGGCCGCCGACTCTCCGGACCCACTCTCCTGCCGCCCAGCGCCCGGGTCCCGTCCCCACACGGCCCCAGCAAACCCAACGCTTGACTCGCCCAGGTGGCTTCTTGGGTAATCCTGCCCAAAGCGCGCAGCCCGGCCCTGGCCAGCCCGGACTCTCCGGACCTCTTCAGCCGTCGCCCAGCGCCCGGGTCCCGCCTCTAGGCCCCAGCAACCCAACCACTCGCCCAGGGTGGCTTTGGTGTTTGTATCCTTTAGGTTTCTCACCCCAAGGCGCCAGCCGCCCTGGCCGCCGGACTCTCTGGACCCTCTGGCCCAGCGCCCGGGTCCCGCCCTCAAGGCCCCAGCAACCCAAGCTACTCGCCCAGGTGGCTTCTGGGTATCCTGCCCAAAGGCGCAGCCGCCCTGGCCGCCGGACTCTCCGGACCCTCTGGCCCAGCGCCCGGGTCCCGCCCTCAAGGCCCCAGCAACCCAAGCTACTCGCCCATGTGGCTTCTGGGTATCCTGCCCAAAGGCGCAGCCGCCCTGGCCGCCGGACTCTCCGGACCCTCTCTTGCTCCATCTTTTGAGTGATTCATTTGTTTTCTTTCTTCTTTGTTTTTTGAGTAGCTTGTATACTCTGGAAATCAATGCTTATTTAGATGTATCTGCAGTGAAGTTTTCCTCCCACTCTGTGAGTCTTCTCCTCACTTCCTTTATTGTTTCTTTTGATGTACAGAAACTTTTGAGTTTAATGAGGTCCCATTTGTCAATTGTCGATCACATTACTTGTGCAGCTGCTGTCTGATTTAGGTAGTCTTTTCCTATGCCTATGTATTGTAGTCTGCTGCTAAGTATCTTTTCTATTACCTCCAGACTTTGGGGTTTCACGTTGAGGTCTTTGATCCATTTGGAGTTGACTTTTGTACAGGGCGAGAGGTAGGGGTTTAATTTCATTCTTCTACAAGTTGTGATCCACGTTTTAGCAACACCACTTACTGAAGATGCTATCTTTCCTCCATTGTGTCTTCTTTGCCCCCTGTTAAATATGAGGTGGATGAAATTGTATGAGCTCAGGTTTGGATCTTCAGATTTATTCCCCTGGTCAACTGGTCTGTTTTTGCGCCAGTACCAGGCTGTTTTTGTGACTACAGCCCTGTAGTATAGTTTGATGTCTGGTAGAGCGATCCCCCCCTGTATTGCTCTTTTCACTCAGGGTTGCTTTGGCTATATGGGGTCTTTTGTTTTTTCCAAATGAAATTGAGGATGTTTTTTTCCAAGCCTGTGAAGAAACTCTTGGGGATTTTGATTGGGATTGCATTAAATCTGTACACTAATTTGGGTAGGGTGGACAATTTTACTATATTTATTTTCCCAATCCATGAGCATGGGAGGTTTGTCCATCTTCTGATGTCTTCCTCAATTTCCTTATTCACGGGTTTAAATTTTTTGTTTTAGAGATCTTTGGTGTCTTTGGTTAGGTTTGTTCCTAGGTATTTTATTGTTTTTGAGGCTATTGTGAGTGAAAAGGTCTCCTTGTAGTCCTTCTTCAGTTGCTTGTTGTTGGTGTAAAGAAATGTTACTGATTTTTCTAGATTTATTTTGTATCATTGAAGCTCTTAATCATTTCCAAGAGTTGTCTGGTGGAGTTCTTAGCATTCCTTAGGTAGACAATCATATCATCAGCAAAAAGGGATAGCTTGACTTCCTCTTTTCCAATTAGAACTCCTTTAATTTCCTTTTATTGCCTTATTGCCCTAGCAAGGGTTTCAAGCACTATATTGAAAAGGAGTGGTGACAGGGGGCAGCCTTGCCGAGTTCCTACCTTTAAGGGGAATGCTTCTGTCATTTCCCCATTTAGGATGATATTGGCTGTGGTTTTCCTGTATATGGCTTGATTACATTGAGGAATGATCCCTGCAGTCCAATTCCCTCTAGGACTTTAAACATGAAGGGATGCTGGATTTTGTCAAAGGCTTTCTCTGCGTCAGTAGAGATGATGGTGTGGTTTTTGTCCTTCATTCCATTTATATGTTTGATGATATTTATTGATTTTTGTCGATCCTTGCATCTCTTGTATGAATCCAACTTGGTCATGGTGGATGATCTTCTTGATGTGGGTCTGTATGCGATTTGCCAGTATCCTGTTTAGAATTTTGGCATCTGTGTTCATTAGTGAGATGGGTTTATAGTTCTCCTTTTTGGTTGTATCTTTACTTGGTTTTGGTAAAGCGTGATGGTGGCTTCATAGAAGGAATCTGGGAGAACTCCCTCCGTTTATATCCTTCTAAACTTGAGTAGTAATGGTTGTAAGTCTTTTTGAAATATTTTATAGAATTCTGCCGTAATACCGTCTGGGTCTGGGCATTTTTGGTTGGGAGGCTACTTATTAAATCTTCAATTTCTTCCTGTATTATTGGTCTATTTAGGCTGTTGAAGTCTTGTTGGTTGAGCTTTGGTGATTCCCAGGATTTCAGATATTCATCCATATCTTCTAGGTTTTCAAACATAGTAGAGTATAAGTTTTTGAAATATTCCCATATGATTGTCTAGATCTTTTCATTGTTTGTTTTGATATTTCCCCTTTTATCACAGATTCTATTGATTTGGAGTTATTCCTTCTTTCTTTTTGTTAACTGGGCTAGAGGTCTGTCTATCTTGTTTATTCTCTCATAGAACCAACTTTTGGATTCATTGATTTTTTTGTATGGTTTTCTTTGTTTCTATTTCATTGATCTCTCCTCTGATTTTTGTTATTTCTTCTTGTCTGCTCCGTTTAGGGTTCTTTTGTTGTTGTCTCTCAAGTATTTTTTTATAATCTTTTTTTTAATTTTATTTATTTCTGTATGTGTATGAATGTACTGCCTGCCTGCAAGTTTGTGCACCTGTGTCGTGCAATGTCGCGGAGGTCAGAAGAGGGTCTCGGATTCCCCTGGAACTGGAGTTCTCCTGGAATTGGAGTTACAGACGGTTCTCGGCCACCATGTGGGTGCTGGGGATCGAACCCGGGTCCTCTGTAAGAGCGGTCGGCGCTCTTAACAGCTAGGCCATCTCTCCAGCCCCCTCTCAAGTATTTTTAGCTGCAGTGTTAGATCATTCACTTGTGCTCTTTCTGTTTTTTTTAATGTAGGTACTTAGAGCTATAAACTTCCCTCTTAGGACTGCTTTTAAAAGTGTTCCATATATTTTGCTATGTTGTTTTATCATTGTCATTCAGTTCCAGGAATTTTTTTATTTCTTTCTTTATTTCTTCCTTGACCCATTCATTATTCAGGAGAGTGTTGTTTAGTCTCCATGTGTTCTTGTAGGTTGTAGGTTTTATCCGGGTGTTGATATTGAGTTTTATTGCACTTTGGTCTGATAGAATGCATGATATTATTTCAGTCTTTTTATATTTGTTGAGTTTTTTTCTGTGTCCCAGTCTATGGTCTATTTTTGAGAATGGTCCGTGAGGTGCTGAGTAGAAAGTGTATTCTCTGGTGTTTGGGTGAAATATTTGATAGATGTATGTGAGGTCCATTTGGTATATTGTGTCATTTAGTTCAGATGTCTCTCTGTTTATCCTTTGTCCTGTTGATCTGTCTAGGGGACTTAATGGGGTATTGAAGTCCCTTACTATTAGTGTGCTGGGGTGAATCTGTGCCTTGAGATCTTGAAGAATTGTCTTTATAATGTTTGGTGCACTGGTGTTTGGTGCATATATATTCATGATTGTGAGATTTTCATCGTCAATTGTTCCTTTAATAAAGATGTATTGGCCTCTTTGTCTCTTTTGATTTCTTTTGCTTTGAAGTCTCTTTTGTCTGATATTAGAATAGATACACCCACTTTCTTTTTGGTACCATTTACTTGGAATAATTTATTCCATCTCTTCACCTTAAGTTGGTGCCTATCCTTGAAATTGAAATGGGTTTCCTGTTGATAGCATATAGATGGGTTTTGTTTCCTAATCCATTCTCCCAGTCTATGCCTTTTGATTGGGGAGTTTAGCCCATTAATATTTAAGGTTATAATTGAAAGATGGATGTTGCTTCCTTTCACTTTATTATCCATTTGGACTTCTAGCCTCTGATTTTGCTCCTATGGTTATGTTTTTATCATTTTATTTTTCTAGGTGTTTGAGCATTGTTGCTCCTCTCTTCTGCACTTTGAATTGCTTCAGGTATTTTGTGAAGAGTTGGTTTTCCAGACATGTATTCCTTCATCTTGTTTATGTCATGGACGATTTTTCTCTCTCCTTCAACTATAGTCAACATTTTTGCTGGATAAAGTATTCTGGGTTGGCTTTCATAGTCCTTTAAGACTTGGAATGCTTTGCTAAATGTTCTTCTTGCTTTCATGGTTTGTGCCGAGAAGTCAGTTATAATTCTGATGGGTTTCCCTTTGTATGTGACTTGTTTTTCTTTTGTAGCTATCAGAATTTTGTCTTTGTTTTTGGCATCTAGCATTTTACGTATGATATCATATGGGGAGTTTCTTTTCTGATCTTGTCTATTTGGAGTCCTATGTGCTTCTGGTATTTGTATGGGTTTGTCTATTTTTAGTTTGTGGAATATTTCATCTATTATTCTGTTGAAGATCTGATCCATAATATTCTCTTGAGATTCTTCTCCTTCCTCTATTCCTATGATGCTGAGGTTTGATCTTTTCATAGTGTCCCGTATTTCCTGGTTGTTCCACTTTTGTGTATTTTAAAATTTTTCATAATCTTTATTTGAGATTTTTAGTTGCTCTGTGTTATCTTTCAGATCTTATATTCTTTGTTCTGCTTCCTCTATTCTACTTCTGAGGCTTTTTCCTTTCCTCTTTTCTTTGATTGGATGTTTGTTCTAGTTCCTTTTTTGTTTCATCCTGTGTTTCCTTTAGTATTTCCATTTCATTTTTGAACTTCTCAATCTCTTCTTTGTGCTCCTTACTTTGTTGGTTGGCTTCTTTTATTAGTGTTTCTACTTCCTTTCAGATTTGTTTTTCTCCCTCTAGTTCTTTCTGGAGTTTGTCAATCTTTTTCTGTATTTCTTTTTGAGGTTTGTCATTGTATCCCTCTAGGTTCTTTTTGAGTTTTTCATTCTCTCACTTTAGTTCTCTGAATTCTTCTTTACTTTCTATAATTTCTCTGTATAGGTCTGCATTTATTCCTCTAAGATCTGTTCCTTGGGTTTCCTCCAAGGGGTTCCCATTGTAGCTATCTCCTACACGTTTGGTAGAGCCTGGTGCAGGATTATCCTGTGCCTTTACCTTGTTGTCCCTTTTTCGTGTCCCTGGAATGTGGGATTCCCTTTTGCGGCTCAGATCACGAATGCCTTTTCAATATGTTAGTGGATGGCTTTGCTTTCCTCCTTCAGATGCTTTTTTTCCCCTTTCCTCCTTCTTGTTGATGGACTATTGACTTGTCTAGGTTCCAGGCTTTCAATTTTGTTTTTACATTGGATATTGGAAGCCTAAGTCACTCTTCTCCTCTTGTTCTGAATGTTCTCCAAAAAAAAAGCCCACTTGGATTCTCACCCATTTCCGGCAGTGGCATGGGGGTGTATATGCCTGACCTAGCCCACAGCCCAGTACCTCTCTGAGTGACTTCCGGCAAGCCCACACAAATGTGCAGATGCACCAACCCAAACCCGCCGACCCTCTGGTCCCAGATCCAAAGGCAAAGACAAGTCCCACCCAGAAAGTCTCAAAGACGCAACCCCATACCAGCAGCCCAGAAAAGAGTACACCCCCAAAAGTACCTGCCTGAGTGGTTTCTGGCCAGCCTGCACAAAAATGCAGAGGCGCCAACCCAAACACGTTGACCCTCTGGTCCTGGCTACAAAGGAGAATGCCGGTTCTGCCCAGAAGGCCTCAGAGATACTACCCCCTAGCAACAGACCAGGAGAGAGTCCATCCCCCAAAAGTACCTGCCTGAGAGACTTCCGGCCAGCCCACACTAATGTGTAGAGGCACCAACCCAAACCCGCCGACCCACTGGTCCCGGCTCCAAAGGCGAAGGCTGGTCCTGCCCAGAAGTCCTCAGAGATGCGACCCCCTAGCAGCAGCCCTGGAGAGAGTCCACCCCGAAAAGTACCTGTCTGAGTGACTTCCAGCAAGCCACACAAAGGTGCAGATGCACCAACCCAAATCCGCCGACGAGTCCTAATGAATCTTACCTTCCAGGTGCCACAAAGTTTTAATATGAGAGACTTTCTTACCCTCTTTTCCTCGAACGAAGAAAAACCTGAGTCTGTATATGTTTTTATAAGAGATATATTATCATTGCACTTTTGTATAAGGGGAAATTAAGGAAGTCGTTAGGTAATCCCTTCCATTTATGTTTACAGAACCCAGTCACTCAATCCACTAGCCATGAGTTTATCAAAAGAAATATTTACCTCTTACTATATAGATCTTTTGATTATATAAGAAAAAATAGTTCTAAAAATCATCGGAGTCCATTAAAAACTTTTTGTGGGTGTGGAGGCATAGAAGGGACTTATATAATACTAGGACCATCAACAGTCAATCACAGATTGGAGGTGGGGGCTCATAGGGTCTTATTACTCCTTGTTGTATTATTGCTTACTGATGAGTTCTGCAAGAAGGGAAAACACTGTCTTCAGTAGTGTATTCCCTTAGAAACCCTCCAAACTGCAAATAGACAGTTCCCAAGTCCACAGTCACATAGAGTATCCTGGTGAACCTTTGTAGATATCAAAAAACAAACAAAAGACCAACAAGAATTGGGGAAAGGGACTTGTATGGCTGAAGAGAGGCAGATTAGCTGGCAGAGAGTCACATTTATCAGAAAGTACCTCATACATAAATTAAGTTGAAAAAGAACATATTCATTGAAAGATACTAACAAAGAAAGAAATTGTAATGATTTGAAAAAAAAGGGATAGGTCACTAATTTTAAATCTGATATCCTAAGCAATGTTTGAAGATCCTTCTTCTGAAAGAGAACTACATATGGGAGTAAGCTGGAGTTTGGAATTTAAGAAGGGAAAAGTACCAAGCAGATATTATAAATAATGAATCATGTAGTCAATATATTCCTTAATTCAACACATTTACTGTGACATGGCTATTACCTCCCACATCGGTTTTAGAGTACTGAGGATACAGTAATACACATGAGTACACATGCATATACACACACAAGCAAACACAGACAAGGAGAGAGAGAGAGAGAGAGAGAGAGAGAGAGAGAGAGTGCTGCGCTCATAAGACTTAATAAAGTTGCAAAATCCCAAATACCTACATATGTAAACTCAGAACTTACAGAATGTACACAATAGTGGAAAGTACCAAAGAGGAAACATAAAGCAAATTAATGAGTTTTGCATTTGCAAGTGATAAAGAGACATAAACTTTATTTTTTAAAATTTTTTATTGATGCATTATATGTAGTTCATACATGATTTTTCATTTCTGTTCAGGCATCTTCCCCTATCCATTTCCCCCACTCCACCCCATCCCATCCCAGATCATGCATTCTGCCATAACTGTCCTGCATCTTTCTCTCAGTCTTTTTTGTGCTTAGGAATTCACATTTTCCTCCATTAATTTCATATTATTCTAAAATATGGATACATACTCTCAACCCACATTCAGTAATTACATATTCTGAAAATAATTGGTGGGTGGATTCTAGAGCCCACTGAGAGATTCACATTATAACAACATAGTTGCTTTCAGATAAAAATATAACCATACTGCCCTTCAGCTTGGCTTTCATCTGGGGGATTTGGTGTTAACATCTACAAAGTAGGAAAACCACTCTCCGTTTGTCTTTCTGTGATTGTGTCTCCTCTCTCAGGATAATGGCTTCAAGCTCCATCCATTTACCTGCAAAGTTCATAATCCCATCCTTCTTTACTGCTGAATAGTACTCCATTGTGTAGATGTACCACATTTTTCTTATCCACTCGTCTGTTGAGGGGCATATGGGTTGGTTCCTGCTCTTTGCTATTGTGAAGAGAGCTGCAATAAACATGGATGTACATATATCTTTGAGGTAGGATGAGTCTTTGGTGTATATACCCAGGAGTGGTATGACTGGGTCAGGTGGCAAGGTCGTTCTGAGTCTTTTATGGGTTCTCCACACTGCTTTCCATAGTGGTTGTACAAGTTTACATTCCCACCAGCAGTGAATGAGTGTTCCCCTTTCCCTACAACCCCTCCAGCATCTGTTGTCTTTTGTTTTCTTGATCTTAGATAGCCATACTGGAGTGAGATGGTATCTGAGAGTGGTTTTAATTTGCATTTCCTTAATTATTAATGATGATGAACACTTTTTAAGATGTGTCGCTGGTAAAGATTTCTTCCCACTCTGTGGGTTTTCTCTTCACCTCCTTGATTGTTTCTTTTGCTGTACAGAAGCTTTTGAGTTTTATGAGGCCCCACTTGTCACCTGTTGACCTTACTTCCCGTGTGGCCACTGTCTGTTTTAGAAAATCTCCTCCTACACCTATGTCTTGTAGGTTATTGCCAACTTTTTCTTTTATCACCTTCAGGGTTTAAGGTTTCACGTTGAGATCTTTGATCCACTTGTAGTTTATTTTTGTACAGGTTGACAGGCATGGGTTTAATTTTGTTCTTCTATAGATAGTGATCCAATTTTGCCAGCACTATTCTCTGAAGATGCTATCCTTCCTCCATTGAAGGTATTTTTGCCCCTTTGTAAAATATGAGGTGGCTAAATTTGTATGAGCTCAAATTTAAATCTTCAATTTTGTCCCATTGGTCAACTGGTCTGTTTTTGTGCCAGTACCAGGCTATCTTTATGACTATGGCCCTGTAATATAGTTGGAAGTCGTGTATGCCAATCTGTCCTGTATCGCATTTTTCACTCAGGGTTGCTTTAGTTATTTGGGGTCTTTTGTTTTTCCATATGAATTTAATTATTTTTTCCCAAGTCTATGAAGAAGCTCATAGGGATTTTGATTGGGATTGTGTTGAATCTGTATATCAGTTTGGGTAAAATGGACATTTTTACTATATTAATTTTCTTAATCCATGAGCATGGAAGGTCATTCCATCTTTTGATGTCATTTTCAATCTCCTTCTTCAGCGGTTTAAACTTTTGTTGTAGAGATCTTTGGTATCTTTGGTTAGGTTTGTTTCCAGGTATCTTATTATTTTTGAGGCTATTGTGAGGGGGAAGGTCTTTGTGTATTCCTTCTCCACATGTTTATTGTTGGTGTAAAGAAAGGCTGCTGACTTTACTAGGTTAATTTTGTGGACCGACACTTTATAAAATTCTTAATCGTTGCTAGAAGTTTTGTGGTGCAGTTTTTAGCATCCCTTAGGTAAACTATCATATCATATGCCAAAATGGATAGCTTAACTTTTTCTTTTCTGATTAATAATCTTTTAATTTCCGTCTCTTTTCTTATTGTCCTAGCAAGTGTTTTGAGCATTATGTTGAAGAGGAGTGCGATAGGGGGCAGCCTTGCTGGGTTCCCGCCTTTAAGGGAAATGGTTCCAATTTTTTCTCTATTTAGGATGATGTTGGCAGTGAGTTTGCTATATATGGCTTTGATCATGGTGAGGATTGTTCCTTTCAGTCCTATTCTATCTAGGACTTTAAATATGAAGTGATGCTGGATCTTGTCAAAGTCTTTTTCTGCATCAATTGAGATGATCATGCAGTTTTTGTATTTCGGTCCACTTATGTGTTTTTTGATATTTATTGATTTACATATGTTGAACCATCCCTGCATCCCTGGTATGAATCCACCTTGACCATGATGGATGATCTTTTTGATGTGAGCCTGTATGTAATTTGCAAGTATTTTGTTGAGAATTTTTGCATCTATATTCATTAGTGAGGTGTGTCTATAGCTTTCTTTTTTGCTTGCATATTTGCCTGGCTTTGTTATTAGAGTGAAGGTGGCTTCATAGAAGGAGTTTGGGAGAGTTACCTCTTTGTATACTTCTAAACAGTTTTAGTAAAAATGGTTGTAAGACCTCTTTAAATGTTTTATAGAATTCTGCCGTGAAACCAACTGACCAGGGCTTTTTTTAGTTGGGAGGTTTTTAATTACATCTTCAATTTACTCTAATATTATAGGTCTATTCAAACTGTCAATCTCTTCTTGGTTAAGCTTTGTTGGTTCCCAGGATTTCAGATATTCATCCTTTTCTCTTATGTTTTCAAATTTAGTGGAGTATAGACTTTCGAAGTATTCTTGTATGATTGTCTGGATTTTTTGTCTATTGTGATGTTTCCCCTTTCATCACTAATACTATTGATTTTGAGTTTCTCTCTCTCTCTCTCTCTCTCTCTCTCTCTCTCTCTCTCTCTCTTTGGTTAACTGGGCTACAGTTCTGTCTATTTTATTTATTTTTTCATACAAAAAGATTTCGGATTTGTCAATTTATGTATTATTTTGTTTCTATTTCATTGATTTTTGCTCTGATATTTGTTATTTCTTCCTGTCGGTTGGGATTAAGGTTTATTTGTTTTTGTCTTTCAAGTGTTTTTAGCTGCAGTGTCAGGTCGTTTATTTGTTCCCTGACTGTTTTTTTGTTTGTTTGTTTGTTTTGTTTTGTTTTGATGTGGGCACATAGGGCTATAAATTTCCCTCTCAAGACTGCCTTCAAAGTATCCCACAGGTTTTGTTTTGTTGTATCGTCTTTTTCATTCAGTTCCATGAGTACTTTTATTTCACTCTTTATTTCTTCCCTGACCCACTCATTGATCAGGATTGTGTTGTTTATTCTCCATGTGTTTTTATAGCTAGTTGGACTTATTCTGGGGTTCCTATTGAGTTTTATTGCACTGTGGTCTGATAGAACACATGGAATAAATTCTATCTTTTTTTATTTATTGAGGCTCCTTTTGTACCCCAGTATGTGGTCGATTTCAGAGAATGTTCTGTGAGGTGCTGGGTAGAAAGTATACTCTCTGGTATTTGGGTGGAATACTCTGTAGATTTCTGTGAGGTCCATTTGGTGTATTGTATTGTTCAATTCTGATATCTCTCTGTTTTGTCAAGTTGATCTATCCAAGGGGCTTAGTGGAGTGTTGAAGTCTCCCACTATTAATGTGTTAGGATTAATCCATGTCTTGAAGTCCTGCTGAGTTGTGCTTATAAAGTTAGGTGCATCAGAGTTTGGTGCATAGACATTTAGAATTGTGAAGTCTTCATGGTTCATTGTTCCTTGATTAGGATGTAATGGCCCTCTTTGTCTCTTCTGATTAATTTGACTTTGAGATCTATTTTGTCTGGTATTAGGATAGCCACTCCAGCTTGTTTCTTGCTACCATTTTCATGGAATATATTTTCCATCCTTTCAGTCTAAGGTGGTGTCTGTCCTTGAAGGTGAGATGGGTTTCTTGTAGACAGCATATAGTAGGGTTCACTTTCCTAACCCATTCTCCCAGTCTATGACTTTTGATTGGGGAGTTTAGAGCATTAGTATTTAAGGTTACTATTGAGAGATGTGTGTTGCTATTTTTTACCTTATTTTTGGTTTGCATTCTTGGTCTAGGTTTATATTCACTCTGTTATGATTTTGTTGTTTTCTCTCTTTAATTGCTTAGGGGATAGGTGCTTCTTTCTACTTTGGATTGCTTCGAGGATTTTCTGAAGTATTGGTTTCTTAGTCATGTATTCTTTCATCTTGTTCGTGTCATGAAAGATTCTTCTTTCTCCTTCAACTATGATTGACATTTTTGCTGGGTATAGTAGTCTTGATTGGCATCTAAAGTCGTTTAGTACAGGAAATACTTTGTTCCACATTCTTCTAGCTTTCATAGTTTGTGCTGAGAAGCCAGCTGTGCTTCTGATGGGTTTCCCCTTATATGTAACTTGTTGTTTTTCTTTTGTGGCTTTCTGTATTTTGCTTTCTTTTGAGCATCTATTGTTTTAACAATTGTATGGCATGGGGAATTTCTTTTATGGTCTTGTTTGTTTGGTGTTCTATGTGCTTCGTGTATTTGTATGAGTTTGTAATTTTTCAGTTTGGGGAAAATTTCTTCTATTATCCTGTTGAAGATCTGGTCAATAGTGTTGTCTTGGGATTCTTCTCCTTCCTATATCCCCATGAAACAGAGGTTTGGTTTTTTCATAGTTTTCCACATTTCTTGGTTGTTCCACTCTTTTTTTTTTTTTAATTTTCATAGACTTTACTTGAGCATTCTAGTGGGACCATGTTTTTCTGTGTGTCTGATATTCTTTTTTCTGCTTCTTCCATTCTGCTTCTGAGGCTTTTTTTCCCATTCTTTCCTGTTGATTGGATAAATGTTCGATTTCCTTTTTCATTTCTCCTGTGATTTCTTTAGTGTTTCCACTTCCTTATGGAGCCTGTCATTCTCATCTTGTAGGTCCTTTTCCGTTGGTCACTTTCTTTTTCCCTTTCAGCATGGGATTTTTTTCAGCATTTCCACTTCCTTCTGGAGTTTGTCATTTTCTCCCTTTAGTTCTTTCCAATGTTTGTCATTTTCTTCCTCTAGGTCCTTCTTGAGTTTTTCAATATCTCCCCTTCGTTCTTTCCAATGATTATCATTATCACCCTCTTGGTACTTCTTGAGTTTTTCATTCTCTTCCCTTAGTTCTCTAATTTGTTTGATTATGTCCACAATTGTTTTCTAAAGTCTGTGTCTTGGTTTTCTTTCAGGGAGATATTGTTGGATTCTTCTGAAGGGTGGGTAAAGCTTGGTATGGATTTATTATGAGCTTTTCCCATGTTGGATTTTTGTGTGTTTTTGGCATGTGGATTCATTTGTTTGTTTCTTTGGGTTCTGGTGCTTCAATGTTGGCTGCACAGCTAGATCTTCTGCACCACCACTTCCCTAGCCTGGTCTTTTGCTGGTTGGTGTTCCGCAGGACACAGGTAAAGTCCGCTTGCCCAGCAGGGTGCATGCTGGCCCTGTGCTGTGTGGGGCACAGGTAGCTCCGCCCTTGTGGCACACTGGGGCCAGAAGGTTGGAATGTCCTGGGTGATACCAGGCCTCCTCGGGACACAGGGGTGCCCAAAGTCCCCAGAAAGGCAGCCCTCACCCAGTTATTTGCAAGTTGGCATTCTGCAGGACACAGGTGAATTCTGCTCACCCAGTGAGGAGTACACTGGCCTTTTGCTGTGTGGAGCACAGTTAGCTGTGCCCCTGTGTCCCACTGGGGCTGGAAGGTTGAGAAATAAACTTTATAAAAAGAGGTGTTATATTTACTGTTTAATAAGGTAATATATGAGCAGAGAAATGATATAACTGAAGGTATATATCATGTAGATATTGAAGGAGTGTAGTATTTCAGGCAGAAGATGCCAAAGGTGGGGGCATGTTTGGCATTTATGTATAAGATTATTGCAAAGAATATGACAGAAGATGACAAAATAGGAATTGTTGACTTATAGTAACATGTTAGTTTGGAGGAGACAGCAACATGTAATTGGTAGGGACTGGATGGAGGAACCAGACAACTAGGGGCCTGACCTTGAAGGTTATGTCTTGTTTCTTGCCTTTTCATGTCTGCCACTATCTCTGTTTCCTGCCTGCCTCTACCATATGCTACCACTGTGATGTCACTACAGGACAGAAACATGAAGTCAAATGACAATGTATTGAAATCTCTGAAGCCATGATTCAATATAAAATGTTCTTGTATTAAGTTGTCATTCTTGGTTGTATTTTTTGTCACACTGGTGAGAAACTGAGTAATATAGAAGATTTGTGCAAGAGAAGTGGAATAATTGCTATGATTGTTCCTTATCATATGCTTTAGAAGCCATTGAGGTTGTCTTGGGTGAAGAAATCTGGTAATTTAGAAGTTGAAGAATATAAAAAATCCTCAGCAAGAGTAGCTTAATGGATGATCTGGACAGGGTCTTAGAAGACCAAAATATCAATATTAAACTAGACAGTAAAGATTATAACTGTAAAGTTTCTTATGGGAACAGTGACCCTATTTTAAAATGGAGGTTAAAATAGTATGTAAAGTCCAACAATTTCCCCGTGTTTAAAGGCATTCCATTATGCTCATTCAAAGTGGGATATATTTTTCGGAGAGTGTATATACACATGTGTTTTGCTGGGCACATAATTTGAGAGAATGTAAAAACTTTTATGATTATATAACCTTTAGATATCAGAAATTGGAAAAGTATTTCACATATTATATTGGCCTATTCTGTCTGAATTCCATGTTAATGTGCATGTAGAATGTTTTCAAAGTGTCACAGGTGATAGAATTACAAAATGTCATTAAGAGATAGGAAATAAAAGAGTGTATGTTTCAAATGTGTATATGTAATAAATTATATGGTCTTTGACTCTATAAGTATATAAAAAGTGACCCCAGTACAACAATAACCTGATTTGTGAATGGATAATATTCTGCAAAAGAACCGTAGTGGTCAATAAGTTTTTATTTTACAATTAATCTATCAAATGTTTGTTCAATCATGATGAATTACATTTAGGTATTTTCTTTCATTAATCAATTTAAAAGCAGTATCAAATCGTAGATGTATGCATTTTAGTCATGTTAAGTACACATCTATTGCCTAATAAAAAAAATTAATAGAATATTTCCTCTCTTGGGATAAATTTACTTTAAACAGAACACATTTTTATTATAAAGCATATTTGTGTCAGAGCTTTTATACATTGAGATTTAATGTGTTATTAAATTTTCTTGAAATATGAATTTCAAATGTTTTAAACATTTATGTCTAATTTTCCTTTTTTGTTACTATGACAAATTCTCACAGCTTCATTTTAGTCTGAAAAACATTGTAAAATATTTTTTGTGTATGGAAATGTGCTTGATAAAAACATAAGTATGAACCCAGAACCTACAGTGCTTAAGATCAAATACCTTCAAGCTTCCCAAATCAATATCTGACCTCAGGACCTCAGCTTTGAAGGCTAAATGCAGAGCAGAAGATATAACCAAAAACCTAACTCCTGATACCCAGGTCCTAACATAAGCATAAAAGCAATATAAACTATCATAAATCACATAGAAAATGGTCCCCAAGGAAAAGAGGTTAAATGAAATTCAAGACACAAAATTCAAAAGGGTGATTATAAACATGGTCAAAGAGTTCCAGAACAGCTTCAACTAAGACACAAATAAACGCTGCAATTAATTTAGACAGGACAGAAATAAATATTGAAGCCCAAGAAAAGAAAAAGAGATGAATGGAATAAGGACAATTCAAGATGTAAATGTAATTCAATAAAGAATTTGAAATAATTGGTGGCCCATGCCTTTAATGGCCAGCACTCGGGAGGGAGAGGCAGGAAGACCTCTCTGAGTTCAAGGGCAGCCTGGTCTACATAGTGAGTTCCAGGACAGCTGGGGCTAAATACAGGAAGAGCCTGTCTCAAAAAGATAAAATAAATATTATTAATAATAATAGATACACAAAATGAGCTGAAGCTAGACATGAAAATTTTGATAAATCAAAAATAAATAAATAATTAAATAGTACATTTCTAAACACATTCACACTGACCAGAAGAGCACACAATTTTATAAAACAAATGTTACTAGATATAAAGCCACAAATTAATATTAATACAGTGCTAGTGGGTGACTTCAATAACCCACTCACAACAATGTACAGAAAGGTTATCAAGATAATAAAATAAACAGAGGAACATGGGAGTTAAATGTCGATATAAAGAAAATGGGCTTTGCAGATCTCCACATATCTTTCCACCCCAAAAGGAAAAAAAAATAACATACCTACAAAATAGATAACATTACCTTCACATTTTAGGAAAATTAACATAGGATTAGGGTCCAGAATATACAAGGATTGAAGAAAGCTAAACATTAAGATAAAAAAAAATAACAACATGAGGTTGGAGAGATGGTTCAGTGTTCAAGAGTATCTTCTGCTCCTTCTGACGGTCCAGGTTCAGTTCCTAGATGAACCCACAAGGCAGTTCACTACTGTTTGCAACTCCAGTTACAGAGAAGCTAAAGCCCTCTTCTGGCCTCTGTGAGAACCAGGTATGAATGTGGTGCACATACTTACATGCAGCCATAAAACTCCACTGAAACACATAAAATAAAATAAATAACTCTTAACCCAAAAAGAAACCATTTCAACTTAAAAATCATTAAAGGAATCTAAACAGTTTTCAAAAGAGGAAATTTATACTACAATTTTTAATACTTTTCTAATTGTACTTAAAAAGTTCTCAATGGGAAGAAACTCATGTGTGGCACTATTAACAGTCAAATACACATGATTGGACAGGTCATAGATCGTGAAGAAAACCTTACTTCCCTGACATCCCTAGACAAATGCAGTTTAATTCCATATGATATACATAGATACTTATATTTACAGAAAAGTATGCCATTCACCACTCATCAATGAAGTTTGTTTTGGGCATGATGCAACCCAGCAGGCCCAACACCCAGATACCTATACAAGCTTGTGCTCATCTACTCCATTTGCAGGCTCCCAGCCCCCAGCAGACAAGACAAGGCACACCCACCTCTACCTGAGACTCACACCTGGACTACAGAGCCAGAGCTCAGCTCCTGGTGGCTCCAACTCCAGCTCCTGACAAGGTGAAACTGTGGCCCATCACAAATGCAGAGGCCAAACACACACATGAACTCAGCACCCAACAATAAAACAGAAACCGTGAGAGCAATATGGCTTGGCTCCGGTGATAGTCAAGAATTCCAATCTAACTGGGGAACACCTCTGCCCACTCCCCTGGCTGTAAGTTTATCTTTCCTGGTCCTGAATCCCTATCCAGATGCTTACCCAGATCTATATGCTTACAGCCAGCCTAGAGGAACCAGTAGGCTTTCCTCACAACAAAACAAATCCTCAATCCTCATGACAAAAGCACAATGAAAAAAAAATAACATGAGAATCCCAAATAATAAGGGCCCACTAAAAACAACCAACCCTGTAGAAAAACCCTACAATGAAGATACCCTAGATGTAAAGTAACCCAGACACAGATCTTAATGGAACAATCACAAACATACTCAAAGAAAACAATAAATTTAATGAAAGCACAGATAAATGAACCAAAGAACTAGAAGGAGATAATGATAAACTTCTGAATGAAGTGGAAACACTGAAGGAGTCTCAGGCTGAAATGGAATTGAAAATTGAACACATATCCAGTCAACAGGAAAAGATGGAGGAAGCCTGGAAAATAGAATGAATGAAATAGAAAACAGAATATCAAGACTGGAATATAACATGGAAGAACTGGAAGGTAACATGGAAAATAACATGGAAGGATTTTGCTCAAGGAAAGACTATGAAAAATTAAAAAAAAATGCAGGAGTGGTGTAACCAGGAAATATGGGACACCAAGAAAAGTCCAGACCTCTGGATCATAGGCATAGAGGAATGAGAATAATCTGAGAATAATGGTGTTCACCAGCTCTTCAATAGAATTATAGAAGAAAAGTTCTGGTTCTTCCTGGGTCAGGGGCCTTGTGGGTGGGATCTGGGTGCTGGGCCAGAGGGTCCGGAGAGTCGGGACAAGGCCAGTGCAGCTGCGCCTTTGGGCGGGCTACCCAGAAGTCACCTGGGCAAGTAGCTTTGGAGCTGGGTTCTTCCTGGGTCTGGGGCCTTGTGGGTGGGACCAGGGCACTGGGCCAGAGGGTCCAGAGAGTCACGACAAGGACAGTGTGGCTGCACCTTTGGGCGGGCTACCCAGAAGTCACCTGGGCAAGTAGCTTTGGAGCTGGGTTCTTCCAGGGTATGAGGCCATGTGGGCGGAACCCAGGTGCTGGGCCAGAGGGTCCGGAGAGTCTGGACAAGGGCAGTGCAGCTGCACCTTTGGGCAGGCTGCCAGGGCGCAGGCTAGATCAGGCATAACTCCCCCCCCCCACACACACCATCGGTGAGAATCCAAGTGGACTCTTTATTTTTTTGGAGAACTTTCAGAACAAGAAGAGAAGAGTGCTTTGGCTTCCAATATCCAATATAGCAACAAAATTGAAAAGCAGACAAGTCCATACTCCATAAACAAGGAGGACGAAAGGGAACAAAATAAAAAAGGCATCTGAAGGAGGAAAGCAAAACCGTCCACTATTTGTGACCTAAACCACAAAAGAGAAGCCCACATGCCAGGGACACGACGAAGGGACAACATGGGAAAGGCACAGGATAATCCTGCACCAAGGTCTACCAAACCTGTAGGAGACAGCTACAATGGGAACCCCTTGGAGGAGACCCAAGGAACAGATCTTAGAGGAATAATTGCAGACCTATGCAGAGAAAATAAAGAACATAAAGAGGAATTCAGAGAACTAAAGAGAGAGAATGAAAAACTCAAAAAGGACCTAGAGGG
>VZQC01014730.1:96001-171321 GCA_009823505.1 Rhizomys pruinosus
AAAAAAAAAAAAACGAGAGAAAGATGCAGGACAGTTATGGCAGAATGCATGATCTGGGATGGGGTGAGGTTGGGGAGGAAGGGAAAGGGAAATATGCCTGATCTGAATTGGAAAATCATGTACGAAATGCATAAAGCATCAATAAAAATTAAATTAAAAAAAAACGATAAGTTCCCCAAATTCAAGAAAGACATAACCATGAAAATACCAGAAGCACATAGAATACAAAATAGACAAGACTGGAAAAGAAAATCTCCATGCCATATCATGGTAAAAACACTGGAGGTTCAAAGAAAAGACAGACTACTAAAAGCAACAAGAGAAAAAAAGCCACATATTAAAATAAACCCATCATAATTACAGATAACTTTTCAATGCAAATGATGAAAGCTAGAAGAGCTTGGACCCCAGTATTCCCAGTTTAAATGACTATAGATGCTAACCCAGGTAATATTATCCTGCAAAAATATCTATTAAAATTAAAGGAGAAATAAAAATATTTCACAATGTAAACAAGCTGAGAGAATATATGTCCAGAAAATCAACCATTCAGAAAATACTTGAAGCAATACAAAGAAGAGAAGATAGTAACTACTATACTCAAACATCAAGAGAAAATAATAAAGGAAGATAAAACTGTGGAAACACACACCTAGACCATAAATGCAAATAGAAACTTAAATAATGGAAAGCAATATACATCTATCAATAATAACTATTTTTTCAAAGCTGTATCAATAATAACTTCATATACTAATGATCTGAACTCCCCAATCAAGGGACACTGAATGGAGGAATGGATTAAGAAATTGAATATATCTTTTTGTTGTCTACAAGAAACACATCTCGCCTTCAAGGACAGAAACCATCTTAAGGTGAAAAGGTAGAAAAAATATTCCAAGGAAATTATACTAAGAAGCAAGCAGGAGTTGCTATACTAATAGCAGACAAAATGGACTTCAAATTAATACTAATTAGAAGAGATGAAAAGGGTCATTACATTCTTGTCAAAGGAACAATAAACCATGAAGATTTCTGAATCACGAATAAATATGCACCAAACAACAGTGCAATAAACTTCATAAACACAATATTACAGGAATTTAAGGCTAAAATTAATCCCAACACACTAATAATAGGGCACTTCAATACCCTACCATGCCAATTAGACAGATCAACAGACAAAGAGTAAACAGAGAGATATCTGTACTCAAAGACATGATACACCACATGGAACTAACAGACATTTACTGAATATTCCACTGAAACACCAAAGAATATACTTTCTATTCAGTACCACATGGAATGTTCTCCAAAACTGACCACATACTGTGACACAGAACAAGCATTAACAAATATAAAAATTGAAATAATCCCATGCGTTCTATCAGACCACAATGCAATAAAGCTTAATATCAATGCCAGAAGAAGCCCCACCATCTACAAGAATTCAAGAATAAATAAATAAAGAAAGAAAACTGTTCCTGGAATTAAATGAAAATGACAATAAAACAAGACAAAATTCTATGGGACACTTTAAAAGCAGGCCTGTGAGAGAAATTTATAGCCCTAAGTGCTTGGATTAAAAAAAAATAGCAGAAGGTGCACAAATAAATGTCCTAACACTGCAACAAAAACAGTTGCAAGAACAAAAAATGAATCCTAAACCCAACAGATAAGAAAAAATAATAAAAATCAGAAATCAGAGTGGTTATCAATGGAATAGAAACAAAGAAAATACAGTGAATCAATGAATCCAAGAGCTGGTTCATTTAATGTTTTGTTTTTGTATATATATATATATATATTATATATATATATATATATTATATATATATTGGTACTACATATATATATATTATTATATATATAATATAATATTATATAATATGATTATGGTACTAATCAAATCTAGACCCATGTCCCCCTCCTTACCCCCACCCCATCAGAGCTCATGCCTTCTGTTTTTCATCTTTTTCTCAGTCTTTCTCAAAATTCTTAATGGAGAAGTTGACTGTTTTGACCAGAAGTTCACCGTTTCAGTCAGTTCTTTGACTCAGTCTTTTCTGTTGTTGTTTTTGTTGTCGTTCTGTCCAATATGCATTACTCCCAACTACTTGGACAAAAGCTCAAAGGGATGTGCACAAGAAATACTTACGACTAGGTAATTGGCGCCAGCATCCACAGATGAGAGATACCATTAGTGATTTGTTTTTCTGGGACTGTGTTACTTCACCTAATATAGTATCTTCTAGTTCCATCCATTTGCCCACAAAGTTCAGGATGCCATCTTTCTTTACTGCTGCATAGAACTCCATTGTATAGATGTACCACATTTCCTCTATCCACTTCATCAGTTGAGGGACACTTGGGTTGGTTCCAGCTTTTTGCTACTGTGAATAAAGCTGCAATAAATATGGCTGTGCATGTATCTCTGTGGTAAGATGAATCTCGTGGGTATATACCCAGGAGTGGTATGACTGATTCAGGTGGTAAGCTCATTTTGAGTCTTCCAAGGGATCTCCCCACTGATTTCCATGGTGGTCATACAAGTTTACATTCCCACCAGCAGTGGATGAGTGTTCCCCTTTCTCCACAATCTCTCCAGCACTTGGTATCATTTGTTTTCTTGATCCTAGCAATTCTTATCTGAGTGAGATGATATCTTAAAGTGGCTTTCATTTGCAATTTCTTAATTATTAGCGACTTTGAACATTTTTAAAGATGTTTCTCAGCCAACTCTAATTCCTCATTTGTGTAGTCTCTGTTCAGCTCTTTGCTCTATCTTTTTCAATGATTCATTTGTTTTCTTTCTTCTTTGTTTTGTGAGTAGGTTATATATTCTGGAAATCAACATTTTGTCAGATGTATCTGCAGTGAACATTTCCTCCCATTCTGTGGGTTTTCTCTTCGCTTCCTTAATTGTTTCTTTTGATATACAGAAGGTTTTGAGTTTAGTGAGGTCCCGTTTGTCAATTGTGGACCTTAATTATTATACAGCTGCTGTCTGATTTAGGAAGTCTTTTCCTACTCCTATGTCTTGTAGGCTGCTACCAACTTTTTCTTCTATCACCTTCAGAGTTTGGGGTTTCACGTTGAGGTCTTTGATCCATCTGGAGTTGACTTTTTTACAGGGTGAGAGGTAGGGGTTTAACTTTATTCTTCTACAATTGATGATCCAGTTTTGTCAACACCACTTGCTGAAGATGCTATCTTTCCTCTATTGTGCCTTCTTGGCCCCTTGTCAAATATGAGGTAGCTGAAATTGTGTGTACTCAAGTATGGATCTTCAATTTTGTTCCATTGGTCAACAGGTCTGTTTTTGTGCCAGTACCAGGCTGTTTTTATGACTATAGCCCTGTAGTATAGTTTGGCGTCTGATATAGAGATCTCCCCTGTATTGCTCTTTTCGCTCAGGGTTGCTTTGGCTATTCGGGGTCTTTTGTTTTTCCAAATGAAATTAAGGACTTTTTTTCCAAGCCTGTGAAGAAACTCCTGGAGATTTTAATTGGGGTTGAATTGATTCTGTATATTAGATTGGGTAGAATGGACATTGTTACTATGTTAATTTTCCCAATCCATGAGCATGGGAGGTCTTTCCATCTTCTTCTGTCTTCTTCAATTTTCTTCTTCAGGGGTTTAAATTTTTATTATTGGAGAGATCTTTGGTGTCTTAGGTTAGGTTTATTCCTAGGTATCTTATTCTTTTTGAGGCTATTGTGAAGAGATGATTCTTTGGAAGGATAAACAAGATAGATAGACCTCTAGCCCAGTTAATATAAGAAGGAATGAGTGACTTCAAATCAAGAAAATTAGGGAAAAGGAAAACATCAGAACAATAACGAAGACATCCAAACAATTATAAGAGAATATGTTAAAAACGTATACTTTATTTAATTTGAAAACTTAAGAGAAATGTATGAATATCTGCAAATTTGGAAAACACTAAAGCTTAACCAAGAAGATATCAACAGCT
This sequence comes from Rhizomys pruinosus, assembly GCA_009823505.1. Classification (NCBI taxonomy): domain Eukaryota; kingdom Metazoa; phylum Chordata; class Mammalia; order Rodentia; family Spalacidae; genus Rhizomys; species Rhizomys pruinosus. Next base: position 99,978 of record VZQC01014730.1, read on the forward strand.
TGAACAGACCCAAAACAAATGAGGAAATTGAAACAATATTAAGAAAAAAAAAACTCTCAACTAATAAAACCCCAGGAGCAGATGTATTTACAGCTGAATTCTATAAGACATTTAAAGAGGATGTACAGCCATTATTACTCAAGTAATTGAAAAGGATAAAAATAGAGGGAAATGTCTCAAATTCCTTCTATGAAGCCACCTTTACTCTAACAAAATACGGCAAATATACAACCAAAAAAGAGACTATAGAACCATTTTGTTAATGAACATAAATGCAAAATGTCTCATTAAATTACTGGGAAAAGCATACAGGCACACATCAAAAAGGTCATACACCACGACCCACTTGGATTTATACCAGAGTTGCAGAGGTAGTTCAACATTCGTAAATCAATAAAAGTCATAAAGCACATAAATGAACTAAAAGACAAACACAACATGGTCAACTCAATTGAGGGAGAAAAGGCCTTTGATAAAATTCCCTAGAGAGAATCAGACTGAAAGGAACATTGCAAAATATAAGTAAAGCCATATATTATAAACCCACACCCATTATCATTGTAAATGAGAAAAATTTAGAATCATCCCATTTAAAATAAGGAAACTGGGGCTGGAGAGATGGTTCAGTGGTTAAGAGTGCCAACTGCTCTCAGAGAAGACCAGGGTTCGATTCCAAGCACTCACATGGCGGCTAAGAACCATCTTTAAGCTGGGCATGTTGGCACACACCTTTAATCATAGCACTCAGGAGGCAGAGGCAGGCAGATTTCTATGAGCTCAAGGCCAGCTTGGTCTACAGAGTGAGTTCCAGGGCAGCTGGGGCTATAGGGTGACCCTATCTCAAAACATAAAAATAAAATAAAATAAAATCAGGAACATGACAAGGCTGTATCCTATCTCAATTACTTTTCAATATAGTGTTTGAAACTGGTACTAGAGAGCTAACACAAGAGAAGAAAAGTAAAAGAATACTAATTGGAAAAGATGTCAAACTATCCCCCTTTGCAACTTTCATGATAGTATACATAAGGGACACCAAAAATTCCACCAGAAAACTCCTGGAAATAATTAAACAATTAAAGTGGCAGGTTACGGAATTAATCTAGAGGGGTTCCAGTGAGCATGTGGGAGGAGTTAGACTCATGGACAGCAAAACACCAGTGTGCGTCCAGCACCAGCATACTCCCAGCACCAGCATGTTTCATGAGTAGATGTACACTCTTGGGCCAAACAACACCAGCATGTGCTCAGGTGAGGTCCACCTGCCTTGGTGCTTTTTGTACCCCTCCTGGCCTGTGGAGGCTTGGTATCTCCCAGAAACACCCAAACTTTGGGTTCCAGCATGCAATGTAGGCAGAGCTAGACTTGCAGACAGCACAACAGCAGCGTGTATCTATGGCATGAGCGGACTTACACTCACAGCCTACACAACAGCATGTGCCCAGGTGATGCCCACCTGCCTTGGTGCTTTGCACAACCCTCCTGGCCCATGGAGGCTTGGAATCACATGGAAACCTCCAAACCATGGGTTCCAGCACATGTGTGCCATGGGTAGACGTAAACTCCCAGGCAGCAGGCCAACAGGGTACCTGTTCACAGGCCAAAGTAGCAATTTAACCCACCCCTGGCCACAACCTGGTGGAGCTGTGGTGTAGAGGATCTAGCAGGCACAGTATTAATGACTATAATCTGGAGAGCCAACGTTGAGGTGCCAGAACCCAAAGAAACAAACAAACAAATCCTCATGCCAAAGACACAAAGAAAACACAACATGGGAAATGCTTATTATAAAGCCACACCAAATCCTACCAACCCTACAGAAGATTGCTACAATGAGATCTCCATGGAAGGAAACCAAGACACAGACTTAGAAGAACAATTGAAGACATATTCAAAAAAATCAAAGAATATGACGAACAAATCAGAGAACTAAGGGGAGAGAGTGAAAAACTCATGAAGGACCAAGAGGGAGATAATGACAAAAAAGAACTAAATGGAGAATGTGACAAACTCCAGAAAGAAGTGGAAATACTAAAGAAATGACAAGATGATATGAAAATGGAAGTTGAACTTTCATACAATCAACAGGAAAGGATGGTAAAATATACTCAGAAGCAGAATGGAAGAAGAAGAAAGAATATCAGACCTAAAGGATAACATGGAGCAACTAGATTGCTCAAGTAAATATTTCGAAGAAAAAAAAAAACCCAAAAAAACAAAAAAACAAAGACACAAGAGTGGAACAACCTGCAAATGTGGGACACTATGAAAAGACTAAACCTCTGCTTCATAGGGATAGAGGAAGGAGAAGAATCCCAAGACCACTCTATTGATCAGATCTTCAACAGTATAATAGAACAAAAATTCCCCAAACTGAAAAAAGACAAACACATTCAAATACAAAAAGCACATAGAACACCAAATAGACAGGACAAGAAAAGATATTCCCCATGCCATATAATTGTTAAAATGCTAGGTGCTCAAAACAAAGACAAAATACTGAAAGCCACATGAGAAAAACAACAAGTTGCATATAAGGGGAAACCCATCAGAATCACAGATGTGGTCTCAGTGAAAACAATGAAAGTGATAAGAATGTGGACCAAAGGATCCCCAGTGCTAAACGACTTTAAATGCCAACCCAGACTACTATACCCAGCAAAAATGTGAATTATACTTGAAGTAGAAAGAAAAATCTTTCATGACATAAGCAAGATTAAAAATACATGTCTAAAACAACAACATTTCAGAAATTCCTCTAAGCAATGCAAAGAACACGGGAATGAACAACTATCCCTAAGCAAATAAAGAGTGAAATTAAAAGCAAGCATAATAGAGTAAATACAAACCTAGAACAAATGCAAACAAAAAATAAGGTGAAAGGAAGCATCTCTCATTAATAACCTTAAATATTAATGGTCTAAACTCCCCAATCAAAAAACATAGACTGGGAGTGTATTAGTTAGGTTTCTCTAAAGAAACAGAAGCAACAGGACGAATATATAGCTATATACAATTTATTGATTTGCTCACATGACAGAGCTCAAGTAATCCAACAGTAGCTGCGCTGCACTGGAGAGGCTGAGAATCCAGGGAACTGCTCAGTCCACAAGGCTGGATGTCTCAGTAGTCCCAGTCTGGTGCTGACGGCTCAGTGGATTCCAGGAGATCTGCTGGTCTCAGTACATGCTGGGATCTGAAGGGTTGATCACAGCAGCAAAACAAACTCACCAGTGAGAGAGAGGCAAGCTGCAGAAAAAAAGGGACCAGCTCCCTCTTCCATGGCCTTTTATAGTGCCTGCCAGCAGAAGGTAACGCCCACATTTGGGGTGGGCCATCCGAGTTGAGGGGGTCTAACCTGGAGATCCTTTTTCCCTTATTTGTTCCTTAGTCCAGTCAAGTTGACACCCAAGATTAACCATCACAGGGAGAATGGATTAAGAAACAGAATCCTTCTATATGCTACCTACAGAAACCAATCTCATACTCAAGGACAGACACCAACCTAGAGTGAAAGGATGGAAAAGTATTCCAAGCAAATGGTATCAAGAAAAAAAGCTGGAGCAGCTATTTTAATATTGGACAAAATAGATCTCAAAGTAAATTAATCAGAAGAGACAAAGAGTGCCATTACATCCTTGTCAAAGAAATAATTAACCATGAAGACTTCACAATCCTAAGTGTCTATGCACCAAACTATGGTGCACCTAACTTTATAAACACTACTCTGCAGAACCTCAAGACACAGATTAATCATAGTAAACTAAGAGTGGGGGACTTCAACAACCCACTGAGCCCCTTGGATTGATCAGCAGGACAGAAACACAGACAGACATCATTATTGAACAATACAATACAATACAATACAATACAATACAATACAATACAATACAATACAATACAATACACCAAATGGACCTCACAGATATCTACAGAATATTCCACCCAAATACAAGAGATTATACTTTCTACTCAGCTCCTCATGGAACATTCTCCAAGATTGACCACATAAGGGTACACAAAAGAAGTGTCAACAAATACAAAAGGATAGAAATTATTCCATGCATTCTATCAGAACACAGAGCAATAAAGCTCAATATGCATACCAGAATAAGTCCTAATAGCTATAATAACACATGGAGACTAAACAACACAATCCTGTATAATGAATGAGTCAGGGAAGAAATAAAGAATGAAATAAAAATATTCATAGATCTGAAAGAAAAAGACAATACAACACAATAAAACCTGTGGGATACGTTAAAAGCCATTTTAAGAGGGAAATTTATAGCCCTAAGTGCCCACATCAAGAAAAAAAAGAAAGGGAAAAAATAAATGATATAACACTGCAGCTAAAAACATCTGAGAAACAACAACAAATAAATGCTTAAATGCAACAGACAGGAATAAATATAAAAAAAATCAGAGCAGAAATCAATGAAATAGAAAGAACAAAACAAAACAATACATAGAATCAACAAGTCCAAAAGCTGGTTCTTTGAAAAGATAAACAAAATAGAAAGACCTCTATCCCAGTAAACCAAAAGAAAGAAAGAGTGAATCCAAATCAATAGTATTTGTGATGAAAGGGGAAACATCACAACAGACAAACAAAAATCCAGACAATCATAGGAGAATACCTCAAAAACCCATACTCTACTAAATTTGAAAACTTAAGAGAAATGGATGAATATTTGAAATCATGGGATCAAACAAAGGTTAATCAAGAAGAGATTAACAGTTTATTTTTTATAACTGTTTTAAAATTATTTATTTATTTATTTATTTTATGTGTATGAACATACTGTCTGCATGTAGGTTTTTGCAATCGTGTTGTGCAGGGCTGCAGAGGTCAGAAGAGGGCGTCGGATTCCTCTGGAATTGGAGTTCTCTTGGAATTGGAGTTATGGACCATTCTCAGCCACCATTTGGGTGCTGGGGATCAAACCCGGCTCCTCTGCAAGAAGAGTTAACACTCTTAACCATTAGGCAATCTCTCCAGCCCCGAGATTGACAGTTTAAACAGACCCATGATATTTAAGGAAATTGAAGAAAAAAAAAAAAAAAAAAAAAACAAAAAATCCCAACTAAAAAAGTCAAGGCCCAGATGGTTTCACAGCAGAATTCTAGAAAACATTTAAAGAGGTCATATAACCATTACTACTCAAACTGTTCAGAAGGATACAATCAGAGGGACTTCTCCCAAATTCCTTCCATGAAGCCAGCATCACTCTAATACCAAAACCCAGCAAAGATACAACCAAGTAAGAATGCTATAGAATCACCTCATTAATGAACATAGATGCAAAGATTCTGAACAAAATACTTGCAAATCACATACAGACCCACATCAAAAAGATCATCCATTATGATCAAGTTGGATTCATACCAGAGATGCAAGGATGTTTCAACATACATAAATCAATAAATATCATAAAACTACTCAATGGACTGAAAGACCAAAAAGATACGATCATCTCAATTGAAGCAGAAATATACTCCATGTTTAAAGTCCTAGAGTTAATTGGTCTTAACGGAACATTCCTCTACATGATCAAAGCCATATATAGCAAACCCACATGCCAACATCATCCTAAATGGAGAAAATTGGAACCATCTCCCTTAAAGGCAGGAACCTGGCAAGGCTGCCCCTTCTCACCACTCCTCTTCAATATAGTGCTTGAAACAGTTGCTAGGGCATTAAGAGAAGAGAATAAAATTAAATGAGTACTAATTGGAAATGATGCAGTTAGACTATCACTTTTTGCAGACAATATGAAAGTTTACATAAGGGATGCTAAAAACTCCACTAGAAAACTTCTAGGAAGAATTAACAGTTTCAGTAAAGTGGTGGGATACAAAATTAACCTAGAAAAATAAGTAGCCTTTCTTCACAACAACAATAAACAAGTTGAGAGGGAATATAAGAAGACCATTCCACTCACAATAGCCTCCAGAAAAAAATAACTGGGATCAAACATAACCATATATAACAAAGATCTCTACAACAAAAGTTTTAAACCCCTGAAGAGCGATATTGAAAATGACATCAAAAGATGGAAAGACCTACCATGCTCATGGATTGGAAAAATTAATATGGTAAAAATGTCCATTTTACCCAAAATTATATACAGATTCAACACAACCCCAATCAAAATCCCCATGAATTTCTTCACAGGCTTGGAAAAAAATTCTTAAGTTCATATGAAAAAACAAAAGACCCTGAGTAGCTAAAGCATCACTGAGTGAAAAATGCAATACAAGGGGGATTGCTCTACTAGACTTCAAGCTATATTACGGGGCTATGTCATAAAGACAGCCTGGTACTGGCACAAAAACAGACCTGTTGACCAATGGACCAAAATTGAAGATCCAAACTTGAGCTCATACAATTTTGGTCACTTCATATTTGACAAAGGGGCAAAAATTGCTCAATGGAGCATGGACAGCATCTTCATTAAATGGTGCTGGCAAAACTGGATCACCATTTGTAGAAGAAAAAAATTAACCCCCTACCTCTCATCCTGTACAAAAATCAACTACATGTGGATCAATGATCTCAACCTGAAACCTGAAACCCTGAAGGTGATAGAAGAAAATGTTGGCAACAACCTACAAAACATTGGAGCTGGTAAAACTTTATAAATCAGACAGCAGCTGTGTAGCAAATAAAGTCAACAGTCAACAAATGGGACCTCATTAAACTCGAAAAGCTTCTGTACAGTGAAAGAAACAATCAAGGAAGTGAAGAGAAAACCCACAGAGTATGAAGAAATCACAGTGATTCATCTGACAGATCATTAAGGTCCAGAATATATAGACTTCTCAAAATCAAAGAAGTAAGAAAACAAAGGACCTACTCAAAAGATGGAGTAAGGGGCTGAAAAGAGACTTTACCAATGAGGAATTAAAGATGGCTGAGAAACATTTTAAAAAGAGTTAAACATCCTTAATCAATAAGGAAATGCATATTAAAACCACTCTCACGTATCAACTTGCTCCAATAAGACTGGATAAGTTCAAGAAAACAAAAGATTCCAAATGCTGGGGAGGTTGCAGAGAAAGGGGTACACTCATCCACTGCTGGTGGGAATATATACATGGGCAACCATTATGGAAAGCAGTGTGGAGAACCCTTATAATGTTCAAAATGAGCCTACCAACTGAACCAGTCACACCAGTCCTGAGTATATACCCACAAGACTCATCCTACTGCAAAGATACATGTATGTCCATGTTTATTGCTGCTCTCTTCATACTAGGGAAGAGCTGGAACCAACTCAAATGCCCTTCAACAGATGAATGCTTGATGAAAATGTGCTACATCTACATAATAGAGTACTAGTCAGGGTTAAAGAAAGATGACATCATGAAATTTGCAGGTTAATGGATGGAACTTGAAGCCATTAGGCTAAGTGAAGTAGCACAGTCCCAGAAAAACAAAGTTTGAATGCTTTCCCTCATTTGTGGATGCTAACACCAAATCCCCCGTTGAAAGGTAAGCTGAAAAACATAATTGCTATATTTATTTTTATCTGAAAGCAACTATGTTGTTATAAACATAAATCCCTTAAGGGGCTCAAGAATAAACTCACCACTTATTTTCAAACTCTTTATTTCTCTATATGGGTAGAAGGTATGTATTCATATTTTAGAGTAATATAGAATTGTGGTCGTTTGAACGAGTATCCGCCATAGGCTTTAAGTATTCAGACATTTGTCTCCAGTTGGTGGCATTGCTCTTGGAGGTCTTAGAAGGTGTGGCCATGCTAGAGGAAGTACGTTATTGGCGGCAGGCTTAGTAAGTTTAACAAGCCTTGTGGTCTCCAGTAGCTCTCTCTTGACTTCCTGTGCTCATTGCGAGATGTGAACCTTGGCTTGCTGCTCCAGCCTCAGCCACCATATCTCCCGCCACAATGGACTCTGATTCCCTGGAACCATCAATCATAAGCTCAAATAAACTCTTCCTTTGATAAGTTACTTGGTCATGGTGTTTTATCACAGCAACAGAAAAGTGACTAGTACAGTTATTTGGTACCAGAGAGTGGGTTGTTGGCTGTGAAGAACCTGACCATATAGATGTTTGGAGAAATGTGGAAGATTTTGGAACTTTGGGCTAGAAAAGATGTTGACAACTGTAAGCAGAGCTTAACAGGCCATTCTAGTAGAAACCTGGAAGAAAGCATTGCTGCAAAAAATGTAGTTCCAGAGGTAAAGACTTAGGCAGCAACTGGGATATTTTGATAAAGAGTCTGGCAGCAATTTGCCCACAGCCCAAATGCTTGCCTGATGCTAAGTTGAAAAGCAATGGACTAATGTCTTTGGCAGAGGATATTTCAAGACAGCCTAATGTAGAAATGGTGGCGTGGCTATTAATGGTGAATATTGTACAGATCTATGGTGAAGAAGAGCAGATGGGGCAGAAAGAAATGCAGAATGTGCAGTTTGGCTATGAAAACCCTACTAGGAAGATTAAAGGTGGTGCCAAGGCATGTGAAGGAGAGTTTCCTTTTGATAAGGAGATTAAAGTGATTAAGGAGAGGCCTAGCTATTTACAAGTAAACAATGGAAAATGTGAGATTAAAGTGATTAAGGAAGGGCCTTGAGATTTACAAGTAAACAACAGAAATAGTACCTTCAGGGCAAGACCACACCCAGCTAATCCTCAAAATTCTGAAAGGAAAATACTGAAAGGGTTTTCTGCTCCAAGTTCAGGGCAGAGAAAAGTTGAAAATGTGGTTGAAATAGGCCAACGTCCATCCCAAACTTGCAGCCAAACTTGGCAGTTTCATTCACGTGGTGCTGGCTTTAGAGGCATGAAGTTTGCAAGAGTGAAGGGGTCTTCAGTTCTTCCGCCATGGTTTCAGAGAGCTGCCCAGGTCAGGCAGAGCACAGCAGGGGTGTTCCTGCATAAAGAAGGGCCGGATAGGCAATTGCATGAATCTGTGAATGTGAAGTCTGGTTGGCAGCAGAGACCCCAAGAAGACATTCGAGATGCCAGACCTGTGAGATATTTGCCAAGCAGAGCTGCATACAGGGAGTGGTACCAGCCTAAGAAAGAGATGTATGTTGCAAACAAAGCTGGAAGAGCTGAGTCATTTAAGCCCTTTGGAAGTCAAGTCCCAGAAGTTGCATATGGAGCTACTGGACTTGGTGTTTGCCCTGCATGTTTTCGGTCTTGTTTTGGTCCAGTATTTCCTCACTATGCCTCTATTCCTCCCTTTTGGAATGGGAATTTGTATTTGGTTCCACTGTACATTGGGAGTATGTAATTTGTCTTTTGATTTTACAGGAGCTCACAGTTTAGGAGATTGGCCTGAGTCTCAGAAGAGACTTTGGACTGTAGACTTTTGAATGACATTGAAACTGGTAAAGACTATGGGGACTTTTAAGGTTGGACTAAATGCATTTTGCATTTTATATGGTCAGGAGCCTATGGGGGCCAGGGAGTGGAATGTGGTGGTTTGAATGAGTGTCCCCCATAGGTTCCTCGCTAAGCTTTTAAAATTCAGACCATTTGGGGCATGGAAGAGATGCTAAGCACCGACTGCTCTTGCAAAGGACCCGGGTTTGATCCCCAGCACCCACATGGCAGCCGAGAGCCATCTGAAGCTCCAGTTCCAGGAGGGCTCCAGCTCCAGGGGAATCTGAGACCCTCTTCTGACCTCCGTGGCGTTGCACAACACGGGTGCACAGACTTGCATGCAGACAGTGCGTTCATACACATACAGAAATAAATAATAATAAAAAAAAATTAAAAAAAAAGAATTCAGACATTTGTCTCCAGTTGGTGGCACTGTTCTTGGAGGTCTTAGAAGGTGTGGCCATGCTAGAGGAAGTAAGTTATTGGTGGCAGGCTTAGTGAGTTTAACAATCCTTGAGGTCTCGAGTCGCTCTCTCTTGACTTCCTGTGCTCATTGCGAGATGTGAACCTTGGCTTGCTGCTCCAGCCCCAGCCACCATATCCCCCACCACAATGGACTCTGATTCCCTGAAACCATCAATCATAAGCTCAAATAAACTCTTCCTTTGATAAGTTACTTGGTCATGGTGTTTTTTCACAGCAACAGAAAAGGGACTAATACAAGAATTAAATGAGGAAAATGTGAATTCCTAAATTAAAAAAAAAAAAAAAACTTATAGAAAGACAAGGGGCATTTATGGCACAATGCATGACCTAGGGTGGGGTGGGCAAAGAAAAAGGGGAATATGTCTAAATTGAACTGAAAATGATGTCTGAAATACAAAAATTCAATAAAAGTATTACATTAAAAGAAAACAAAATTAATCAGGGCTGGAGAGATAGCCTAGCAGTTAAGAGCACCAACTGCTCTTGCAGAGGACCCAGGTTCAATCCGCACCATCCACATGGTGGCTAAGAACCGTCTGTAACTCCAATTCCAGGAGAACTCCAGTTCCAGGGGAATCCTTCTTCTGACCTCTGCTTCATTGCACGACATGGGTGCACAAACTTACATGCAGACAGTACACTCATACACATACAAAAATAAATAAAATTAAAAAAACCATAAAATTAATCTAGAGAAACCAGTAGCCTTACTTTATGCCAACAACAAGGAATTAGAGAAAGAATACAGGAAGAACTTCCCATTCACAATAGCCTCAAAAAATAAATAACATACCTCAGAACAAATCTGACAAAAGACACTAAAGATCTCTACAATGAAATTTTTAAAACCTTGAAGGAGATTGAAGAAGACACAAGAAGATTGAAGGTCCTCCCATGCTCATGGATTGGAAGAATTAATATAATAAAAATGATCATCTTACCCAAGGTAATATATAGATTCAATGCAATTCCAAACAAAATCCCCATTATTTTATTCACAGAATTAGAAAAACCATCCTAAAATACATATGGAGAAACAAAAGACCCAGGATAGCCAAAGTATCCCTGAACAAAAAGACTAATGCAGGGGGATTACTATTCCAGACTTCAAATTATATTACCAGGCTATAGTCATAAAAACAGAATGGTACCAGCACAAAACCAGACCTGTTGATCAATGGAACAAAACTGAAGATCCAAATGTGAACACATGTCATTTCAGCCACTTCATATTTGACATAGATGCCAAAAGACTCAGTGGAGGAATTATAGTATCTTCAGCAAATGTGTCACAAGGCAACAGAAAAGGATATGAAAGTTGGGATGGAATTTGTACAGAAGAGAGGCTGTTAACAGGAAGCCAGAAGACGTAAGGATGGGTGGTGGATGAGAGCACTCAGAATGCATTATAAACATGTATAAAATTGTCAGAGTGGGCTTTTCCAAGTTGGTGGCTACCAGGGCAGTGGGTGCATTCCGAGAAACTAATGGCAAAGTTGGGGAGAGGGACTTAGGTGTCCCAAAGATTGTTGGGAAGAATTGGATGTGGTCTGAGGGCATTTGGATCCTTAGTGACTAAAATTTGGCGCCATAGACATCACCCGAGGGCATCAGGAGACAACAGGGATAGCTCCTGTGTGAGTTGACCCCTTTTCCTACTGAACACAGGTACAGAACTTGGCACCTGGCCCTGTGGGATTGGTTGGTATATTAAGGGTGGTATAAAGTGGTTCTGTGAGTACATTTCACCGGATGGGTGATTGGGGCTCATGCTACTTTGATGTGGGGGAGTATAGCTGCACTCCCACAGAAGTGGTGCGACCTTCCAGCCCACAGGAATAGGACTGACTTGGGACCTCAGGTTGCAGATTTCACAGACATGGGGGTTCAGCCAGTATGGGGGTTGCATGGCTTCTTCCATTTGGTGAACTCTTTGCTGGTTGGGTGAGGCATGTTGGTCTGAAGTGTTAGGATAGAGTTGAGATTTTGGTGCCTAAAGTATCCACACATGTAAATCAACTAAGAGGTCATCAAGAGCGCCTGAAGAATATAACCAAAATCAGTTTCAGCTCAATAAATATCTAAGCTTCACATTAGAACCACTCCCACTCCTCCCAGCAGATGTGGGAGTGGTTCTAATGTGAAACCACTCCCAGGATCACTACCCACATGCCTAAAGCACAACAAAAGAAATATAATACAAAAGACTCAGGTGGATCTCTGCCAAATACTAATACCCCTATTCAAGTATCCTCTAGCGAACACCCTTTAGGTATACCTAAGTATGTATACCTAAAAATAACAAATATGAATATGATTAGAGAAATTAAGAAGTTAAGGGAATTTAAGGAGCTTATAAACAAGGAAGTCAGGGACCTAAAAGAAGAGAGGGATAAACTGTAAAAGGACAATGAAAAATTGCAGAATAAAATTTAAAAATATATAGAAATATTCAGGATAATTCAAGTTGAAATAAAAAAAGAAATGCAACATTCCACAAAAGCCTTGGAATGGTTTATTGTTTTAGGCATAATTTAACTATATCTGTCTGTTCTTTGACCCAGTCCTTATGTTGTTGTGGTTCCCTCCCAATTGTATTGCTCCAAAATATGCCTATATAAAAATCATATATTTACCAGACTTATGTCCTCCAGGAAGAAACTGTATGTTAACTCTGATATATGTTTAGGAGTTCATATTTTTCCCTTTAATTTTTATATTACTCTAAAGTATGAATATATATTTTCCACCCCTATATGTTAATTACCGTGTCTGAAACTAGGGCTCATTAACTCAGGGTGAGAATGTACTAGAAATCAAAATGATGGGAAGGAATTTAATTCTTTCTACAACAGTTTTAAAAATCAATTGAATGAATTCTCCAATTAAGATACATAGAATAGTAGAATGGATTAAGAAACACAGCCCATGTATTTTTTTCCTTTGTCTCTAAGAAATTTACCTCTCCTTTAAAGATAGATACTAACCTAAAATGAAATGAGGGTGAAAAAATAATACAAGTAAAAGGCACTAAGAAATAAGGATGAGTCACTATGTTACTACTAGATATAATATAATTCAAGGGCTTTGGTTTTGTTTTGTGTGTGGGATACTGGATCACTTTAAGTTTTTTAATTTGTGCTGATTGTTTGGGGGTGGGACTGCCCTGTTCATCCAGATGTGTATACATATTGCAAATTTTAGTAGAAAAATAAGATATTTGTACTGGAATGAATTTGCTAAATGTTTCTACAGTGGAATGATAAAAACACTAATGCTAGTTTACTAATGGTATAAATGGGATTAAAAGCATACATGGTTGTGGTAATGCTAGTTTACTAATGGTATAAGTGAGATTAAAACCATACAAGGTTGTGGTTGGTTCTCAGTCCATTCCTAGCTTGTACTGGACTTCCAGTTGTAGATTCTGATTAAAGGGCCATAGATAAGTAATGGGTTTCCTATGACTACTGAAAAATATTCTTTGCCTCTATTATGCAGTTGTTACATTTGATATCTGCTTCGCCTATTTCAAGATAATTGTACTCAAGGAAAGGTAAGTTTAATTGCATGATATACTGGCACACAGCCCAGAAGGAGACAGTTTGGATGAACTGGGCAAAATTTATCAGTTTAGGGGGCTGGAGAGATGGCCTAGCAGTTAAAAGCACCGCCTGATCTTGCAGAGGACCCGGGTTCAATCCCCAGCACCCACATGGCTGCTGAGAACTGTCTTTAACTCCAGTTCCAGGGGAATACGATGCCCACTTCTGACCTCGGTGGCATTGCACGACACAGGTGCACAAACCTACATGCAGACAGCACACTCATAAACATAAAAATAATAAATAAATTTTAAAAATTATCAGTTTAATTCCAGTCAATAGGTATGTTTCTTATTATTAGAAAATTATAAAGCGGGATATGGTATTTGGGAAAGTAAAGAGACTGCATTGTTTGTAGTAAACCACTTACATTTAAGATATACCTCAAGTGGTTTAAATCTCTATCATTGGCTTTGAGGCTTCTTAGGATTTCTTTCAAGCTTTATCTAAATACAGTGTAGTTATTAAAATAATCATATTGATGAACATTACATTTGGATGGTTAATGTCCATACTTAATGCCAAGGGATTTAAAGGATAAGTCTGTTCCTTGCCCTCTGAGGTCAATTTGTCCCAGGGGATTTAGTCCAAGGGCATCTCTTAAAACGTTCTGCAAGTGTGAGTTATCAGGCTTCCTGTGCAGGAATGTCTTGAAGATCCAATAACTGAATGCCAGCCAGTGTCCAGTCTATGAATAGGAAGGTCAACATAGAGGAAATTTGCCTCTTGCTCGAAAGGGATACCAAGTCTAGCAAGACCTGATCTTGTTCTTTGTAGATGGAACTGGTTAAGAATGGACAGAAGGAACAAGGCTCTCCCATCCTCAAACACCCAATTGCCTCCTGAAAACCTGAACTTCGACTGACTTTGAGAATACAAAGTTTGTTTAATGTGGGCTAATTGTGTGGTCTTAAACACCCAAAAGGAAAGAAAGTATAACTACCCAAAAGTATAGTCATATTTTTAAAACCGGAAAAAAATTGCTTCCAAATATTAAGCTTAAGGCTAAGTAAAATAGCCTTAAACAGGCAGAAAGTCTTACATCTTGGCCTTGATTAATAATGTAGGGTCTATTAAAAACCTGGCAATTCAAATCTTAAAACTAACTACAGGAAAAGATTTGTATGTTCCAACAGGTCAAAATGTCGGCTGAGAAAGAAAAGATACAGCTTTGCATTGAGTAGGATGTACCAGAAAGTGCCAACAGAAAGGTTGGCCTGTCTGAACATTGAAAGGAAGAAAAGCCTCAGATTGCCACAAACATCAAACCCCTCTGTGGATCCTACTTGTAACAACTATTTACAATGAGTCCTAATGAAACTTACCTTCTAGGTGCCGAGAAGGTTTTAATATGAGAGACTTTCTTACCTCCCCCCTATAGAACAAGGAGAAATATGATGATGATGAGGTCGTTCTCCAACTGTAAATTTGAGCCAACTGTTATAGTGGTAATCTCTTATGAAACCAGTAAAACTGCCTTCTTTAATTGACTAATAGACATAGGAACTGTGAAAAGGATTGTTCCCTATTCAGAACCAAATATAATACTAAAGTCTCCTTAAGATATGCACTGAAGCAAAATATATTAATACAGGAGCTCTGACATCAGCAGTGGATTATTCTACCAAGGAGATGTTGGCCAGAGGATCTAAGACCCCACAAAAAGTAAAGGCTCCTTGCCTCTAAACTGGGATACCTGCAAGAAGAGAGGCGATAAGGCCCTGCTGTTGAAGACCTGACGTTAACATGGGAAAGATGTATTGAGACCACACAAGCAAGTGTACAGATGGTCTCTGGAATACCAGATAGTGTTACCAAAGGCCACTAAACCAATAAAGCAAATATGGGTCTCCTTGAGCCAAGCAAGACTCCTTCGTCAGCACCAGCTACACCTCACCTGCCTGGAAATACTGTGCAGCAGAGGCAGCCATATGCCTGTATATCCCAAATGTAATTGGCTCTTAGCTCTCTCCTTGGAGGAATAACCCATGGCTGATGCCACAAGCTTACATCCTCTAATGGTTAGGAGATGTTATAAGCCACAGTAAGACCCTGTCATATTTTACAGAAAAAATGTAATTCATGGATTAACATACCATCCAAACATCTATGTCTATACCAGAGTAACCTACCATAACAATTAGTACTGTTTAAATACCTATATATCTAATTGCTTGTGCTTCATTAGTAGGATTGAAAGGTTATTCCTGGACAAACTGTCAGCCCATGAAGGGAAACAGCCAGAGTTGACCAGAGTCCAAGACAACAGCTCCAGATAAAGTAAACTGTTTTGCTTCTCATCCACCTGTTCCCCTTTTCTAAGCCTAGGGAACAATCTGTGGAAGAGGGTCCTGGTAGAATGTAAGGGCTGCAATTGGGCTGAATGGTGAGACTGCAGCAATATAGTCTGGACACTCATTTGAACAACTTGATTGAACATACAAGCCCCCCCTGCTGGATGGTGGGACCCATGGGCTGTGTGGGTTTGGGCACAACTGCTTGCAAATTGGGTTTACATGAAGAATGCTTGTACTCATAAATTATCACTTATTGTTAAAAAATGAAAATAAACTGAGAGAAAGATGCAGGACAGTTATGGCAGAGTGCATGATCTGGGATGGGGTGGGGTGGGGTGGGGTGGGGGAAGGGAAAGGGAAATATGCCTGAACTGTGTTGGAAAATCATGTATGAAATACACAAAGCATCATTAAAAAATGAAAATTAAAAAAATAATAATGTAGGGTCACCTGCAACCGAAAGCTAAACCCAATATTGTTGTCAATTAATGCTTAAATATAAAATTACCTCTTTCTGTTTAGCAATCACCTAAGTGGAAACTCATATTTTGACTATTAAAGTGCCTGGAGAGCAAATCCTGAGTCTACATATCATGGGGAAATGAACAGAAAGAGAAACCTCATAAATGGACACTTTGAAACCCCTTGTCAAGAAATTCTAATGGGCTTTTATGTTGGACAGTTTAATTCACCCTGTTCTTACTTCTCCTGGTCCCCTGGATAGATCATGTACCTAACTACTCATGCCTTCACTTCACTACAGTTATCCCTTTGGGGACCTTTAGATAGACCCTCTGAATGGGGAATGCCCCCGTTGCCACACCCAAGGTCCCTTTTCAGCATGGAAGTAGTCAGAGCAGTTGGTGTCAAGAATTCCTTCTGGCAATTGGGGTGACTCTTTTCAGAGGCTAACAATTAAACAGGAGCTAGAAATTGACTAGGCAGTTTAGGGATGAGATCCCCCCCCCAAAAAAAAATAATCAGACTCATTCCCATCTGAGAATTGAAGGCTTCCTGGACCAGCCAGTATACATTTATCCTTCTGGTAGCCCAGAAAAAGTAAGAAAAATAAAGAGAGGAAAGATAAAAACAAGAGAAGAATTACATATCAAGCCCTGTAGTTTGATTCTTTATTTCACCAGAAAAGAAATGGAAATCCCCCCTTTTTTCTGCTTTGTTTTGTCATTTTAATTTTTCATTGTTCTGTGTGTGTGTGTGTGTGTGTGTGTGTGTGTGTGTAAGGAGAAAATAAAACAAAATGTTAAAGAAGAAAGTTAATTGAAATATATTGAAACATATATCTAGGAAATTCATTCAAAACCTTAAGGGACAGTTGGGTATGGTAGCAAATGAGTATAATCCCAGAATTTGGATGACTGAAGAATGAGGACCATAATTTTGAGATGATCCTTAGCCACATAATAATTTTGGAGCGCAGTTTGAGCCACAAAGATTAGCCCTTTTTCAAACCAACTTTAATTCAGACAATGTTTCCTTGTAGCCACAAGACTGAGGCATTCAATTATGGATACATAGGAGTGTTGCATTCAAATTAAGAGTTAAGAGGAAAAGGGCTTAGTCTACTTTGCCATGGTGGTCAAGATAGGCAACTTTAGAAAATTCTGTGTCCCCAATGTTCATATTGTATCTTCTGTAATACAAAATGAATGTTAGAAAGCCTAAACTGTCTTCTGGCTGAGATACTTATTTTTAAGGAGTTGTTAAACAGTTGTTGACCAAATAGTTTAATCATTAAACTGTTCCAAAGAATATATCTAGTAAAGAAAAGTTTGTGTGTGGGGTGGTAGAGAATAATTTTTTATTTAGGGAAAATAGATACAAAAACCACTACTAAGAACACTTTTCTTCTTTTATACTGTAGCAACCTACAAAGCTATCAAATGAAGGATCAAATAATCAAGAGATATGAAACTTATTCAAGTCTACACACTCATTACTTTTAATGAAATCTCCACTTCTATCTTTTCTTGGCTACTTCCCACATTTGTAGATAAGCATAGCACCTTTCTTATCAAAGATATTCTGAAGTAAGCAAGCACAGCAAAAGAGCAATTGATTCATCTTACACTATATCCAATTTTTGCAGAAAGTGCTTTGAAGGGTATGCCTACTTCCCTTGCATATGAAAAGTCTCAGTTTGGGAAACAAAAATATTCCACATTGTTAGGCAAAGTGATGTAAAAAGGCTTTTGCAGATGTATTTTACTGGGGCCAGAACTCCCTGTGTAGAATTTCCAGGATTTCAGTATCAAATTAAACCAAGAAAGAGATGCTAATAATGCCTTTGAGATAGAGATTGGAAATGAAACATCAACATTAATGAATTCCCCATTGCTAGAAATTCAGTAGGTATTTCCCGAACTTTCTAAGCCCTGAACTTGTAGAGAATTCTAGGGCAGAGAAAGAACAATGACTATTATAAGAATATATAGTGATGCACTTTACATAATTCACAAACTCTGTGATCTTGCTCTCATATCCTGTACTCAATATCATAAGATGGGAAATAAAATGCTCTCAAGTAAGCATTTTTAGCCAACCTGTGAAGCTGAAGTTGATCCCATAACAATGAGTGCCAATTTGTACAACTTCAAAAGTGATAAATCACACTGAATTGTGCCTTGCTTAAATTGAAGTCCATAAGGTAAATGGATAAATCAAATGTGTCCCTTTAGAATCCTGTAGTGTGATGGCCCTGCCCATGAATGTGGAGACATCTACTAAGTAGATGCTCAATGTCAAAACCTCCCCAGTTTATAGACTACTTGTATGGCTTCTTCTGTACTATTCACTCCTCCCTAGTCTCCCTAGAATCCAGTTGGAAATAAAAGCACTATTTGATCATATTAGTGAGCAATGATTATGAAAGAAATATAAAATTATCCTAAGTAGTTAATAGAAGCTATTTTTTTCATTCTCTTTTAACTGGTAAAGTCTGTTCTAATTGTTGTATTCTAGAAGTGGAATTGAAATACCCTCAAGTTTACCTATAATGAAAATTCTTTGCATAAAATTTAAGGGTTTTAATAGATAATCTGGACCAAGTGTCCACATTCATTTATTATCATATTCCTGCACATTTCATTATATCATCAAAATGAGTCAAAATGTTACAGACTGATGAAGTTGGTCAAGGCCAGGTGAAAATGGACTTAGGATTTGCATAACTAGGAAGAAAATAAATTAGGTTCCTGACACCATTATATAAGCTGTATATATTATAGTGCTATAACCCATGAAAGAAGTTCTGAAATATGTCTAGGAAGCAGTTTATTTTAGCTCTGTGGAAAATTGGAAAATTAAATATTTTCTTTCCAATTCATTTCATCTTGTTGCACTTTGAGAAAGCATGCAAGTTTATCCAGCAGAGACAAAAGTATAGCAATCTTTTATCCATAAGGTGGGTTCAGAGTTGGAAAATTAAATATTTTCTTTCCAAATCATTTTTTTTCTTTTTGTACCTTGAGAAAGCATGCAAGTTTATTCAGTAGAGGTAAAAAAAATATAACAATATTTTATTAATTGTTTGGGTTAGACTTTGCCAGACTTTCCTTGGGTGTTGGCAGGATCAGTCTAGGTATAGTTATAATAGATAATTAGTAAAGTCATCATGGAAATCTTTTCCCAAATTATATAGTCTTTATATTGTTTCCAGAGATGCATCAAAGTAGAATCTGAGCCCCCCAGTTTTTTTTTTTAAATTTTCACTGTGCCTGTCTGCAACCTTGAGTTGCTTCAGTCTTTCTGATTCTCTGACCCAGATCCTTGGTTCCTTATTTCATGAAAAATTAGATGATAAAGGGCTTATGCAAGACCATGAAGAGGTTATGATTAACACTTCTGCTTCTTCATTTCATCTCTAGCAACAGCATGCACATTGTGGGAAACAATGTTAAGGTGTCTTCCCAATGATCCCCACCATCAGAAGTTTACAACTTTGTACAGTCTTCTTTCTTTGAATATGCAAGGTAGTTTTAGTTCTTTTGAATATGACAAAAACAGTGGAAGGCTATTACCTTGAAAAAGGCACATCATGTAACAATTTACCTTGATAGCATACTTGCTTGCCCTTTCTGGCTGGCCTTGAATATATATCCATGAACTCAGAATGCATGTTGGAGCTGCCCATGTAATAAGGAACTGTAAGTGGTCCCAAGGCAATGAGGAAAGCCTCCTGAATCAATAACAATTTGAATTCTCAAGCTATGAGGGGAAACTTGGAAGTATTTGTTTCCCTGTTCAGATTTTGTTGTCTTTTGACCACTAGATTGCTATAGGAATGAGACGCAAAAGCTGAGATTCCAGTGGAGCATTGGGCCAACTTCTGACCCACGGAGAGTGTGAGATAATAAATGTGTGTTGTTTTAAGTCACTGAGCTTATATTTGGTTTTGAGGAATGAAAACACATATCAAAAGTTTTCTGACAGATGTCAGAAAACATCAATAGTCTGTGTGGTGACCAATATGAATGCGGTCTCTTCAGCAAGTCCTCTGAACTGAATGACTTGTTTGAACACATTGTCATTATGTAGCATAGGGTACTCATTAATACCTTAGTTATATTTTGTAAAACGCACCATTCAAACAAAAGACAGTGAGTCAATCAATGCTTTTCCAGTGCATGTTTTGTTTCTCTACTGCTGTGATAAACAGCATGACCAGTTGCATCTTTGAGAAGAAAGGATTTATTTGGCTTATAGCTCACAGTCCATCATCAAGGGAAGCCAAGTCAGGAACTCAAGGCAGCATCCTAGAGTCAGATGTTGAACCACAGACCAGGGAGAAACTCTCCTGACTGGCTTGCTACCCTGACCTGGGGCTCAGCCTGCTTTCTTTTACAACTCAGGATTACCTGGCCAAGGGTGGCACCTGCCACAATAGGCTGGACAGTCCCACAACACTGAACAATCAAGAAAATACCTAACTGACATGGCTATAGGGCAATCCAGAGGAGACAATAACTCAACCGAGATTCCTTTTAACCAGTTTTGTCAAGTTGACAGTCAAATCTACCTTTCATAGTGCTTTATCCAGCATTGGGTAGAAGAATAACAAGAAGGCAGACTTTTGTTTTTGGGTGTTTGAAAGTGCTATATGTCCTGTGTATTCTCCTCTAGCCTATCTAATTTCTGAGGAAACTAGGAGATTCCAGATAGTATATATTTACTTTCAATTTTTTGTCTGTATCTGATCTTTGTTTCTATCCCTAATTTTTCGAACTTGTATTCTAATTTCAAAGATCCAGCCAAACCAAAGAATTATGGGCACAATATGTTTCAAGTTATACAGAAAGGGTGTTATACCTTTTCTGCTTTTAGTAGTTCATTTTTTAAATTTTATTTATTTTTGTATGTGTATGAATGTACTGTATGCATGTAGGTTTGTGTTCCCCTGTCGTGGCAATGCCGCGGAGGTCAGAAGAGGGTGTCGGATTCCCCTGGAACTAGAGTTCTCCTGGAATGGGAGTTACAGACGGTTCTTAGCCACCATGTGGGTGCTGGGGATCAAACCCTGGTCCTCTGCAAGAGCAGTCGGAGCTCTTAACCACTAGGCTATCTCTCTAGCCCTGCTTTTAGTAATTTAACTATTACCATCTGTAACAAAGTTTTTCTATTTCACAAGCAAGATTTATGCTTAATTTGATGGGATGTTCAGTTTCCCATAGAGTGTAGCATATTTTTTACAAAAAAACAATTCACACAAAAAATGGATGAGACTTATATTGAATATAAATCAGTGGAAAAACCAAGCTATGTGGAAGCATTTGAAAAATATTTGGCCTTTTAACCTATCCCATGACTAAAGGCAAGTGTAAGACATTCATCTGACAATAATTTCAGAAAAGGTGAAAGCTGAATATTTAATTACATTTATTTCAAGACCATGTGGTCGGTTTTTTCTTTTTTTCTTTTTTTTTTTTTTTTTTTTTTTTATTTTTTGGTCTTTCGAGGCAGGGTCTCCCTTAGCCCAGGCTGTCCTGAAACTCACTCGTAGACCAAGACTGGCCTTGAACTCACAAAGATCCACCTGCCTCTACCTCCCAAGTGCTAAGATTAAAGGCCTGCACTATCATGCTCTGCTGTGGTCAGTTTTTAAATACAGGAAAGTGTAGTAAAATCCTTATTATAAGGCATAACATTGTATATATGTAAGCCTGTACTACTTAAACTTTTACAATACTTTGAGATTAATTAACAGAGTGCCTTTGGGGGATTGCACTGGTGAAATAGAGAAGAGTAACTTAAAAGACTAAATTAAATAAATATTAAATGTCTAAATGGGATTTCAAAATCAAATCTCAATTAGTTTTTTTTTTAATTTTTTAAATTTTATTTATTTTTGTATGTGTATGAGTGTACTGTCTGCATGTAGGTTTGTGCACCTGTGTCGTGCAATGCCGCGGAGGTCAGAAGAGGGTCTAGGATTCTCCTGGAACTGGAGTGCTCCTGGAATTGGAGTTACAGACGGTTCTCAGCCGCCACGTGGGTTCTGGGGATCAAACCCGGGTCCTCTGCAAGAGCAGTCGGTGCTCTTAACCGCTAGGCTACGTCTCCAGCCCCCTCAATTAGATTCTTATATTCAAAATACAAACTATGAAAAACCAATCTCATTCCCTTACTGAAAGGAAAAGATCTACAAAGACTTCTATTCTGAAATCTTAGGAAAATAAAATACTCTCTTTGAAGGTATTTCCATTTCAGAATGTATCAACATTGACTAAGAATGTTCAGCGAGCAAAGCTCTTGCAAAGAAAAATGAGGCACTGAAATCTGATCCCCAGAAATGACTTTATGTCCAATCATCTGAAATTCCAGTGCACACCTTTGGGAAGATGAGAGATGGAGAAAAAAGAATCACTAGAAACTTGCTGGTTGACAAGCCTGGGATACACAGTAGTGAACCGAAGACCCTTCCTCAAAGGAGCTATAAGTTGAAGACTTGCTGTCTTCTGACTATCATGTGAGTACATATATGTGCTGGAGCAGTAGCACATATATGTACTCACATGTATAAGCACAGGTACGTATTTAAAATATATGCATATTGTTTACATATTCATATACATATTAATATACATATATTAATAAGCGAAATGACTGGGTTGGGTAATATTCCATATTTTTCTGCTGTCCTTTACAAAACATCAAACATATTTCAAGATTATCCAAATAACCTAAAGCATACTGAGTTAAAATGTGATACAAAATTTTAGTTAAGTATTCTTAAGTATATTCATCAGATAATAGAGTATTAAAATACTAAAATATTAAAAGTAACTTCAAAAATATTTCTGGTAAGTTACTCTGCTTTTTATTTTGTTTTGATTTATTTTTATTTTATGTATTTTATGTATATGAGTATAATTTCTGCATGTGTATATATACACCAGTGTCATACTGTGCCTGTGGATGTTAGAAAATATCACTAGATCACCTGGGATTGGAGTTATGGATAGTTATTAACCACCATATTGGTGCTGGGATTTGAACCTGGCTCCTCTGCAAAAGCAGCCAGTGGTCTTAACTACTGAGACATCTCTCTAACCCCAAGTTTGTTTGTTTTTTGTTTTGTTTTGTTTTGTTTTGTTTTTGTTTTTAAAGGAGTGTTTCACTTAGCTACTTTGGAAAACAGTTTTGCAATTCCTCAAAATGTTAAATATAGAATTATTGCCTTGTAACCTGGAAATTTCACTCCTTAGCATATTCCCAAGAGAGCAGAAAACATATGTTCACACACACACTTCTACATGATTGTTCACAGAAGCATTATTTACACTATCCAAAATTTAGAAACAGCTTCTATGTTCATCTACCAAAGAAGATAGAAGCAATACACAGCATAT
Organism: Rhizomys pruinosus; assembly: GCA_009823505.1. NCBI lineage: Eukaryota > Metazoa > Chordata > Mammalia > Rodentia > Spalacidae > Rhizomys > Rhizomys pruinosus. The sequence continues at coordinate 123,595 of VZQC01014730.1, forward strand.
ATCCAAATGATGTCATGTTATTTTACATTCAATTAAAAAGAACAAGATACTGAAGCTTTCACAAAAGAGAATTACTTCAGTATCTTGTTCTTTTTAATTGAATGTAAAATAACATGACATCATTTGGATATATGTCAATTAAAAAGAACAAGATACTGAAGCTTTCACAAAAGAGAATTACTGGGGCTGGAGAGATGGCCTAGCGGTTAAGAGCGCTGACTGCTGGGCTGGAGAGATAGCCTAGCGGTTAAGAACGCCGCTCTTACAGAGGACCCGGGTTCGATCCCCAGCACCCACATGGCGGCTGAGAACCGTCTGAAACTCCAATTCCAGGAGAACTCCAGTTCCAGGGGAATCCGAGACCCTCTTCTGAACTCCGCGGGCACTCACGAGGCACGAGTGCACAGACTTGCCATCAACAGTACATTCATGCAATACAGAAATAAAATAAAATTAATAAAAAAAAATTAAAAAAAAAGAGAATTACTTTGAAAAGGTACTAAATAAGAGAAATCAGATATTGCGGAAGCAACAAGCAGATGACTCCTTAAAGGAATGTACAAACTCTGAGAGTTTTATGTTATGGAGAATCAATACAGTTTAATAGTCACAATAAATTGGGTCTGCGAGAAACAAGTACATTTGGAGAAGAATTTCTTTTTTTCTTTTTTTTTTTTGGTGTTGAATATATTTTTGAATTATTTGGTTTCTTTTTTTATTGGTTTTTTTTTTTATTACTTTTGTTTATTTATTTATTTATACATTTATTTTATTAAATTCAATCTAGACCCCTGTCCCCCCATCCCCCCACCCATCCCCACACCCCTCATGCATTCTGCCAAACATGCCTGTTCGTCTCTTTCTCAGTCCTTTCCATAATAATTTTCCATGAGGAAGTTAACTGTTTGAGCAGATTCATTTTTTCAGTTCAGTTCTTTGATGCAGCCCTTTCTGTTGTTGTTGTTGTTGGTTGTTGGTTGTGTTGCTTGTTTCCAATATGAATCACTCCTAACAGCTTTTGCGACAAAAAGCTATCAGGGGGCATACACAAGAAATACTTATAACCTAGGTTAATTGGCACTAGCATCCAGCGCAGATGAGGGATACCCATTTCGTCATTTGTTTTCTTCCGGGATTTGTTGGACTTCACTCAGCATGATGCTCCTCTAGCTCCAGGCCATTTTTCCTGAGCAAAGCTCGATAGATGTCTCTTTGTTTTATCTGCTGCATAAACTCCAATGTGTAGAATGCTACCAAATTTTCCTCTATCCACTCAACAGTAGGTGCATTCGGGTTTGGATTCCAGCTTCCTGCTAGTGTAAGAAGGAGCTTGAAAATAAACATGGCCTGTGCATGTATCTCTGCGGATGGGTTGAGTCTTGAGGCGTAACATTGCCCAGGAGGTTGGTATGGCTGGGTGCGGGTGCAAGTTCATTCCAAGTCTTCCAGGTTTCTCCACACTGCTTCACATAGTGGCCCCATGTACGAGTTTTACATTTCCCACCAGCAGCTGGGATGATTGTACCCCTTTCCCCATAACCTCTTCAGCACTTGATATCAAGTCGTTTTTCTCTGGACCCTAGCTAGTCTGTATTGGAGTAAGATGAATATCTTACACGTGGTTTTTATTTGCATTTCTTACCTATTAGTGATGTTGAACACTTCTTAAAAGTTTTCAGCCATCTTATTCCTCACTTTGTGCGAGTCTCTGTTCAGTTCTTTGGCTCCATAGCTATTGAGTGGTCATTGTGTTTTCTTTTTTTCTTCTTTGTTTTTTGTGAGTATTTTTTATATTCTGGAAATCCAATTGTTTTGTCAGATGTTTTCTGCAAGTTGAAAGGTTTCCTCTCCACTCTGTGAATGTCTCTTCATTCCTTGATTTTGTTTCTTTTTTGATGTACAGAAACGTTTTGGTTTAATGAGGCCCCATTTGTCAAATGTCGAGCCTATTTCTATGAGCAAGCCTGCCTGTCTGATTAGGGAAGTCTAGTTCCTTATGCCTATACTTTTAGTCTGCTGCCAACTCTTCTTCTATAGCCCTTCAGAGTTGGGGTTTTCACGGTTGAGGTCTTTGATCCATCTGAATTTTGACTGTTGTACAGGCTAGAGTAGGGTTTTTAAATTTAATTTCTTTACACAAGTGATATCCAGTTTTGCCAACACCACTTGCCTGAAGATGCTGTCCCTTTTCTCCATTGTGCTTCTTGGCCCCGTTTGTCAAATTAATATGGGGCTGAAATTGTATGTGTGCTCAGATTTGGATCTTCGGTTTTTTCCATTGGTCAACAGGTCTGTTTTTGTGTCGAGTACCAGGTTGTTTTTATGACTATATAGCCTGTAGTATAGTTTTGAGTCTGGTATAGAGATTCCCCCCTTGTAGCTCTTTTCTGCTTAGGGTTTGATTTTGGCTATTCGGGCTCCTTTTATTGTTTCCAAATGATTTTAAGGACGTTTTTTCCAGACTGTGAAAAAACCTCTTGGGGATTTTCGATTGGAATTGATTAAATCTATACATGAGTTTCATCAGTAAAGATGCGACATCTTTTTACAATGTTAATTTTCCCAATCCATGAGCATGGGAGGTTTTTCCATCTTCTGATGTCTTCTTCAATTTCTTTCTTTAAGGGTTTAAAATTTTTGTTGTAGAGATCTTTGGTGTCTTTGGTTAGGTTTGTTCCTAGGTATCTTATTGTTTTTGAGGCTATTGTGAGTGGGAAGGTCTCTTTGAATTCTTTCTCCAGTTGCTTGTTCTTGGTGTAAAGAAAGGCCATTGATTTTTTAAGGTTAATTTTGTATCCTGCCACTTTGCTAAAGCTGTTAATCATTTCTAGGAGTTTTCTGGTGGGGTTTTTAGCTTCCCTTAAATAGACAATCATATCATCAGCAAATAGGGATAGCTTGACTTCTTCCATTCCTATTAGTACTCCTTTAATTTCCTTTTCTTGCCTTATTACTCTAGCAAGTGTTTCAAGCACTATATTGAAGAGGATTGGTGACAGGGGGCAGCCTTGCTGAGTTCCTACCTTTAAAGGGAATGTTTCTGTCATTTCCCCGTTTAGGATGATATTGGCTGTGGGTTTCCTGTATATGGCTTTGATTACACTGAGGAATGATCCCTCCAATCCAGTTCCTTCTAGGACTTTAAGCATGAAGATTTGTTGGATTTTTTCAAAGGCTTTTTCAGCATCAATTGAGATGATGCTGTGCTTTTTGTCTTTGATTCCGTTTATGTGTTTGATGATGTTTATTGATTTTCGTATGTTGAACCATTCCTGCATCTCTGGTATGAATCCAACTTGGTCATGATGGATGATCTTCTTGATGTGGGTGTGTATGTGATTTGCCAGTATCCCGTTTAGAATTTTGGCATCTGTGTTCCTTAGGTAGATGGGTCTATAATTCTCCTTTTTAGTTGGATATTTGCCTGGTTTTAGTAATAGGGTGATGCTGGCTTCATAGAAGGAATTTTGGAGAATTCCCTCTGATTGTATCCTTCTAAACAGTTTCAGTAATAATGGTTGTAAGTCCTTTTGAAATGTTTTATAGAATTCTAATGTGAAACTGTCTGGGCCTGGGCTTTTTTTTGGTTGGAAGGTTTCTTACTACTTTCTCAATTTCTTTATATATCATGGGTCTGTTTAAACTGCTGATCTCTTCTTGGTCGAGCTTTGGTGATTCCCAGGATTTCAGATATTCATCTATTTCTTCTAGGTTTTCAAACCTGGTAGAGTATAGGTTCTTGAAATATTCCCGTATGTTTTTCTGGATCTTTTCCTTCTCTGTTGTGATATCTCCCTTTTCATCATTTATTGTATTGATTTGGACTTGTTCCTACTTTCTTTTGGTTAACTGGGCTAGAGGTCTGTCTATCTTGTTTATTCTTTCAAAGAACAAACTTTTGGATTCATTAAAAATTTTTTTGTATTGTTTTCTTTGTTTCTATTTCATTGATTTCTGCTCTGATTATTGTTATTTCTTCCTGTCTGTTGTATTTAGGGTTCATCTGTTGTTGCCTCTCAAGTGCTTTTAGCTGTAGTGTTAGATCATTCACTTGTGCTCTTTCTGCTTTTTTCTAATGTAGGTACCCAGGGCTATAAACTTCCTCTTAGGAATTCTTTTAAGATATCCCATAGGTTTTGTTGTGTTGTATTTTCATTGTCATTCAGTTCCAGGAATGCTTTTATTTCTTTTTTATCTCTTCATTGACCCATTCATTATTCAAGAATGTATTGTTTAGTCTCCATGTGTTCTTGTAGGTAGTAGGGCTTACCCTAGTGTTGATGTTGAGCTTTATTGCACTGTGGTCTGATAGAATGCATGAAATTATTTCAATCTTTTTGTACTTGTGGAGGTTTTTTCTGTGTCACAGTATGTGGTCGATTTTGGAGAATGTTCCATGTGGTGCTGAGTAGAAAGTGTATTCTCTGGTATTAGGGTGGAATATTCAGTAGATATCTATGAGGTCCATTTGGCGTATCATATCATTCAATTCAGATATCTCTCTGTTATTCTTTGTCCTGTTGACCTAAGCAAAGGACTCATTGGGGTATTGAAGTCCCCTTCTATGTGTGTGCTGGGGTTAGTGTGTGACTTGTGATTCTGGAGAATTGTATTTATAAAATTTGGTCCACCAGAGTTTGGGGCATATATATTCATGATTGTGAAATCTTCTTGTTGAAGTGTTCCTTTGATAAAAATGTAATGACCTTCTTTGTCTCTTCTGCTTTCTTTTACTATGAAGTTATTTTGTCTGATATTAAAATAGCAACACCTGCTTTCTTTTTGGTAGAATTTGCTTGAAATATTTTTTTCTATCCTTTCACTTTAAGGTGGTGTCTGTCCTTGAAGTTAAGATTTGTTTCTTGTAGACAGCATATGGTTGGATTCTGTTTCCTTATCCAATCTCCCAGTCTTTGTCTTTTGATTGGGGAATTTAGTCCATTAATATTTAAGCTTATGACTGATAGGTCTGTGTTGCTTATTTTTGCCTTGTTATCCTTTTGAGGTTTGGGTTTAGGTTTCTATTTCTGCAGTTATGCTTTTATTGATTTCTCTTTCTAGGTGCCTGGTGTGGGTTGCTCCTTTCTTCTGTCCTTTGAATTGCTTTAAGTATTCTCTGAAGGGTTGGTTTTCCAGACATGTATTCTTTCAACTTGTTTATGTCGTGGAAGGTTTTTCTCTCTCCTTCAACTGTAATTGTCATTTTTGCTGGGTATAGTAACCTGGGTTGGCATCTATTGTCCCTTAACACTGGGAATGCTTTGCTCCAGGTTCTTCTTGCTTTCATAGTTTGCATTGAGAAGTCAGTTGTAATTCTGATAGTTTTCCCCTTATAGGTCACTTGTCGTTTTTCTCTTGAGGCTTTAAGGATTTTTGTTTGTTTGTTTTGGGTGTCTAGCATTTTAACTATGATGTGGCGTGGAGAATTTCTTTTCTGATCTTGTCTGTTTGGAGTTCTATGTGCTTCTTGTATTGGTATTGGTTTTTCCTTTTTTCATTTGGGGAAGTTGTCATCGATTATTCTGTTGAAGATCTGATAGATATCATTCTCTTGGGATTCTTCTCCTTCCTCTATTCCTATGATGCAAAGGTTTGATCTTTTCGTAGTGTCCCAGAGTTCCTGGTTGTGATTGTTAATCCTGGGTGTCAACTTGACTGGACTAAGGGACAAATAAGAGAAAAAAAGGGTCTTCTGATTGGACTGCCTCAACCCGGATGGCCCACCCCAAATGTGGGCTTTACCTTCCACCGGCAGGCAGTATTTAATGCCACGGCAGAAGGAGCTGGTCCCTTCTTTTCTCCTGTGGCTTGCCTCTCTCATCTGGTGAGTTTATCTTGCTGCTGTGATCAACCTTTCAGATCCCAGCATGTACTGAGACCGGCAGATCTCCTGGAATCCATTCGGGCCTTCAGCACTAGATTGGGACTACTGAGACATCCAGCCTTGCGGACTGAGCAGTTCCCTGGATTCTCTCGGCCTTTCCAGTGTGGTGCAGCTACTGTTGGACTCCTTGAACTCTGTCACGTGAGCAAATCAATAAATTGTATATAGCTATATATAAGATATAATATTATATATATATATATATATATATATATTCGTCCTGTTACTTCTGTTTCTTTAGAGAACCCTGACTAATACACTGGTTGTTCCACTTTTGTGTATTTTTAAATTTTTCATAATCTTTCCTTGAGGTGTTTAGTTGTTCTGTGTTATCTTCCAGGTCTGATATTCTTTGTTCTGCTTCTGAGGCATTTTCCACTCCTTTCCTCTTGATTGGATGAGTGTTTGATTTCCTTTTTTATTTCCTCTTCTGATTTCTTTAGTATTTCTACTTCTTTTTGGAGCTTCTCAATCTCTTCTTGTAGCTCTTTGCTTTGCTGGTTGGTTTCCATATCTTTTTCAGCATAGGATCTTTTCAGTGTTTCTACTTCCTTCCAGTGTTTGTTATTCTCTCTCTCTAGGTCCTTCTTGAGCTCTTCATTCTCTTTTCTTAGTTCTTTGATTTGTTCTTTATAATCTTGTAGTTCTTTAAATATGTTCCCAATTGCGTTCCTGATATCTGTCTCCTCATCCCCAGAGGGATCGCACTGCAGGAGTATTCCATAGGGTTGGTAGAGCTTGGTACAGGATTATCCTGCCCCTTTCCTGTGTTGTCTCTTCTTCGTGTTCTTGACATATGGGCTTCTCCTTGCCTGTATTCCAATGTGAGTCCTAAATGCCTCTTGTCTGTGTTGAAGGCTTGGTTTGCTTGCCTCCTTCAGTTGCCTTCCTAATCCCAGTTGGGGGGGCGGGAGGCCACTCTTCAGTGCATGCCTGGGTACTTTCCGCTGGCCTCAGGAGATCTCAGATCTCAAAAATCACACAACTCCACCTTTAATATCAGTTGGGAGGATAACTCCACCCCCACAGCCACAAAAGCCAATCAAGCCAAAGACACCTGGATTAACGCATCAACAATCAGCCTTGCTGAGGCACCCAGTTCCTACCTGTCTTCCTGCTCTTCCTTCTGCTGGCCTCAGGAGATCTCAGATCTCAAGAGTCACACAACCCCACCTTTAATACCAGCTGGGAGGATAACTCCGCCCCCACAGCCACAAAAGCCAATCAAGCCAAAGACAGCTGGATTAACGCATCAACAATCATCCTTGCTGGGGCACCCAGTTCCTACCTGCCTTCCTTCTCTTCCTTCCGCTCACATCTGCAGATCTCCAGAAGAAATTTTTTTTGAAATAACAGAAATTATCTGAAGTTAGATAGTGGTGACTGCTTTATAACTCTATGGCTTTGCTAAAAATAATTTAATTCTGCATTTTATGCTGATATATTTTATGGTATGTAAAAAATAACGTTTTTAAAATTCAGATTTTAGTACATGAAAGGAAAACTTTTTATTAATTATATAATTATGAACACTAGTAGTAAATGTATAATATACTCATGTTTTAAAATTTATTTCTGTGTGTATGTGTGTTTGTGTGTGTGTGTGTGTGTGTGTGTGTGTGCAAGTGTACCATGACTTTTGTGTGGAGGTCAGAGATTAACTTAGACAAGTGTGGAGTGTTTCCCTCCTTCCACCATGTGGGTTCTGAGACTCAGACTTGGTGGCAAGCAACTTTGCAGAGCTGTGAAATTGTCCTTGGTACTACACTCCTAAGGAGCAATGTAGCATAACTAAGATATCATGATACCTTATGAATATATATTATATATAGTTTATATAAGGTATATTATATATATATATATATTATATATATAGTTTTGAATGTATGTTATCTAGGCTTATATTAAATTTACAACATATTACTTTCATTTTTTAACTTTTAATAGGATGAAATTAATTAAAAATCCTAAATTTTGTAATACAAATTTTAAATTATTTTATTAATTGTATTTATTTCTGTATGTGTATGAATGTACTGTCTGCATGCAAGTTTGTGCACCCATTTCGTGCAATGCCACGGAGGTCAGAAGAGGGTGTCGGATTCCCCTGGAACTGGAGTTCTCCTGGAATTGGAGTTTCAGACGGCTCTCGGCCGCCATGTGGGTGCTGGGGATCGAACCCGGGTCCTCTGCAAGAGCGTCGGCAATCCTAACCACTAGGCCATCTCTCCAGCCCCCTATAATACAAATTTTAAATAGCTGTATTAATTGCTTTTCATGTTATTGTGACAAAGCATCCAAGAAAAGCAACTTGAAAAGTAATGGTTACTTTTTTCTCAAAGTTTACTGTTATTGCCCATCATCATGGGAAATCATGGTATCAGGAGTGTGAATTGACTGATCACATAGAACCTGCAGTCAAGAAGCAGAAATAAATGAAGGCTACTGATCTATTTCATTTTCTGAAGTTAGACTGGGACTCCGATCTACAGAATTCTGACACTCATATTCAGAATAGTGCCTCCCTCTTCAGTTAATACTATTTAGAAACACTCTGATAGACACAACCACAAGTATGTTTTGTACTGATTGAAATACAGTGAAGTTGATGTGGAAATCATTCATCACAATAGAATAAAAGTCAAATTTTTGTCTTGTTTCAAAATATCTGTGTAATTTTTTTCACATTTGCTGTCTATCAAGTAAGATTTCTAATCTCTGAATTCTTCTTGATGTTCTATTAATATATAAAAAAAATTCCAACAGTCAAAACATGCTAAACAAAGCTTTCTTAGTTGAAGATTTGAAAGCTGGTAGAAATAAAAAAGAGTAAATGAACTAATAGTTCCAGAATCAAAAATTGACACTATTATTTTAATATTCATTGCTAAGTAATCCTGGAGTAAAAGATATCCAAATTCCAATTTAAAGCTATATTACTTATTGCAATGAACTTGTTATACTCTGAGATGCATTTACCCCCCACCTCCCAACATGAAGAGCTCTTACCCTTTTAGAAAAAAAAAATAAGTTCTTCCTTCTATAAGTTGACAGTGGTCATGTTGTTTATCACAGCAACAGAAAAGTTACTAATATTCCATGTAAATATGTGAAACATTGGTTTGTTCCCACTGTAAGAGCATTTCACTCTCTCATATCAAATTAATTTATAAAAGTAACTATATGAAAACTCTGTGGGTTGGTTTGTTTTTATCAACTTGACACCACCTAGGGACACCTTGGTAGAAGGTACCACAACTAAGGGATTTCCTCCATCATATTGGCATGAAGCCATTTCTGTGGGGCCTTTTCTTGATGGTAATTGACGTCAGAGGGCCCAGCCTACTTAGAGCCATTCCATCGCTTGGCAGGTGGGCAGAGTAAGAAGAGTAAGCAGCATTCCATCATGGTCTCTGCTTCATTTCCATGTACAAGTTCTTCTCTTGATTTCTTTCCATCGTTTCCCATGAATTATGGACTGGAAGCTTATAAAATGAAATAATCCCTTTACTGCCCAAGTGAAATGGGACAAGGTGCTTAATACAGAATCAAAACCTAATCAGAATACAAATTGGTGCCAGAAGTGGGTATTACTATGATTGACATAACTGTGACTTTGGAAGGTTTGTGGAAGTTTGTGAAGCTTTGACATGTAAAAGTTATTGAGCACTCAGAACTTAATGAGCTGCTGTAAGAATTTTGAAAATAATGCTGAGAACAAAGCTGATGATGGCACATGATGTTTCAAAACGAAGCAAAGACTATCACAGCTCTTATTGCAGTATTCTTTCAGCCTACCAGATAGTGAGCTGCCTGCCTCTGCCTCCCAAGTGCTAGGATTAAAGGCGTGTGCCACTGCTGAACTTCAGTTTTGTTTTGGTGTTCATAGTTATTCCCTTATGGAATAAGAAAAAAGTGTATTTTTTCATCCTACATGAGCCCACAGTTACCACACTTTTGATATTTTAAAGAGACTTTGAACTTTAAAAAAAGTATTTTAGTGTTTTTTTGAGAATTTCATGCACTGTATTTCAATCATATTCACACCCTCTACCTCATTTTCACCCCCTTTACTGTCCCTTTATGACTTCATGCCCTATATAATTTTATTTTCAAAAGCCTATTTAGGGGCTGGAGAGTTGGCCTAGCGGTTAAGAGCGCCGACCGCTCTTACAGAGGACCCGGGTTCGATCCCCAGCACCCACATGGCGGCCAAGAACCGTCCGAAACTACAATTCCAGGAGAACTCCAGCTCCAGGGGAATCCGAGACCCTCTTCTGACCTCCGCGGCATTGCACGACACGGGTGCACAGACTTGCATGCAGACAGTACATTCATACACATACAGAAATAAATAAAATTAATAAAAAATATTTAAAAAAAAGCCTATTTAGTGTAATTTCTATTCCGTAATTGATCTTGGTTATGTATCCATCCCCAGGAGCCTGATCAACTTACTGGGCATCACACTGTCAAAAGCCGGTTCTCCTTTTCTAAACAGCAAATAGTTGAGAGTAGTTCTTCAGTTCAATCCGGGGATTTTTGCCCACCTGTACCAATCATGCTAGGCTTTTGTCTAACTTGGGCTTAAGAGTTCTTGTGAAAGCTCTCACCATCTCTGAGTGTTTACATTTGCAATAGTGCTGTGTTGTCAAAGAAGACATGTTTTCCTTGCATTCATGCTCCACCTATGGCTCTTAACATTCTTTGACACATTTAAATTTTAATGTGGATGAACTTTTTAAAGCCTGAGACATTTAAAATTGGACTTTAATATGTAATGTGATTTTAGGAAATGAGTTCTTAGTGAAAACAAAAAATGTATGGTTATAGTTTAATAAGATGTATTTGTGTTTCATTTTGACAAGCTTTCATTTATGCTGATATGTTATCAAAATGACACAAAGTATGGATATTTGAACAGAGGGAACTTCAGCTGAGGAATTTCCTCCATGAGATTGGCCTGCAGCCATATTAGTGGAATATTTTCTTAATTGCAAATTGATGTAAGCGGCCCTAGCTTACTGGATTGCTGCCATCACTAGGCAGGTGTGTCTTATTTAGATTAGATGGGTAACTGACCAAGCCAGGAAATAAAGCCAGTAAACAACAATTCTCCACGGATTCTACATCAGTTCCTATCTTCATTTCTTGTCTTTTCTTCTTTTGATGAACTGTCACCTTATAAGCTGAAATATAACCTTTCCTTTCCAAGTTGGTTTTGGTCATGATATTTACCATAGCAGCCAAAAAATAATTAGAAAACTGTGAGAGATCTTTAAAATTCTGATATTCTTTTATTGATACATTATGGGTCAGTTGAGTTTGGGGATATTATTTCCCTAAATAAGAATCTGTCTTACAAATAACTGCCATCAATGGATTCTCCCCTCTTCTCCTTGATGAAGACAGTAGCACTCCTATTTTGTTGCAGCCAAATGCAATGAACTGTCAAAGTCCTCAAAAAGCTTTTTCATCTTGGTAAACTCTTTCCATGTACATCTGAAGATTGTTATCCTGGCCTGGATTCTATCTAAGTACCTGACAATATAAATCTGTGATTCTAGACAGAGAAATTCACAGTATTGCCATGAAAATGATTTACATTTAAAATGAAATCCATATTCCTTGATTATAAGTACATACAAATGTGAATAAAATGTTCGGAGATACAAGTTACAGAAAATATAACAATATCCATTGTGATAGTCAAAACTATAAATCCAAATTTGATGGCAGAACTTATTGAGAAGTGTATCTGAAAATGGACGATATAAAGTGCTTGGATATCAGTTAGTTTAATTTAATTTCCATTTTAGTTATAATTTTAGTTTCACAAAATCAACAGCAGATATATTAGTATGCAATATTATAATGCAATTATTTGATCACAATTCTCTCTCTCTGTCTTTCTCTATATATATTTTTATACAATATTTATTTTTCAAACTACTTCCAACAATGTAATTTCCTTATATTTTCTCATCAGTTGTAAATTTACAGATTCAACTTGCTTAAACATAATTATGAATTATGATTAGTTCTTAAAGACAAGAGGATATGGCACATTGCCAAAAGAAGTAGGAAGTTTTCAAGAAAATATTTTCCTTTCATTGTAGCAATTTATATTGGGCAGCAAAACAAAAGAACTTTCCAGATGACTATGCTTACTTGCTTACTGTATTTAACTTTGAACCATATATTTACCTTATATTCAATGGATTATTTACTTAGTATACACATAGACTACTCTGAGAGGATTTCTGTCAAGTGTGTACCCAAAAGCACCATTTTATTATGGATAGGGTGCTTCTGTGAAATAATACAGTGCAATGTTACCTCTGAATATGAATCTGATGGCATTAGTAGGTAGAGTTTTTAGGAGGTTTGTCAAATCATGAGACTAGATTCTACGTGAGTACCAGTGGTGACCTTTGACAAAAGAACTTTAAGAGTTCTCAAGCGCTCTTTCCACAACATGAAAACACAGAGGAAAGGTGACAATCTGTGAATCAGAAAATGTGCTCTCACTAAACCCAGAACCATTTTGACATGTTTAAGATGACTGAATCCACAAAATAATAATAAATTAATATTTGTTGTGATTCCAAGTGTGTGGAATTATACTATTATGATCTAGAGAGATTATGGCACTTAGTTTTATGTGATCTTTCTTTTCTAAAACTGTTTTTTTAATTTATTTTTATTTACTATTTTATATGTGTAAGTGTATTGCCTGCATGGATATAAGTGCACCAATGTTATTCAGTACCCTTGGTAGCAAAAAGATGGTTTGAATTGCTGTTACAGAGAGTTGTTAGCCATCATATGGGTGCTGGGATTCAAACCCAGGTGCTCTGCAAAACCAGTCAGTCCTTTTAAACTCAGTGACATGTCTCCAGCCCACAGAATGAGTTTTCTTTTGAAAAAGTTGTGCTTAACACAAGTTTTAGGTGGTTACATTGTAGAGAGAATCACGGTAATCTTCTTGTATTATAGTTATGAATATGTTCTCCCAGCCTAAATTAACACTTAGGTTGATAAATTTTATAGTCACCGTTTGTCCTTTAACTATTTTTCTATGATTTTTTATTTTTTTAATTCAAAAATATTTTATTTTTATATGTATGAGTGTATTAACTACATATATGTAAGCGCACCTGTGTCGTGCAATGGCCATGGAGGTCAGAAGAAGGTGTGGGATACCCTGGAACTGGAAACACAGATGGTTGTTAGCCTCCATGTGGGTGGTAGGAATCAAACACAGGATCTCTGCAAGCACAGCTAGTGCTCCTAACCAATGAGCCAACTCTGTATTAACAATGCTTTCTGAATAGAGGATAAAATATCCATCTAGTTTCTTTAATTATATATCATAACACACAAGAGATTTCTAAGTGAATTATTACACCTATCTGCCAAATTATTATTGCATAAAATTAAAACTTTTTATGTATGTCCGTTGTGTACACAGTGAATAGTCTCATGTGAATCATGCATTTATAATGAAGGTTTTTTTATATTATTAGACAGGATGAACATTTGAAAGATCATAATACAAGAATTTGGACCATATTTTTGTTTGTTCAACATTATATTTTAAAATGGACAGAGAAGCTTATAGTATATCTATAACTGTTCTAACCCTTTAAATAGATAACTTTCTACTTATTAATATTTTAGAAACATTTAAGAATCAGCTAAAAGCAAATAATTTGAGGTCAGTTTTTATTAAAGCATGTTCCTAATATTTGATGAGAAAATCTTAGATTTTTATCTTTTTTAAACACAATATTAATTATTTAAAGAAAAATTATGAATTTTTGAAACATGGACTTCGAAAAAGTATCTCTTTGCTTTTTTCTACAAAAATTTTAAACAACATAAAAGCCATCATGATATCAGATGCAATTGAACCAATTAGAGTATATTCTGACAAGTTTAAATGATACACTTTAGAGGTTTCTTTTTTACATGTACCAATTTAGCCTGGCAATATGATAATGCAAAGAAAGTCCTTTCCTTTTCTAAAAGTGAGCTAATACTTATACATTCCATACAAAAGAATAAGTGTGCCAGGGGTTCAAAGACCTTTATCCCATCCTCAAATTTAGTAAGACATTATACATAATAAAACATACAATAAAGGAAGACTAATGATGAAAGAACACAAACATATACAAATACATGCATACATGAATGTACATGTATATCTGTATATACATATCCACCTTAGGAAATGATGAAACACATGTGGTGAAAACATCTGTCCACTATCGCCAATGACATACTTCACATTCGTTTCAGGAAAATCACTACTCTGACTTTTCTGTGTGTTTTACTATTCATATCTTCATATCTTTTTCAATATCTTAAATATATATATATATAATATTATATATTTATATATATATATTATATATATATAGAGTATATTAAAAATCACAAATAAAAGTGCCAAACTGAGAGGTTGACCCGTGCCTGGAACAATTGAAAGAAAGAAAAGTCCCAGATTGCCATAAACATCGAACCCCTCTGTGGATTCTACATGTAACAACTATTTAAAATGAGTCCTAATGAAACTTACCTTCTAGGTGCTGCAAAGGTTTTGATATGAGAGACTTTCTTGCCTCCCCCCTAGAACAAGGAGAAATATGATGATGATGAGGTCGCTCTCCAACTGTAAATTGGAGACAACATTTATAGAGGTAATCTCTTATAAAACCGGTAAAACTGCCTTCTTTAATTAAAAAAGAGTGCTTATGATAATCTAGTGAAAAAAATAGTGGATCCGATTTAATAAAATCTGACACAAAGGGGGAAATATTATAATAAACACTGAGAAAATTCAGAAAATCATTAGAAAGTAATTTAAAACTATATCCCAGTAAACTGAAAAGTCTAAATAATGTTTGAATTTCTGGATATGTATACCCACAGAAATTAAATAAGATGAGATAACCAATTTAAATAGACCCATAACAAACAATGAAATAGTACAATGATAGAAATACTTCAACTAAAACATGCCTCATACTACATGGATAGCCTGCAGAAATCTGCCAGTCCTCCAGAAGAAGTACTAATACCAATACTCTTCAAATGATTCCATAAAATAGAAAAGGAACATTTCCCATTATTTTAATAAACTTAAAATTACCTTGATACCAATAGCAGACAAAAATCCATCAAAAAAGAAAACTATATTCTAATCTCTCTGGTGAATAAAGGTGGAAAAATTCTCAATAAATTACTTGCAATTTGAATGCAAGATGAAATATAAATAAACATTGCCCACCACAATTATATTTGCTTCCTTTGAGAAAATGAGGTATATTCTAACATATGTAAGTGAATAAATGAAATCAATAATAATAATAGTCATGAAATCCATGAAAGGAATATGTCTCAACATAATAAAGGCAAAATATTAAAGAAAACATAATGTAAGCCACAGCTAAAATTGTAGTAAAAGAAGAAAAACCTGAAAGTTGAGCTGGAGAGATGGCTCAGCAGTTAAGGGCACAGGGTCGTTTTGTAGAGGACCCACGTTCTGTTCACTGTACCCACCTGGCAGCTCACAATGGTCAATAACTCCAGTTCCAGGGGAATCTAACCTTCTCTTTGGATCTCCATGGACATTACTCAACCAGGTTACACACACATGCAGGCAATACACTCATATGAAATTAAATAATAATAAATTAAATAAAAATAGTAAAAAATATTTCAAAAATACCTCAAAGCATTTCCACTAAAGTTGGGAGCAAAACAATATCCAGCATTGACATGCTTATTCAATATTTTGCTTGTGGTTTTAAGTAGATGAATAAGAAAAGTGAAAGAAAAAATTGCCTATGCATTGGAAAGGAAGAAGTGAAATGATCTCCCCTTGCATATTATATGACACTATTCATAAAAAGTCTAAAGAATCTATCAGAAATCTCCTAGATCTGATAAACTTATTCAGTAAAGTATAGCTTTCCTATATGCTTCAGATAAACTGCTGAGGAAAATATCAACCCAAACAACCCTTATTTACACTATCCTCAAAAACCATAAAATATCGTGGAAAAATCTAGCCAAGGAAGTGAAGGACATGTGTAATAACAGTTTTAAGACTTTGAAGAAAGAAATTGAAGAAGGTAAGAAAAGATTGACATATCTCCCATGCATATAGACAGATTGGTAGGAATAACATTGTGAATAAATCAATCCTACCAAAAGCAATCTACAAATTCAATGTAACAAACATTAAAATTACAATGAAATTCTTCACAGAAATTGAACAAACTAATATTCAATTTCATATGGAAACACAAAAAATCTAGGCTATTCCCCAGACAATTCTGAATAATAAAACAAATGCTGGAGGTGCATTATCATCCCTTATCTCAAAGTATACTACAGAACTATATTAATAACAAAGCATAGTATTAGCATAAAATTAGATACATTGGTCAATAAAGCAGAATTTAGAACCAAATTATATCCATACATTTTTAAGCACATGATTTTTTTTTTTTACAAATAAGCCCAAAACAAACATTCTAAAAAGACATATCTAACAAGTGGTCAAATGGCATAGCTAGATATAGAAGAATGAAAATAGAACCCTATCTCTCAACATATACAAAACTCAACTCCAAATGAATTACAGACTTCAACATAGCTCATAGTACCCAGAATCTGATGAAAGAGTGTGCTGGATAGCTTTAGTGTCAACTTGATACACCTGGGTTGAGGGATCCTCATTTGGGGAATTGGCTTCATTGAACTGGACTGTGGCCAAGTCTGTGGAGTATTGTCTTGATTGTTTGGCAATATGGCAGAGCCCAGCCCACTATGGGTGGTGCCACCTCTGGGCAGGTTGTTGTGTACCGTATAAGAGGGCAGGCTGGGCATGGGCCAGGGGAGCAGGCCAGTAAGCAGCATTACTCCATGGCTGGTGATTCAACTCCTGCCTCCAGGTTCCTGCCCTGAGATGCCAGGACCATGGGTTGACCACCAAGTGTAGCAGCAGGTGTGAAATGGAGCTGGCATGGGCCTGTGAATGAGCTGTGTGTGCCAGGGATGTCAGAGTCAGAAGTGGAGCTGCTGAAACCCTTTGGAGCCCAGAAGATCATGGGCTGAATAAACCCTTTCCTCCCCAAGTTGGTGGCAGTCAGAGTGTTTTGTCACAGCAGTTGAAAGGAAACTACAACAAAGAGGTAGTAGGGAATACACTGGTACTTGTAGATATAAGAAAGGCCTTTTTGAACAGGACCCTATAGCACAGACATTAAGTCTAACAATTGAGAAATGGGACCTCATGAAACTACAAATCTACTTTATAGCATAAAACACCATCACTCAAGTATAGAAGCAACCTACAATATAGGAAAAATATCATAACCATCTATACCACTGAAAGAGGGTTATTATCTAGAAAAGACCAATAACTCAGAAAAATAAACTTCAAATGAAAACACCATCCAATTAAAAATAAGGCAAGGAACTGTAGAGGGAGTTTTGAAAAGTTGAGACACAAATAGCTAAGAAGGTTTTTTAATGTCTACCAATGTTGTCCCTCAGGGAAAAGCAAATTCAAATTACAGTATTCATTCCACCTGAATCAAAAAGGAAAAGCTCTAAAATCATAAAATGATAAGTGCTGTCAAAAAAGCTGGAGTGCAAACTGTTATAGCCAATATGGAAACCAGTGTGATGGTTCTTCAAAAAGACAGAAATAGATCTATCACATGATCCAGATCTGCTATTCTTGGTCATACCCCTGAAGGACTCTGTATCTTACTACAGAGATGTTTTGTATTCTAATTTGTCATTGTTGCTCTATACCCAGAAAATGAAAAAAAGCCTACATGCTTACCAACTGATGAATGGATAATGAATTTATGGTACATTTACATAATGGAATATTATTCACTTTTTAGAAAAAAATGGTATTATGAATTCACATTAAAATGCATGGTACTGAAATTGTTGCTAAAATTATTTGGGAGGAGATGTAAACAATATCCACCCCTCCTCTCTTGGTTCCAATGACAAACTGAGGTACAATTTCACCAAACACCACTCAGAGAAACTAATGAGTTAATTGGGCTTGTGTTCAGAGCAACGGTTGAGGGTTTCCTTATGGGAATGTAGGTCTTCTCCACCTAAGGCTGCACCAGAAAGTCTTCACCCAGTCATGGATAGTAGCTTTCCCACAGCCACACAAAATGGCAAGAGACTGCCTCCTACTCTTCCCAATCTATATACTATAGACCCTCCCCTTTCCAAGACCATGAGGAATTAGGGCATATTGCACCTTGTTTGGGAAGTGAGGATGAACTCCTAGGCAAGAGTCCCCTGACTCTCTTGACCTCTCCTTCAATGCTGGGGCATGAACAGTAAAGTAGCCCAGCAGAGGTGATATTAGAGAGGTTACAACTGAGCTCAGGAAAATGATGTCTGTGGGAGAACAGTTCTGTACAATAGGAATCAATCATTCTGAGTGAGTTAACCCAGGCCCAGAAGGATAAATATCACATGTTCTCTGTCATAAGTAGATTCTATCTTTGAATCATTAGATATGTGTGCTTCAGTTAGAAACAAATCTATTCAGGTTGGGAAACCTACAATAAATTGTGTGAGAGGGAAGGCTTCATGGGAAGGGCTGCATGAAAAGGGAGAAAGAATGCGGTGTTATAAAGGATGAAGGGGAATAATGGTGTAGGAATAGTTAAATGGGCTGGAGAATGTGAGGGTAAGACAGAGGAGGGTGTGGGGACAGGGATAACTAACAATAAAAGCCTTTATAAAAATTCGTGTGGCAAACAACCAGTATAGAGTCTTCTTAAATTATATACATATACAATATAAAAAGAGATAAAAACGAATTATCGTCCAATAAAGAGACATTGCCCCTACTTGATAACTTAGGCTAAGAAGAATTATCCCAAATGCCATGAATGGACACCCTCTTTTGAAGCTGTTAAACAGGGGTCCTATAAACACTCAAACAAAACTGCCCATTGCACCTGCTTTTGGTTACCTACTGAAACTTGGTGGTAAGTCCTTTTTGTTGTAGACACTTCATTTATGTATCAAGGAACAAACAAGGAGACATTAAGCTTTTACTAAACTCAAAGTCTCATCTCTACTGGTTAGCTTCCACACTGTTGGAGCATGTTTTGCATGCTAACAGGAGAGAAAAGTAATTATGAAGCTAACCCTACTGTCTACTCTGTGAGATACTGGCCTGGAAAGGTATCCTAATTAGTGCAATTGTGACACAAATTTTATGAAAGTAACAAGTCATTTTCTTTTTTATTGAAATTCGTACAACATTTCTTAATCAAATTTAGACCAATTTCCTTTCCTCGTTCGCCACAGATATACCAAAATTATAACCTCTGAAAATAAACTTTAGGTTAATTCTAAAACACGTTTAAGATTCGCATTTTGATAGTAGAGCTGTATGAAGGTAAACAAACAATGTTAATTACATTACTACATTACATAGAAAGTTGACTAATAACTACAGGTATTACATTTACTAAAAAATCAAAGAAATAAATAAGTATAATTCATTTTGTCCTATAAATAGATATTTGGTACTAGCATTCACAAATGAGGGACACCATATGTCATTTATTTTTCTGGGACTGTGTTCAAAGTATCCAGTCATTTTATTATCAGATATATGGTCCACTTGGCAAGATGGAACCTGTACCAGACAACAAAATCAGGCTGAATAACTCATGACCATAGCTTCTCCCATAGGGGAGAATTTACTACTATTACTCTGGCTATTGTATTAATCCTACTGCCAATGACTTATTGTTATGTCCACACACTATTGCATCTCTTAATTCTCACCAGAGAAGATTCCTCATGGAGTACACGGTGACACAAGCACTCAATTCATAGAGAATGAGACTGCAGTGCTTAGCCACAAACTGCCTCCCAAAGCTCAGGGATCATTGCAGGAAGATCATAAGAAGCAGAGGTCATGAATTTCTACAAGGAAACAGTTTGCCAGACAGCTGGGGAGTTAAGAATTTGAACTCACAGCAATTGTGAAAGTATACACAAGAACCACATAAGCTCAAATTAGACAAGCTCCCAGAACAGAAGTGAGGAAATGATTGAAAAGCCCCAGTCCTACCTGAGGAATTATTGGCAGCCAATAGCTACTCAGAGAGGAATAGCCAGTTTTGTTTAATTGTATCTCTGGCTAGGTTAAACTGGATGCAATGAATGGACTCATGCCAGCTGCATTTATCAACACTAATTTGATTTGAGAAGCAGAGATAGATGATATATAGATAGATAGATAGATAGATAGATAGATAGATAGATAGATGATAGATAGACAGATAGATAGATAGAGGGTGGAAGGTAGTAAGGGGCACAGATAGAGGATGAAGTTTAAATATGATCAGAATATACTGTATTATATTTGTAAATATTCAATTATAAATCATTTGAGAAGAGTTCCCTTATCCTTGTTCCATATGGAAGGTTTTCAACATTTCAATTAGCTGTGTGCTAGAATGTGTTTGGCAGGGAACATAACAGCAGTTGATTTGATCATTTTAATGGTTATATGTCTAGTCAGCAGTTGTGTTTCTTTACTGACTCCAATCTGAAATTATATTTTCATAAGAAATTATATATTTTGTCTTTTTACAAAATTTTTGCATATTTTTTCATAATTGTAATGATTGTTTCTTAATCTCTATGAAATATGTAATTACATATTTTCATTCCTAGTAATGAGTGTTTATCCTAATATATGCTATTATTTTTCCATGTTCTTCCAAATAAAGGTCTATTCTTTATTTGCTTAGTCATAGATTTTTCTTTTCTCTTTTATTATATGTTTGAGAATTTCATACAAAAGTACTATGTGTATATCACTTTTACCCCTCTTGCTCCTCCTCTAATTCTTCCCAGACCCTCAACTCCCTCTGAATTTCATGACCTCCTTTATATTAATCATTGTTAAATATATATGTACACATACACATGATATACCGGGTTAATTTAGTGGTTCTTGTGTGACCATTTGTTTAGGGATGACCAGTGCATTTGGATAACTCATCTAGAAACTCTTCCTTTGAGACAACTGATTCTTCTTCTCTCAGTAGCCACTGATTGCCTGTAACACTTTATGTAGAGGAAGGTCCCTGTGAAGATCCTCCTGTCCACATTGGCCTGTCATCAGGTGTTGTCCTTAATCAGGTCTTGTTTAGGCAACAATACTGTTGAGATTTTAATGGTACATCTTCTCCGTCATGTCTAGTAGACACTTTCTAGCAGCAGCATGATGGTCTTCCAGATAGTACAAACTGTTAACCACCCCCTTCTGTGATAGTTCTTTACCCTTAAGTGTGGTGTTTGAATTGTACAGGAATCAGATGTGACTAGTCACACGATGGACACTTATTTTCTGTATTTGACCAGTTGTGGAAGTTTGTAACATTCACCCTCTGTTGCAACAAATAAAATTAAAAATTTTCTTTGATGAATTATGAGAACTACACTTTTCTGTATATATAAGGATAAGTATTTAGAATAGAGTAAGAAATCTGTGTGGCAGTAATAGGGTCTCCAATAAAGTTTTATGAACTCTGTAGCCATGGGTATTTATCTACATTTACAGTACCAGTCAAAAATCCCCTCTTCTGATTGAAACTTAAATTCAGTTAAGCAGCTGTTGATTAGTTCTAAGAGAAAAGTGTCATTATTACACCATTAACGATATTTTGCTGAACAAGTAATTGGTGTGATAAATAGGGTTTATAGCTGGGTAAGATTATTGAGTTGATTTTTTATTATGCATTTTGCATAGCACCTTTCAATACTGTGAGAAGCAGTCCTTGGGGAGAGGCTTTCTGATGTCTATAGTCTATACCATGCCCTTTACTTCGATTCCAGATCCTGAAGTAAGAGACTTTTATTAGAGACACCTCACCACTTCAGAAACAGGACTTAGACAAGTCGAACTATAACTGACCAGCATGCCTCATGCATTCTGCCGAACATGCTTTTCATCTCTTTCTCAGTCTTTCTCAATATCTTCCATGTGGAAGTTGACTGTTTTGAGCAGAAGTTCATTGTTTCAGTCAGTTCTTCCATGCAGTCCTTTCTGTAGTTGTTGTTGTTATTGATTCCAATATGCATCACTCCCAATTGCTTTGGACAAAAGCTCAAGGGGCCGTGCACAAGAAATACTTACAGCTAGGTATTGGCACTAGCATCCACAGAGGAGGGATACCATTCATCGTTTGTTTTTCTGGGACAGTATTACTTCACTCAGCATGATGTCCTCTAGCTCCAGCCATTTTCCTGCAAAGCTCATGATGTCCTCTTTCTTTACTGCTGCATAGAACTCCATTGTGTAGATGTACCATATTTCCTCTATCCACTCATCAGTTGAGGGGCATTTGGGTTGGTTCCAGCTCCTTGCTATTGTGAAGAGAGCTGAAATAAACATGGCCGTGCATGTATCTCTGTTGTGGGGTGAGTCTTGAGGGTACATGCCTAGGAGTGGTATGGCTGGGTAGGGTAGCAAGTTCATTCCAAGTCTTCCAAGGGTTCTCCACACTGCTTCCCATAGTGGCTGCATGAGTTTACATTCCCACCAGCAGTGCATGAGTGTTCCCCCTTCCGCACAACCACTCCAGCACTTGGAATTATTTGTTTTCTTGATCCTAGCCCATCTTATTGGAGTAAGGTGATATCTTAAAGTGGTTTTGATTTGCATTTCCTTAATGATTAGTGATGTTGAACACTTCTTAAGGTGTTTCTCAGCAAACTCTAATTCCTCACTTGTGAAGTATCTGTTCAGTTCTTTGCTCCAACTATTGAGTGGATCATTTGTTTCCTTTCCTTTTTGATTTTTGAGTAGTTTATATATTCTGGAAATCAATACTTTGTCAGATGTTTCTGTGGTGAAGTTTTCCTCCCACTCTGTGGGATTTATCCTCACTTCCTTGATTGTTTCTTTTGGTGTACAGAAGATTTTGAGTTTAATGATTTTCCATTTGTCAATTGTCCACCTTATTTCTTGCGCAGCTGCTGTCTGATTGAGGAAATCTTTTCCCATGCCCATGTCTTGTAGTCTGCTGCCAAATTTTTCATGTATCGCCTTCAGACTTTGGGGTTTCACATTGAGGTCTTTGTTCCATCTGGAGTTAACTTTTGTACAGGGTGAGACATAGGGTTTTAATTTCATTCTTCTACAAGTGGTGATCCAGTTTTGCCAACATAACTTGCTAAAGATGCTGTCTTTTCTCCATTGTGTCTTCTTGGCCACCTTGTCAAATATAAGATGGCTGAAATTGTATGTGCTCAGATTTGGAACTTCGGTTTTGTTCCATTGATCAACAGGTCTGTTTTTGTGCCAGTACCATGCTATTTTTATGACTATAGCCCTGTAGTATAGTTTGAAGCCTGGTATAGAGATTCCCCCCACCCCCGAGTAGCTCTTTACACTCAGGGTTGTTTTGGCTATTTGGGGTCTTTTGTTTTTCCAAATGAATTTAAGGACTGTTTTTCCCAAGCCTGTGAAGACACTCCTGGGGATTTTGATTGGAATTGCATTAAATCTATACAAGAGTTTCAGTAGAATGGACATTTTTACAATGTTATTTTTCCCAATCCATGAGCATGGGAGGTTTTCCATCTTCTGATGTCTTCTTCAATTTCTTTCTTTAAAGGTTTAAAATTTTTATTGTAGAGAACTTTGTTGTCTTTGGTTAGGTTTGTACCTATGTATTTTCTTGTTTTTGAGGCTATTGTGAGTGGGAAGGTTTCTTTGAGTTCTCTCTCCAGTTGCTTGTTGTCGGTTGAAAGGCCATTGATTTTTTTTTAAGGTTAGTTTTGTATCCTGCCACTTTGTTGAAGCTGTTAATCGTTTCTAGGAGTTTTCTGGTGGAGTTTTTATCATCCCTTAAGTAATCAATCATATCATCAGCAAATAGGGATAGCTGGACTTCCTCTCTTCCAATTAGTACTCCTTTAATTTCCTTTTCTTGCCTTATTGCTCTAGCAAGTGTTTCAAGCAGTATATTGAAGAGGAGTGGTGACAGGGGGCAGCCTTGCCGAGTTCCTACCTTTAAAGGGAATATTTCTGTCATTTCCCCTTTTAGGATGGTATTGGCTGTGGGTTTCTTGTATATGGCTTTGATTACATTGAGGAATGATCCCTACAATCCAATTCCTTCTAGGACTTTAAGCATGAAGGGATGCTGGATTTTGTCAAAGGCTTTTTCAGCATCAATTGAGATGATGATGAGGTTTTGTCTTTCATTCAATTTATGTGTGTGATGATGTTTATTTATTTTCATACGTTGAACCATCCCTGCATTTCTGGTATGAATCCAACTTGGTCATGATGGATTATCTTCTTGATGTGGGTGTGTATGCGATTTGCCAGTATCCTGTTTAGAATTTTGGTATGCATGTTCATTAGGGAGATGGGTCTATAATTCTCCTTTAATTGTATACTTGCCTGGTTTTGGTAAGAGTGTGATGCTGGCTTCACATAAGTAATTGGGAAAATTCTTTTTGATTGTATCCTTCTAAACAGTTTCAGTAATAATGGTTGTAGGTCTTTTTGAAATATTTTATAGAATTCTGCCATGAAACCGTCTGGGCCTGGGCTTTTTTTAGTTGGGAGGTTTCTTATTACATCCTCAATTTCTTCATGTATTATGGGTCTGTTTAAGCTGTCAATCTCTTCTTGGTTGAGCTTTGGTGATTCCCAGGATTTCAGATATTCATCCATTTCTTCTAGGTTTTCAAACTTGGTAGAATATAGGTTCTTGTAATATTCCCATATGATTTTCTGGATCTTTTCCTTGTCTGTTGTGATATTTCCCTTTTCATCATGGATTGTATTGATTTGGAGTTGTTCCTTCTTTCTTTTTTTTAACTGGGCTAGAGGTCTATCTTGTTTATTCTTTCAAAGAACCAACTTTTGGATTCATTGATTTTTTGTATTGTTTTCTTTGTTTCTATTTCATTGATTTTTGTTCTGATTTTTGTTATTTCTTCCAGTGTTGCGTTTAGGGTTCATCTGTTGTTGCCTCTCAAGTGCTTGTATCTGTAGTGTTAGATCATTCATTTGTTGTCTTTCTGTTTTCTAATTTAGGCTCCCAGGGTTATAAAATTCCCTCTTAGGACTGCTTTTACGGTATCCCATAGGTTTTGTTGTGTTGTACTATTGTCATTCAGTTCCAGGAATGCTTTTATTTCTTTCTTTATCTCTTCCTTGGCCGATTCATTATTCAAGAGTGTGTTGTTTAGTCTCCATGTGTTCTTGTAGGCAGTAGGGCTTATCCTAGTGTTGTGTTGAGCTTTATTGCACTGTGGTCTGATAGAATGCTTGAAATTATTTCAATCTTTTTGTATTTGTGTATTTTTCTTCTTTGTCTCAGTATGTGGTCTATTTTGGAGAATGTTCCATGGCATGCTGAGTAGAAAGTGTATTCTCTTGTATTAGGATGGAATATTCGGTAGAGGTCTATGAGGTCCATTTGGTGTATCATATTGTTCAGTTCACATATCTCTCTGTTTATTCCTTTTCCTGTTGACCTATCCAAAGGACTCAGCGGGGTATTTAAGTCCCTTACTATGAGTGTACTGTGGTTAGTGTGTGACTTGTGGTTATGGAGAATTGTCTTTATAAAGTTTGGTGCACCAGAGATTGGGGCATATATATTCATAATTGTGAAATTTTCTTCGTGAATTGTTCCTTTGTTAAAAATGTAATGACCTTCTGGGAAGGAGAGATGGCCTAGCGTTTAATAGCACTGACTGCTCCTGCAGAGGACCCTGGTTCAATCCCCAGCACCCACATGGTGGCTGAGAACCGTCTGTAAATCCAATTCCAGGAGAACTCCAGTTCCAGGGGTATCTGACACTCTCTTCTGACCTCCACGGCATTGCATGACATAGGTGCACAAACCTACTTGCAGACAATATATTCATACGAAAAAATAAAAAAATTAAAAAAATGCAATGGCCTTTGTGTCTTCTGATTTCTTGTACTTTGTAGTCTATTTTGTCTGATATTAAAATAACCACACCTGCTTTCTTTTTGGTACCATTTGCTTGAATTTTTTTTCCATCCTTTCACTTTAAGGTGGTGCCTGTCCTTGAAGGTATGTTGTCTTTCTTGTAGGCAGCATATTGATGGATTCTGTTTCCTAATCCAATATCCCAGTCTATGTCTTTTGATTGGGGAATTTAGTTCATTAATATTTAAGGTTATGACTGATAGGTGTGTGTTGCTTCCTTTTGCCTTGTTATTCATTTGCAGTTTGGGTTTAGGTTTCTACTTCTGCAGTTTTGTTTTTATTGATTTCTCTTTCTAGGTGCCTGGGGATGGTTGCTCCTTTCTTCTGTTCTTTGGGTTGCTTCAAGTATTCTCTGAAGGGTTGTGTGGTGGTTTGAATGAGTGTGTCCCATAGGCTGTAAGTATTCAGACATTTGTCTCCAGTTGGTGGCACTGTTTTTGGAGGTCTTAGAAGGTGTGGCCGTGCTAGAGGAAGTACGTTATTGGGGGCAGGCTTAGTGAGGTTAACAAGCCTCGTGGTCTACAGTTGCTCTCTCTCTCTGCTCTTTGCGAGATGTGACCCTCTGCATGCTGCTCCATTCTCCAGCCACCATGCATCCCACCACAATGGACTCTAATTCCCTGGAACCATTGTCATTCGTAAGCTCAAATAAACTCTTCCTTTTATAAGTTCCTTTTGTCATAGTGTTTTATCACAGCAACAGAGAAGTGACTAATGCCGTAATTTGGTATCAGAGAGTGGGCTGTTGGCTGTGAAGAACCTGACCATGTGGATGTTTGGGGAAATGTGGAAGACTTTGGAGCTTTGGGCTAGAAAAGCTGTTGACTACTGTAGGCAGAGCTTGACAGGCCATTCTGGTAGAAGCCTGGAAGAAAGCATTGCTGCAAAAGATGTGGTTCCAGGGGAAAATGAAGACTTTTGCAGCAACTGGGATATTTTGATAAAGAGTCTGGCAGCAGTTTGCCCACAGTCCAGATGCTTGCCTGATGCTAAGTTGAAAAGCAATGGACTAATTTCTGTGGCAGAGGATATTTCAAGACAGGCCAATGTAGAAATGGTGGCATGAATATTAATAGTGCATTCGTGGTCCAGATACTACAGGGGCACACCCCAGCGTCCCTGGGGGCCAGGACCATGCACGAATGTCCAGTTTTGTACCTAAACAGTACACTCAGCCGATTAACAGGTGTGGCCAAGGCTTGTGAACGGAGCGGGTCCCTTTCACTGGAGACCTAAGTGGCATTGAAGGGAGGCCTGGCGACTTTACCAGTAAACAAAATAATAGTACCTTCTGGGCAACGCCACCACCCACGCTCCTCCTCTACGCTTTTTGAACGAAAACTACACGAACCGTTTTTCTATCTCCAGCCCCAAGTCCACGGGAAGGACACCTTTTTCACCTGTGGTTGCCGTATGGAGAGTACCATCCCAACTTTGGGCCCAGCAGATTTGCCAATTCTCATTCACGTGGTTGCTGGCTTTAGAGGAGGGAACGTTTGCAAGAGGTGAAAGGGTCATCAGTCTTCCTCCAGGTAGTTTCAGAGAGCTGCCAGGTCAGGGCCGAGAGCACAAGGGGTGTCCATTGCATCACAGTATGCCCTGCTAGGCCCTTGGCATTGAGATGGTGAATGTTGAAAGTCTGGTTTTTTGGCAAGCGGAGCCCCAAGAAGAGATTCAAGATAAGCAGAGACTGTGAGTATTTGCCAAGGAATAGCTGCATACAGGGATTGGTAGCAAGCCTAAGAAAGAGAGTATGTGCAAGCAAAGCCTGAAAGAGATGAGCCGTCCTAAGCCCTTTGGAAGTCAATGTCCAGAAGTTGCATTTGAGCTACTGGACTTGGTGTTTGTGGCCTGCAGGTTTTTGTCGGTCTTGTTTTGGTCCAGTATTTCCTCACTATACCTCTCTTCTCCCCTTTTTGGATATGGGAATGTGTATCGCAGTTCCACTGTAGTTTGGGAGAATAGTAATTTTGCCTTTTGATTTTACAGGACTTACAGATAAGAGATTGGCCTAGGTCTCAGAAGCGATGTGGCTTAGATCTTTTGAATGAGATTGAACCGGTGTTTTAAAGACTATGGGGACTTTAAGGTTGACTAAACATTTTTGCTTTTTATAAGGTCCCAGGAGCCTATGGGGAACAGGGAGTGGAAATGTGTGGTGTTTTGAATGAGTTGTCCCCCTGAGGCCCTGTAAGTATTCAGACATTGTCTCCAGTTGGTGGCACGTTTTTGGAGGTCTTAGAAGGTGTGGGCCATGCTAGAGGAGTACGTTATTGGGGGCAGGATTAATGAGTTTAACAAGCCTAGTGGTCTACAATTGCTCTCCTCTCTCTGCGGGGCCGTCCTGTGCTCTTTGCGAGATGTGACCCTCTGCCAATGCTGCCCATGCTCCAGCTCGAGGCGCCATGCCTCCCACCACAATTGACTCTAATTCCCCGTGGAAACATTGTCAATCCTAAGGTCAAATAAACTCTTCCTTTTTAGAAGTTCCCTTTGTCAACAGTTTTTTAATCACAGAAACAGAAAAGTGGACTAATACAGGTTTTGGTTTTCCGGACATGTATTCGTTCAACTTGTTTATAATGTCCATGGAATGTTTTCTCTCTCCTTCAATTAGAATCGACATTTTTGCTGGGTATATAACCTGGGTTGGGCAATCTATTGTCCCTTTAACACTGGGAAAATGCTTTTTGCTCAGGTTCTTCGTGCTTTCATTCACAGTTTTTGCACGGAGAAAGTCAGTTGTAATTTTTGGATAGGTTTCCACCGTATGGTCAACGGTTGTTTTCTCTTCTTTGGCTTTTAAGAGTTTGTCTTTGTTTTTGGGTGGCTAGCATATTTAACGATGATATGCCTGAGGGATTTTCTTTTCTGGTCCTGGGTCCTGTTTGGATTTCTATGTTCTTCTTGTATTTGGGTATTGGTTCGTCCCTTTTTTTTTTTTTTAGTTTGGGAAAATTTTTCATCTGTTTGCCTGTTGAAAGATCTGATCAATACCATTCTCTTGGGATTCTTCTCTTCCACGACTCCTGTGATGCAGAGGTTTGAATTCTTTTTCCATAGTGGTACCACATTTCCTAGTTGTTACACTTTTGTGTAATTTTTAAATTTTTGTCATAATCGGTCCTTGGGTTTTTAGTTGTTCTGTGTTATCTTCCAGGTCTGATATTCTTTGCTCTGCTTCCTCTATTCTGCTTCTGAGGCTTTTTCCATTCCTTTCCTCTTGATTGGATGAGTGTTTGATTTCTTTTTTCATTTTCTCTTCTGATTTCTTTAGTATTTCTACTTCTTTTTTGAGCTTCTCAATCTCTTCCTGTAGCTCTTTGCTTCGCTGGTTGGTTTCCTTATCTTTTTCAGCATAGGATCTTTTCAGTGTTTCCAGTTCCTTCTGGAGTTTGTTATTCTCTCTCTCTAGGTCCTTCTTGAGTTCTTCATAATGTTTTCTTAGTTCTTTGATTTGCTTTTTATAATCTTGTAACTCTTTAAATATGTTCCCAATTGTGTTTCTGATATCTGTGTCCTAGGCCATCCCCCTGGGGATCCTATTGTAGGAATCTTCCACAGGGTTGGTAGAGCTGGATGTGGGATTATCCTGCCCCATTTCTGTGTTGTCTCTTCTTCGTGTTCCTGGCATATGAGCTTCTCCTTGCCTGTATTCCATTGTGAGTCCTAAATGCCTCTTCACTGTGTTGAAGGCTTGCTTTGCTTGCCTCCTTCAGATGGCTTTGTAATCCCAGTTGGTGGGGAGAGGGTGCTGTGGGCCCCAGCACCTGCACTTGCCTCAGCTGGTCTTGGGAGATCTCAGATCTCAAGACTCACACAATCCTACCTTTTATACCAGCTGGGAGGATAACTATGTCCCCACAGCCTCAAAAGGCAATTAAGCCAAAAACAACTGGATTAACGGATTGACTAGATTAAGTCAATCAACGTTCAGCCTTGCTGAAGCACCCAGTTGCTGCCTACCTACCTGAGCTTGCCTCAGCGGGTCTTGCAAGACCTTAGGTCTATTTTCTATTTTCTTACTAATGTTTTGTGCAATAATTGAAAAACCTCTTGCTGCATTAGAAATTTTTTTCTGTTGATAATTATTTTAGAATTGTTTTATAAAGATTAATTCATATGATTACTTGTGTATGTGTTTAGATTTTTAATATTATCTTGTCAAAATGCTATTAATCATACAGAAAACCATTGTGTTCCTAAAGCACTTTTTCCTTAAAATCCTTTTCACTAATATTACTAAACCTATAGTAATGTTCCCATCATTAATAGTCTATTTGCATATATTTCTACTTCGTTTTTGTCCTTTGCAACACTTTAATTATTTAAACTTTTAATGTAATTATTCAATATATGTGCTTTAATAATTTTAGTTTATGTTTGTTCTTGTGAAGAAGACACATTTAGATTATTTTCTATAATATTTATTTGTTTCTTATTTTGCCAACTTTATTATGCTTCTCTTACTTATTTTTTAAATCAAATGTTTTAAAAGTATTATTAACAAATATGCCTGATGGTACATGCCTATAATCATAGCACTTGGCATGCTAAGACAGGAGAACTAAACATCCGTTTGTCAGGTGGTCTGTGCCATGAGAGGAAAAGGGAAGCAGCTCTAAAAGTGGGCATCCACTGCTCATGCCACCATTAATCTGTCCAGGAAGAAGTGAAGAAAATTCCTGCAGGAGGTTGGTCTTATCCAGAGAGAAAGAGAGCCACATAAGTGGAAGTCACCTGAAAGCCAATCAGCATAGTGAGCCACAGTCCAGAAAACAGATCAAGGACCCCCATGTTGGAGGTACTCAATGCCTTGAAGATGCAAAATGAAGACACTACATCTTTTACCAGATGATTCTCAGCTATAGCCTGGAGGATTTGGTCATGGTTTTAGGTAACTTTTTTGTTGTTGTTGTTGTTGTTGTTTGTTTGTTTGTTTTTGTTTTCTTTTTTCTTTTTTTTGCCTTTTCGAAACAGAGTCTCCCTGTAGCCCCAGCTGTCATGGAACTCACTCTGTAGACCAGGCTGGCCTTGAACTCAAGAAGTATTGCCCTCACCATATTTCTCCTCCATAATGGCCTACTGTCCTTCCCTAGAGTTTATTTACTGGCTCAACAGAAGATACAAAGACTGGAGAGGGTCATCTCTGGCTGTTAACTCTTTTGTAATAAAGCCCTAGATCTTTGACATGAGTTTTTAAGTACAGGAATGCTGATGGATCATAAAAAGGAGTTTCTGATTGTGGATTGAGACAGTCCAGAAGCATAACAGGCAGTGTCCTTGAACAAGGACCAAAAGAAGTTAGGTAGCACTTTCGGTGTGCTCATCTCTCTGGTGAATGCCACTTCAACTTTCCAATTCGGAAAAATGCAGGACATTATACAGATGACAGATAAAGAGGTAAAGAAACCTGCCTCTGTGGGACCTGGTTGTTAAGTCACTTAGACTGTTCTCCTGCTTATGTTGCTTGATTATATTAATTTAATAAAGACAAATAATTCCTTTCTTGGTGGTGCTGGAGGATTGAACTCAGGATTCCATGCATTGGAGGCAACAGATCCACCACTTATTTACATTCTGATCTGCTGTATTTACCTGTTAATGTTTGTAAGAAGCCAGTTCTGATGATTTCATTGTTTGTTGAGAGACACAGTTTCCTTCTATTGCTCAGGCTTGTCTTGAATATGTGATCCTCTTTTTCCAACCTCCACAGTACTGATAATACCAGCACGAGCCAACATACACAGGGCATTTTCCAAACTGCAAACACATAATTAGGTACAAATATAGCTCAAAAGGTAAATGTGATTGCCACCAAGGCTGAGAATCTGAGTTCAATCCCTGTTACCCACACAGTGGAAGGAAAGAATTGACTCGTGAACATTATCCTCTGGATTCGATGCTTATACTTGCATATAGTAAAACCCCCATACACACATAATAAATAAATATAGAAAGAATAAATAGAATTGCAGAAAAGTGGTGGCAGACAACTTTAATCCCAGCACTGGGGAGGCAGATGCAGGCAGATCTTTGTGAGTTCAAGGCCAGCCTGGTCTTCATAGAGAGCTCCAGAACAGCTGGGGCTACAGGGAGACCCTGTCTCAAAAAGACTAAAAAAATGAGAGACCATATAGTATTTTAAATACTTTATGCTTACTGTGTGTGTCTAGGAATATGCATATATGGGTACATAAGCACATGCGTGAGCATGTATGTGGAGGCACAGGTATATGTTGGACATCTATCATTCTCCATCTTATTTTCTGAGACATGTTCTCTCACAGAACCCAGTGATCAGTGATTGGCTAGACTGACTGGCTAGTGACCTCTGGGAATATCTCTGTGTTTGTATTAACACCTGTGCTGGGAATAAAAATATCTGTGACTACTTGCCAGGCTTCTTGGGATTCAAACTCATGTTCTCTTGCTTATGTTGCAGGCATTTTTATGAACTGAGCCATCTTGCCAGCTCAGTATTTTGTTACTATAAAAGAAGGGTGAAAATAGATTTTGGGGCACTTCCTTTTGAAGATGAATAGTATAGCTGCAAATAATTTTATTCATTAAATAAATTTACTAATTCAAAGATAAGATGTGAGCTTCATATTTCTCACTATCATATTCTACATTGCAAAAGACAAAGATCTTTCACCCTGTTCAATGACAGTTTTTAAAACTCAAACATTTCAAATAGATGTGTGATGAATTTAAAATATTATGTACAAGAAACATTTAGAACACTTCTTGATAACTAATAAGCTCTAGATATGTGATATAATAAAATTAAAGTAAAATAGAATTTATTATCATAATTTATCATATTATTGACATAATCTGCTATTATTCAACAATTAAAAACATTATTATTAATATTTGCCTTCCATAGTAATTATAATTATCATCATTCTTCTGAAAAATTATATTTTTATTTTGACAACTTAAGCATTATGGTGACAGAAACTCCATAACATCTCCAAAAATATTTAATAACTATCAAGCAAGAAGTTAGTTACAGATCATTAGTCTAAATTGTTATGAGGAAATAGAGATAGACAGATATTAAGCTTCCAAATAAATATCATTATTTTATTTTTTCTTTCTTCGCTATAAATCCACTTCTTTGGAGGGATATATTAAAAATATTAACAAAAAGTCATCTCTAGGTTAGATAGCCTATTCCTGCTGATACTTTTTATCTTTGTCCTACTTATTTAGAGAAAAACACTAAGATACTTTGAGTGACACATATAGATTATTTAGGTGAATAAAAAAAACTACAATATATAAGGTATATATTTGTAATAATTTGAGATTCAGATATTTATTTTACTTTGATTATTCATGTCACAAATGATGGGTTACAGTATGCTGTTTTCATACAGGTATATAATTGTTTTTTGCTCATAATTACTCTCATGAAACTCTCTTGTTTTCCTACCCTTCTCTCTTACTTTTCTTTCTCATCAAAAATATCTCTCTTAGAGAGCTAGGGCACAAGTATGGCCAGCAGGCATGTGGGTCAGCCTGGAGCAGATCACCCTGGGAGGTGAGGCTCAGTCTTTATCCTGGATTTCATAGAGGCTGCTGGCCCACGCCAGAGAGCTGGGGTGCAGGTACAGGTCAGTGGGCAGGTGGGTCAGCCAGGAGCAGAGCACCCTGGGAGGTGGGGCTCAGTCTTGGGCCTGGGTTGCATAGAGGTTTTTGGTCCACACCAGAGAGCTGGGGCACTGCAAACAACCCCTCCCCCATGCCCCACCAACTAGAACTCCAGAGGGAGGTTCTAATAAGTCCTACAAACCCAGAAGTACTGGCTGGCAGCAGAGGACATACAGTGCTCAGAAGGTGTCATTTGGGCTGTTACCCACCCAGCTCTTGCAGAACAGAAAGGGAAGAGTGAACTATACCTTCCAACATATAACCAATATTGAAAGCCTGAAACCTAAGCAAATCAACAATCCATAAGTAAGGAGATTACAATGAATTCACCTAAAGGAATCAAGGAAAGCAATCCTCCAACATGGTGAAGAGGTGATAGAGATTCACACCAGAATACAGGCAAAAGGTAAATGACATGCCAGGAGCAAAAAAAAAAAAAAAACAATATGGGAAAAGCCCAGAACAACCCCAAACCAAACTTTACAAAGCCTGTGGAGGACCCCTACAATGGAATCTCTGAAGAGATAGTCCAGCATACATATTGTAGATTAACAATCACAGATATATTCAAAGAAATCATAGAACTAAGGAGCGAGAATGAAAAACTCACAAAGGACCTAGAGGGAGACAATGAAAAACTCTGGAAGTGGAAACACTGAAAAGAACCCATGCTGAAATGAAAATGGAAACCAATGAGCGAAACAAGGAGCTACAAGAAAAGATTGAGAAGCTCAAAAAGAACTTGTAAATAATAAAGACAACACAGAATGAAATGAAAAAGAAAATTGAATACTCATCCAATCAAAAGGAAAGAATGGGGAAAAGCCTCAGAAGCAGAAAGGAGGAAGCAGAAAAAGAATATCTGACCTAGAAGATAACATAGAACAACTAAAAATCTCAAGTAAAGATGACAAAAAGTTTAAAAATACATAAGAGTGGAACAACCAGGAAATGTGGGACATGATGAAAAGATCAAACCCTGCATCATAGGGATAGAGGAAGGAGACGAATCCCAAGAGAATGGTATTGATCAGATCGTCAACAGAATGAAAGATGAAAATTTCCCCAAACTAAAAAAAAAGAAAAACCCATAAAAATACAAGAAGCACATAGGACAGCAAATAGACTGCACCAGAGAAGAAACTCCCCTCGCCCTATCATAGTTAAAACGTTAGATGCCCAAATCAAAGACAAATTTCCGAAAACCACAAAAGAAAAAAGCAACAACTTATATATAAGGGAAAAACCTATCAGAATTTCAGCTGACTTTTCAATGCAAACTATGAAAGCAAGAATAACATGGAGCAAAGCATTCCCTGTGCTAAATGACTATCAATGCCAACCCAGGTTACTATACCCAGCAAAAATATCAATTCTACTTGAAGGAAAGAGAAAAATCTTCCATGGTGTAAACGAGATGAAAGAATACATGTCTGGAAAATCAACCATTCAGAGAATATATGAAGCAATTCAAAGGACAGAGGAGGAGAGCAACTACCCCCAGACAACTTGAAAGAGAAATGAATAAAAGCAGAACAGCAGAAGCAGAAACCTATTCTAAAAACGCAAATGGATAATAAGGTGAAAGGAAGCAGCATACTTCTCTCAATTATAACCTTAAAAATTAATGGACTAAACTCCCCAATCAAAAGGAATAGACTTGGAGGATGGATTAGGAAACAGAATCCATCAATATGCTGTCTACAAGAAACCCATCTCACCATGAACTAGAGGATTCAACTTAAAGTGAAAGGATGGAAAAAAATATTCCAAGCAAATTGTACCATAAAGAAAGCAGGAGTTGCTATTTTAATATCAGGCAATATAGATTTCAAAGCAGCAGCAAAAAGAAGAGACAAAGAAGGCCATTACATCCTTATCAAAGGGAAAATTAACCATGAAGACTTCACAATCATGAATATATATGCACCAAACTCCGGTGCACTGATCTTTATAAATAAAACTCTACAGGCCCTTAAGGAACAGATTAGCCCCAGCACACTCATAGTAGGGGACTTCAATACCCCACTCAGTCCTTTGGACAGATCAACCAGGCAAAGAATAGCAAAGAGAAATCTGAACTGAACAATACAACACAGCAAATGGATCTCACATACATCTTCCAAATATTCCACCCAAATACCAGAGAACATACTTTCTACTCAACAACCTACAGAACATTCTCCAAAATTGACCACATACTTGGACACAGAAAAAACCTTGACAAATACAAAAAAAATGAAATAATATCATGCATTATATCAGACCTTAGTGCAATAAAGCTCAATATCAACACCAGGACAAGCCCTGTTACCTACAGGAACACATGGAGACTAACCAACACACTCCTGAATAATGACTGGGTCAAGCGGGAAATAATGAAAGAGATAAAGGCATTCCTGAAACTAAACGACAATGACAGTACAACACAAGAAAACCTATGTGACACTTTAAAAGCAGTCCTAAGATGGAAGTTTATAGCCCTGGGTGCCCACATTAAAAAAACAGAAATAACACAAATAAATGAGCTAACACTGCAGCTAACAACACTTGAAAGACAAAAGCAAATGAACCCTAAATGCAACAGACAGGAAGAAATAACAAAAATCAGAACAGAAATCAATGAAATAGAAACAAAGAATAAACAAGATAGACAGAACTCTAGCCCAGTTAACAAAAAAAGAAAAAAAAAAGAAAGAACAGACTCACATCAAAAAGATCATCCACCATGATCAAGTTGTATTCATACCAGAGATGCAAGGATGGTTCAATATACGAAAATCAGTAAATATCATAAAACACATAAATAGACTGAAGGACAAAAAACATACAATAATCTCAATTGATGCAGAAAGAGCCTTTGACAAAATCCGGCATCCCTTCATGATTAAAGTACTAGAGGAAACTGGACTGGAAGGACCATTCCTCAACATATTCAAAGCCATGTATAAGAAACCCATAGCCAGCATCATCCTAAATGGAGAAGAGTTAGAAGGATTCCCCATGAACTTAGGAACCCATCAAGGCTGCCCCTTGGCACCACTCCTCTTCAAAATAGTGCTTGAAACACTGGCTAGGGCAATAAGCCAAGAAAAGGAATCAAAGGAATTGGAAAAGAGGAAGTAAAACTATCCCTTTTTGCAGATATGATAGTTTATGTAAGGGATGCTAAAGACTCTACCGGAAAACACCTAGAAACGAATTAGAAGTTTCAGTATAGTGGTGGGTTACAAAAATAACCTAGAAAAATCAGTAGCCTTTCTTTACACCAACAACAAGCAACTGAAGAAGGAATACAAGGGGACCTTCCCAATCACAATAGCCTCAAAAACAATAAAATACCTAGGAATAAACCTAAACAAAGACACCAAAGATTTCTACAACAAAAATTATAAACTCCTGAAGAAGGAGATTGAAGAAGATATCAGAAGATGGAAAGACCTCCCATGTTCACGGATTGGAAAAATTAATATAGTAAAAATGTCCATTCTACACAAATTAATATAACAATTCAATGTAATTCCAATTAAATTCCCCAGGACATTTTTCACAGGCTTGAAAAAACTTCCTAAATTCATATGGAAAAACAAAAAACCCCAAATAGCCAAAGCAACCCTGAATGAGAACAGCAATACAGGGGGAATTTCTACACCAGACATCAACGTATACTACAGGGCTATAGTCATAAAAACAGCCTGGTACTGGCACAAAAACAGACCTATATACCAATGGAAGAAAACTGAAGATTGAAAATTGAGCACACACAATTTCAGCCACCTTAGATTTGACAAGGGGGGCCAAAAAACTCAATGGAGGAAAGACAGCATCTTCAGCAAATGGTGCTGGCAAAACTGGATCACCACTTGTAGAGGAATAAAATTAAACCCCTACCTCTCACCCGGTAAAACATCAACTCCAAATGGATCAAAGACCTCAACTTGAAGCCCAAAACCTTGAAGGTGTTAGATGAAAAAATAGGCAGCAACTAACAAGAGATTAGTGTAGGAAAAGTCTTTCTAAATCAGACAGCAGTTGCACAGGACATAAGGTCAACAATTGACAAGTGGGAACTTATTAAACTCAAAAGATTTTGTACAGCAAACGAAACAACCAGGGAAATTAAGAGAAAACCTACAGAGCATTAACTTCCACAATATATGATCTACTCAAAAAACGAAGGAGTAAGAAAACAAATGCCTCACTCAAACGATGGCGTAAAGAGCTGAGCAGAGATTTCACAAGCGCATAAATTGAGATGGCTGAGAAGCGTCTTAAAAAAGTGTTCAACATCGCTAATAATTAAGGAAATGCAAATTAAAACCATTTTAAGGTATCATCTCACCCCGATAAGGTTGGCTAGGATCAAGCAAACAAATTATACCAAATGATGGAGAGGTTTTGGGGAAAGGGGAACATTCCTCCACTGCTAATGGGAATGCAATCTTGTACAACCACTATGGAGAACCCTTAAAAGACTCAAAATGAGCCTACCACCTGACCCAGCCATACCATTTCTGGGAATATATTCATCGGACTCTTCCTACCACAGACATACATCTACAGCCATGTTTATTGCAGCTCTCTTCACAATAGCAAAGAGCTGGAACCAACTCAAATGCCCCTCAAGCAACAAGTGGATAGAGAAAATGTTGTACATCTATAAAATGGAGTTCTATGCAGCAGTAAAGAAAGATGGATGGAATTAGAAGATTTTATGCTAACTGGAGTAAAACAGTCCCAGAGAAACAAAAGACAAATGGTATCCCTCATCTGTGGATGCTACTACCAAGTACTTAGGTGTAAGACAAAATGAGCAACGCTAATATTATATTCCTCATGATCTAAAGACAACTGTGCTCTTGTATTGGGAATCCCTACACAGGTTCTAGAGCTGACCTAACATGCATTTTCAGACCTTGGACTTTTAGTATATGATGGAGGGTATGTATGCATCTTCTAGAGTAATATGGGATTAAAATGGAAAGATGTGCATAAAGAAATATGCTATGGAATAACATACAGTTTTTTTTCCAAAGGATACAATATTAATATAGATGCAATGTAACAAGCTGGTGCAACTTAGCCTTTCTGGGTGCTTAACGATCATACCTGATCATACCTGATACCCCACCAATTTGGCTGATGGACCTGGGTGACAACTTTGTTCCTTGCCCTCAGAGGTCAATCAAGTGTTAGGGGATTATGCATGGGGGCATCTCCTGAAAAGTCCTGAAGAGGTGGGTCATCATTCTTCCTGTTCAGGGAGGTCTTGTAGAGCCACTAAGGAGACTTCAGCCAGTGTCCAGTCTATAAAGAGGAAAGTGTGCTCATCCTTCAGAAAGGAAGCCTGGTCTAGAAAGACCTGATTTTGTTCTCATGTGGATGGAACTGGTGGATAAGGAACTGAAAATTGGCAAGGCCCCCCCCCCCAAAAAAAAAACCCCGTGAGACCCCCAAGGACCAGATCCTCAACTGACTTCAACAAAATAAAACCTTGGTTAATCTGGACTATCTGTGGGCCTTAAGCATCCACAAGGAAAGTACAACCAGAAATAATCAATAAGACCAGAGAAACTGTAATCCAGACACAAAACTTGAGATCTTAGTAAAAAGACAAAAAGAAAAAAAATAGAGCACCATTGTTTGGCCTGTCTTCAATTCTTACAGGCAGGAGCATATGCTCTGTGGATGCCACTGCTTTTGGCAATCCTCAATGGCATGAGATATAGCTTTTTTTTACTTTTTTAACCTTCCAATGTGGGCTGAGGACTGCTGAGATACCCAGCTTGTGAACTAAGCAGCTAATGGGAATTCAGCCTTGTCAGAATATGGACTGCTATTGTTGGATTACCTGGGCAGTATCATGGAGTCCAGTGCAGGCGGATCAAGACAGGACATGTGCTTACTGGACTTCATTTGGGAGCACAATATTTAAAGCAGAAACACATCAGTAAAGGTTTCCTTCTGCATAAGTTTTCTTTGTATTGTAATGTCTTAATCATATTCTACCATCAAATATTTTAGGAGTATCTTTAATGTTTAGATAGTATATTAACAGCATTCAATAATTACATCATAAGTTCTCAAGCAGAGGTAGTCTATTGCAAGGAACTTCTTTGCTGCCAGTTATCACAGGCTTTTTTAAGTTAGAAAACTGTATACCAACACTGAATACTGTAGAAATGCACGTTGCTCAGTAATAGTTAAATTGTTGCAATATTTGATTATCCATTTGTTTGTTACAGAAAATTCTTAACTGTAAATGATGGTCGTTGCCATAATAGTATATTGCCTGTATTTCTACCTCTAGTAATGGGCTTTATGTGCTAAATTTTAATATCCTTGAGCCTGGGCAAGTGCACAAGTCTATTTTAAAAGTAACATGTTTACTTGCACAAAACTTATCAGTTTTGAGCAATCACTAATACCCTTGAAGTGGGTTTTGTGGGTGTGAAACAAATGGTGAGAATTTGAATTGGTCCCTTATTATAGTATTGTAATTAAGTCTACTTAATTTATCAAGTCATGTTCATGCCTTGATTTTATATACTTGTTTCTATCAATAAACATTGTGATACTTGAAAAATATCTCTTTTACTTTCAATTCATTCATATTATGCATTATAGTATTTAATAACATATGAAGTAAGGAAGTATACATATAATTACTCCAAAGGAAGGCAACTGCAATGATGATTATCCAGAAAACATATAGATTATAAATTCTCAAAAGAGATAGAATGACATAGCCTGACATTGAATGTCAAACACTTTCAAGAACTAGAATGACTAGATTTAAAAAAGCAAAATAGGTAAGATGAGTTTTGTATATATTCAGAGAGTACAAGTAGGCTGCTGCTGATTTTAAAATAAACTTTTACTGATTCCTCTTGTTAATAAAATCTAAAATTGGCAAAGAATATCATCATATAAAAGTCACTTGTTGATTTGCCTATTCTCATGCCTCAAGCACAAGCTTCACCATCATATAACCAAACCCAGTAGAGCTCCGAAATGTGTTGCATTTCCGATAGTCGTGTTCTGTCTGGAATACCTTATTTTTCTCCTCCCTTCAGTATTCAGTTCAAGTTATATCCTGACTGACCCTCGCTTATTGAGTGTCCCTCCCCACTCTGCTCCATAGTTACGGAACAGAGAAAATTAGATTTGTCACCTTCCTTTTTCTGTAGCATCTATATAAAGTGACAATGATTTTGGTTCCATGATGGAAATCAAAAATAACAAATTTCTAATGAAATATCGATGAACAAGTAATTTAGTGCTACTGGAAATATTAAATGGAGGCCTGTCTACTTAATGATAGATTGAATTAAATGTTATCTTCTGTTTCCAAGACCTCTAAGGACTATCCAAAAATAAGCTTTCTTTTACTCTTTGGTGCACATTTACCTAGCTACTATGTCTTCATAGAGTACAGAGATTAACATTAAATTAATACTTATTAGTGAATAATAATTTACATGATACTTCAGCATCTGGAACTGGTACATTCTGGCTACCCCAGGCCATATATCTACTCTGCTTAACTAGTTACACCTTTCCCGTGCTTCTCTCACCCACGCTTTAGGCCTAGGCCCCTTCCTGCTAAGCCCACCTGAGTCTTCTAAACTAGCCAGATCCTGTCCACTGGGTCTTGAATCCCAGGCTCTGGGACCAGGTCCATTCTCCTTGCTCCAGGGTACACATCTACTATATTTAGTTAGTTAGACACTCCCAACTTTGTCCCCACCTCTAACTTGGGCCTACTTGTTCCTGCCACTGGAGAGCTCAGGACTAGCCTATCAGAACCTAGGCAATGGATCTCCATAGTCTCCTATTGGGCCTATGTCCCTTCTTCCTGATGGAGGTCTCTTGACTAATAATCTTAGAAGCATCAAGTCTTGTTAATAAATAAATCATAAGTGAGAACCTGAAGCACAGACCAAATAACTATTCATACCTGACCAGTAAACAATCAAGGTACATAAACAATATAAACGGATCAAATACAAAAACAAATCCATATGTCTTAACTATGATTTACTTTTAAAGATGTATATTATGTAATATGTCATTGATGTGCATGCTAGATTTAGGAATTAATGTGCCTGGAGTGTGGCAAAGAGTTTGTGTGTGTGTGTGTGTGTGTGTGTGTGTGTGTGTGTGTGTGTGTTTAAGTTGCACTTTGACAAAATCTACTAGAATATACAATGCACATACCTACATACCTTCTGGAAAGTAGCACAGTTCCCAGAAATGTATGGATACTTTTTACGTGGACATGATTATATTTGACAAGGGAGCCAAGAAGACAAAAATGGAGAAAAGACCGCATCTTCAGCAAGTGGTGCTGGCAGAACTGGATCACTACTTGTAGAAGAATGAAATTAAACCCCTTCCTCTCACCTTGTACAAAAGTCAACTCCAGATGGATCAAAGACCTCACCTTGAAACCACAGACCCTGAAGGCGATAGAAGAAAAGGTTGGCAGCATACTACAAGACATAAGCATAGGAAAAGACTTCCTAAATCAGACAGCAGCTGCACAAGAATTAAGGTGGACAATTGACAAATGGGACCTCATTAAACTCAAAAGCTTCTGTACATCAAAAGAAACAATCAAGGAAGTGAAGAGAAAACCCACAGAGTGGGAGGAAACCTTCACCACAGAAACATCTGACAAAGCATTGATTTCCAGAATATATAAACTGCTCAAAAAACAAAGAAAAAAGAAAACAAATGACCCAATCAATAGATGGAGCAAAGAGCTGAACAGATACTTCACAAGTGAGGAATTAGAGATTGATGAGAAACACCTTAAGAAGTTTTCAACATCACTAATCATTAAGGAAATGCAAATCAAAACCACTTTAAAATATCACCTTACTCCAATAAGTCTGGCTAGGATCGAGAAAACAAATGATACCAAGTGCTGGAGAGGTTGTGGGGAAAGGAGAGCACTCATCCACTGCTGGTGGGAATGTAAACTTGTACAGCCACTATGGAAAGCAGTGTGGAGAACCCTTGGAAGAAGTGGAATGAACTTGCCACCCAACCCAGCTATACCACTCCTAGGCATGTACCCTCAAGACTCAAACCACCACAGAGATACATGTACGGCCATGTTTATTTCAGCTCTCTTCACAATACCAAGGAGCTGGAACCAACCGAAATGCCCCTCAACAGATGAGTGGATAGAGGAAATGTCGTACATCTACACAATGGATTCCAATGCATGGGTAAAGGAAGACAGCATCATGAGCTTTGCAGGAAAATGGCTGGAGCAAGAGGACATCATGCTGAGTGAAGTAACACAGTCCCAGAAAAACAAAGGACTAATGGTATCCCTCATCTGTGGATGCTAGTGCCAATTACCTAGTTGTAAGTATTTCTTGTGCATATCCCCTTGAGCTTTTGTCCAAAGCAGGTGGGAGTGATGCATATTGGAAACAACACCAACAACAACATAAAGGGCTGCATCAAAGAACTGACAGAAACTGTGAATTTCTGCTCAAAACAGTCAACTTCTACATGGAGAATATTGAGAAAAACTGAGAAAGAGATGAAAAGCATGATTGGCAGAATGCATGAGCTCTGGTGGGGTGGGGGGATGGGTGGGACACGGGACTAGATTTGATAAAAATAATTAATTAATTAAAAAAATAAAAAGAAATAAAGATGCTTCTTAGCCACAAAAATAAATATAAAAGTAGGTATGGTGGCACACCCCTTTAATCCTAGCACTTGGGAGGCAAAGTCCGATGGATCTCTGTGAGTTCAAGGCCAGCCTGGTCTACAGAGTGAGTTCCAGGACAGCCAGAGCTACAAGGAGACCCTTGTCTCAAAAAGAATACACACACACATACACACACACACACACACACGAGTGTGTGTGTGTGTATGTGTATGTGTGTGTGTGTGTGTGTAAATCTACTGTCTGATCTGGTTATACCACTGTTTGGCATTTACCCAGTGGACTGATCCAACTCCAGAAATACTTGGGCAGCTATGTTGTTTTTGCTTTATTTTTCATAATAGCTGACAATTGGAAAAAACCCTAAATGTTCTTCAACTGATGAATTGATAAAGAAAATGTGGTAAATTTAAACAATGTAGCAGTATTTATTTGTAACGATAAATAAAATCATGAAACTGGCAGGTAAATGGATGGAACTAGAAACTATTATACCAAGTGATATAACACAGACACAGAAAAACAAGACACATATTCTTTCTTCTTTGTGAATCTTAGCTCCAAATTCTTATATTTGACTCTATATCCTGAAGTAAACTCATGAACCCATGAACTAAGTAAATGGAAGGGAATCATTGTGGTGAAGTAGAAGAAGGAAGTGTGAGGGGAGAAAGAAGAGATAGTGTTATGGAGAAGAAAAATGGGGGGAAGGAGAGGGGAACCCCGGTGGATGGGTACATTGTCCTCTGGGCAGATAAAAGGTGAGGAGTGGAGTCATAACTGGATTGTGAAGATGAAAGGGTACATAGTGTTAGATGATGTGAAAATAAAAGGGGAAATATATTAATTTCAAGTTTCCTACTGGAAAAATCAGAATATA
Source organism: Rhizomys pruinosus (assembly GCA_009823505.1). Taxonomy (NCBI): domain Eukaryota; kingdom Metazoa; phylum Chordata; class Mammalia; order Rodentia; family Spalacidae; genus Rhizomys; species Rhizomys pruinosus. The sequence goes on from VZQC01014730.1 coordinate 167,790, forward strand.
TATATATATATAGTTAATATTATATATATTATATATATGCCACTGTATATGTACAACTGAAAGCTATATATCAAGAAAGTCAATACCAGACAGAAGAAATCTCCCTTTGAGTTGTTGGTCAAGTTAGTCCAAGATTCCCCTAAAATCACACAGTCTATTGTCACAGTCCTTTACTTCCTCTCAGAATTTGAAGGTAAGACCCTGCTGCTGCAGACAGGAAATAATTCCAATACAGGTCGTGGAACAATCAATCTAGAACTGACTTGGAAGCCTCCTCCCTGAAGACAAACTTTCATAATATCAGAGGACACTATACAAGTTGCCAAGGAAGAAAACCTGTCAGAGGTCTGATCCAAATGTGAAGTGTAATAAGCAACAATGACTGGTCCCTGAAACTAGCTATTGATGCATCAGTGACACTTTTATATTTGTAGGTAATCAACAGCTATCTAATGGAATTAAGACCCACTCTATGACAGAGAAATTATGGTTGGTACTGTAAACATAGCCAAATACAAATAGGTCCTACAGAAATACCTAGCTTTGCTACATCCCTAGACCAACGTAATTTCTTACTGTATTCTCCATATGAATGTTTATATCACAGAAAAGGTATTCCTCTCACCACTCATCAAAGAAGCATCTTCTTGAAACAGATGGGGATTAATACAGAGTTCCATATCTGGTCAAATGCAGAGAATAAATGTCTGTGAGACATTTAGCCCTAAGTGACACATTTCAATGCAACCTCTACACAAAAGTGGGATGTGTTTTTCAACTCACACCAGAGAAGTTTCCTTATGCATCAGGTTTCCTTATGAAACAGAAATCTGAAATTAACCAATGTACAGAGAACATGAGACTCCTGAGTGATCGTCTATGAATAAGATATTTTTTTTTTCAAATTTCCGTATCTCAAGGCTCAGGGATTATTTTGCAAGAGGGACAGAAAGATTGTAAGAGCCATAGGTGGAGGATAACGACAAGGAAACAGAGTTTTCCAGATGGCTGTTCAGTTAGACATATGAGTATTCATAGCAATGCTGACAGCAGGCAAAAATCCCTCACAAGCTCAAACCGGTCAAAAGCATATTATAGACATGGTGAAGTGGGTAAGAAAACCTAACCCAACAGAGAAACATTTGTCAATAGATATCTGCTGGGAGAGATAGAGCTTGTCTCTCACAAGAATAGGACTGTTGGTAGTTTGATCGGGCTCTAGTGGATAGAACCACACTGAGGGACATGTTGAGACACAAATCAAACTCTATAGGCTGTATTGTTTTTAGAGTGGAGTATGTTGAATTGGATGGGGGGAGGTATTGCATGGAGGAAGTGGACCAAATACTATCAAATTGCATTGTATTAAAATCAGAAAAATTCAATAACTTTTTAAGTTCAATTTCATTATATTCTGCCTTTGCAACCAGAAAAGGAAATGAAACCTAAATGTTTACTACTCTCTTTTAAATGATCAAAACATGAATTGGGCAAACAAATTCTATTTATATATCATTGATGAAATTTTGAATATGGTATAGCAGACAAAAGCATGTACACACACATGCAGGAGCAAACTATTTTCTCAGAAATGTTACCTCTCAATGTTATATGATCTAAGGTTCTTTGGACTTAGCTAGCTTTACAGTATATTAAACAAAAATACAGTTTTAGGTGCAGTTTTATTATTTTTGAAGTTATATTCAAGACTGACTACTCTTCTTGCTATAGACCATGATTACAGATTCTTTTAAAAAAATAACCTGTAGCGATGACAGGCTTCTGAAAATAACGTGAACCTTTAAAGTCTTATTTTTTAAAAAGGCTGCACACATGTAATCAACCTGGTCATCCCCAGACACTAAAGAGTTCTCTTTCTAATGTTTCCCATTTCCCCTTTGATATTTTATTCTTTTGATGGATCCAATGCAGTCCTCATTGACATTGCTTAAATAGTGTACTTTCTTTTCTGAAAGTATATACATGTCTCAACTCAAAAATTCAAACTGCATAAATTATGGTGAGGGTTTAAACTCTATTGCTTTGAAAGCTTCAGAAAGTTATTTGACCCCTTTTACGTCATGTTGATCAATAAAAATTTGTATTTCAGAAGGTCTTTGAAAATCTAAAAACTATAGGATTTTAAACCAACAATATAATTGATAAGTTTGGGAGTATAATGATAAGTACAAATTGGATTAAATAATAACCTGTTTCAATTATTGGGTAGATATCCTTAGCAAATGATTATACTTTTGTTTTAAAGTCTTTATTATATCCTGCTCACAAGCTTCATATCTCACTTTATAGGTTCTCTGATGATTAGTTTTTCAACCTTACAGTTCAATGCAGCAGGAAATTATTGAACACTGTACTAAGTGCCAGTCTCTGAGTTAAGTGCCTGGGAGTCAAAGATGAATAAGACAGGGTCTTTTTATTTGAGGAGCCTCTTAGGATTCAGAAGTGAAGGCACTCATTTTATCTCTTTGTGCTGTGGAAAAGAGAAAAATGTTGATGATTATCACTGGCTCATGTTTACATTTTGATAAATGGCATGCAAGATAGTTCTTTATTTGTTAAAGCATAGGAAAGTGAATAATATCCCTCTTTTTTCATTTTCATTAATCTACCTTGTGTACAGAATATGAACATCAGGGAAACAAGGCACCCACCAACATTCTATTATAAATTCCCTCAGTATTTTCTTCCATTTTTTTATTGCTTTTTTTACCTGTCTTGACATTTTCATGTGAGTAAAATATAGTATCACAGTCAAGTTGTTCTCAGACTGTTCTACAAAGGGAAAAATAATTCAAAGAAGATAAAAAAATATAAAGGAAGGTGCTAGAGGCCAATCCAATTCTGATGTATGCTTGAGCTTTCTTCTTTGATTTGATTAGAACTACATGTAATCATGCATCTGAGGAATTTTATTTTTATATTACTGATAAAATATGCAGTTAGAGCAGTCAGATTAACCATAGGTGCTATATTAAATGACTAGATTCTCTAAATAATAAAAGTGTTTGTAATATCAGATTAGATCATAAAGGTGTTTTGTAGCACCCATGTTCTTAGAGAAAGAAACTGAAATCCTTAGAACCCAAGATAGGTTGTGAGAACTATTCAGGTATCATCCTAACTGGAAAGTTATAGGCTGTGAGTATGTCATTCTTCCGTATGGTTTCTGATATAGGGAAGCATATAGAACCTTCACTGCTTGACTTTCAAATACCTCTTCTCTGCAAAGTATTCACAGATCATAAAGGGGCTAAGAATACAAACTTAGTTCCTTAACATTTCTGGTTTCTATTTTTCCCATTTGTTTTATGTGATGGTAAGAGTATCTATTTCATAAGATTATTGCACATTTTATTATCCATACATTTTTATATAGCTTAGATCCATGAATATGATACAGGAAGTGTTGGCTCATTTTATCATCAGATTTTTTTTAATTTAATTTGATTGATGGTTTGTGCATTTCGTACATCATTTTCCAATTCAGATCAGGCGTATTTCCTTTCCCTTC
>VZQC01014730.1:194728-247848 GCA_009823505.1 Rhizomys pruinosus
AAATTATATATATATACATAAATTACAATCACCCATGATATATATATATATATCATGGGTGCTTGTAATTTATGCTTGCTACTGTTGAGGGATAAATATTTGAATTTTTCTGTAGTATTATGATTTTAATAACTTGAGAGTATTAAATCATGCTCTTTATATATCTGAGGCACATTAAAATAATTCAAAACTGAAATTCTCTTTTATTTTATTCTCGGTTTATTTTATGGCTAAACTTTAAGTTTTTATATAAAACTCAAGGTTCATAATGTGCTAAGCCTATATGTTTAATTTGGTTCCATTTTTTTTGGTCTTTTCGAGACAGGGTGTCCCTGTAGCCCCAGCTGTCCTGGAACTCTCTCTATAGACCAGGCTGGCCTTGAACTCACAAACATCCACCTGCCTCTGCCTCCCGAGTGACAGGATTAAAGGCGTGGGCCACCACGCCCGGCTGTGCCTCCATCTTTTGATAAATAATAATATCAACAGCAAATATAATGGATTGCATAAAGTAACCATTTCCTTTGTACTCAGTCACAAGTTTAAAGCTCAAATGAGAACTCCATTTAATCCTCAAGCAGTTTAACCCAATTCCTTGCAAACTAGAGTTTCATATCAGTGCTACAAGTGATGTTAGATGCCAATAAGTCTAAGTGCAAGCATGTCGCTGTTCAGGACCTCAGAACAACCCTTGTGAGAGTACCAAAGGAATAGAAAAAAACTGTCTTATAAAAATCTTCTCAAATATGCTGCTGTATTTCTTTATAAGAATTCACCAGTATTTGATTGATGTAAAAAATTCTGTTGTTATGAAAACGGACCTGCTACATACCTAAAAAGGTAATGTGTTCTGAGTTATATAAAAAAGCCCAAGTTTAATTATATTGCAATATAGATGATTCAGGGAATCACTGGATAAAATAACAATAAAGCAGCAAGTTAAGATATATTCTTTTACATGCTGATGGTTTAATGATTTATTTGGTGAATTGAAGTATAAATATGAAAGGTAGTTTGCAAGTAAGTATGGTATTATTGGCAGAATAGCCTTGTAGGTAACAAAGTTAATATCTCAAGTGAAGTACAGATCTTATTGAAAGGCTTAAGAATATGCAATATGTGTGCCAATTATAATTCTAAAAAGAAAATAAATCAATAAATTCATTAGACATTCACTATTTTAAGCCACTTATAAAATAGAGACCTTTATTTGGCTTTTTTATTCAAAACATATATTGGTTTATTATCAGAAAATGAAAGATGCAAAAAAATTATTTTTCTGCACAATGCAGAATTGGTAATTAAAACACAGGATGTTCTCATGAGCCAAACTAATGATGTTTTATACAGTGTCATCCCTAATTTTCTATGTAATTATTAGATCTAAAGAGTGAATTTTTTATAATGTGTCCTATATGACACAATAAACATCTCATAAATAATTAGATCTCAGATTACTCCAATATATAACCTATGCTAACTAGGCAAAGTTCAACTTGAATGAGTCACTGAATTTATCTTTTAAAATTTCTTAAAGGAAATTCTAGGCTTTAAAATGTTATTAATGAAAAGCGTTTGTTATCAGTAATGATACAAAAAGACGGTTTTGGTCAGATACAGTATATATATATATATATATATATATATATATATATCCGTGGAATTTAACACTTTTCCTACAAGAAATTAATCTTTGAATCTGCTTTAAGTCTCTGTCCTCTATATGGCCAGCTGTGGCACATCTCCAGGGAATTCTCTCTTCCTGTGAGGTTAGTCTTTTAAACTGTCTCTTTCCCTAACCACTCTTTTAAACTGTCTCTTTCCCTAACCACTAGCATATCCTATCTCTCTTTATCATGGGTAACAAACAGACACATCAAAAAGACCCACAGGCTGAGAGAATAAAAACACTCCTCAAGAGTCAAGGAGTTAAAATTTCTGCGTGGGAAACTGCCTCCTTTTGGAGTGAGACTATTAATATTGCCCCGTGGATGTCCTCTGCAGACTTATGGAGTTCAGAATCCTTGACGCATGTGGCACAGGATGCTAGACAGTGTGAAAATAGCCTGGCATCTCTCATGTTCTTGCCTCTACTAACTGTGGTGAGACAATGCTTAGGGCCTACTCACCAAACCACACCAGGAAAGGAAAGCAACAAAATTAAATTGCAGACCCCCTCCTCTCAAGAACCTGCTAAAATTCCCCTTGAGAACCCCAATAAAATTCCCTCTGAAAGCCCCCAAGCTTCAGACCCAGTAAAAATAGAACAGGATAATATAAACATCCAAGTGGCTAGCCTTAACCTTTCCCCTAGTTATCAGCCACTCCCTGTCAAGAGGCCAGAAACACCTTCAGCCTCTTCCCTCTGCTACAGAAAAACTGTGCCAGATTCGGGATAACCCAGATCTTCAATTACAGGCATTAATTTAGCTCTGACTCGGGATCACCTTCTAAATTGGCATCCGTACCAGGCAAGTGAGTTAAAAGAACTCAGGCAAGCAGTCAGAGAGGATGGCGTTCAGGCACCATGGACAAAGTCCATTCTCCAGAGCTTTTGCGCTTCTCTTAACACTCCACAGGACTGGAGAGATATTTGTAGATCTGCACTCCCAGGTCCACTATTTTTACAATGGGAAGCACTATACAGAGACGAATGTCTCCAACAGGTTTGGAGAAATCAAGGGCAACCTAACATAGACTATAATAATATAATATAACATAGGGGTTATGAACAGCTCTTTGGAGAAGGAGATTTTAGCACAGGGACGCAACAGGCCTGACTGGCCCCAGGGTACTTTGACCAGGTCTGCCTTTGCACTCTACAGGCCTGGGATAGAATTACACCACCCGCTGAATCCCAGGNAGAGAAAGACGCAGAAATGTTATGGCAGAATGCATGATCTGGGACGGGTAGGGGTGGGGTGGGGGGAAGGGAAGGGGATATATGCCTGAACTGAATTGGAAAATGATGTATGAAATACACAAAACATCAATAAAAAAAAGAAAAAAAATAGAAGAGTATTCATAAAAGGTTTTGGAAAGGAATCCCCCCTCTTGCCCCAGTCTGGCTGAAACTCACTATGTAAACGAAGCAAGCTTCCATATTACAGAGCACTGCCAGCCTCTACCTCCCAAGTGATGGAATTAAAAGCATGCAGCACCACGCCTAGCATCATATCACTTAATTTCTAAATTTCTCATAGTAAATGGCAAGTAGAAATGCCAAAGAAAAAATAGGGGAAAAAATTTGCTCAGCATAATGAAGGAAATATTTGAAATCAAATATATGAAAGAAGCACTTTAATCGCTAAATGAAAGTGATATTATACAAGTCTACTTAGACAAAACTCCATTATGCCTACAACACTAGCTTTTCTCTATTTCTCACACTGTCCATTTTGAACAAACACCAAAACTATATCTGAGGAAAAGCATTGATATTGCTTTGCTCTTTATGGTAGTAGAGAGAGTAGCTACCCTGAGCTAAGTCAGCCAAGCACATGGTGTTAGATGTGAAAAAGTTGTTTTGTTTCTAGGCACCAGATGTTGTTGAATGGAATTCTGTGAGTACTTCCTTCCTGAAAAAAAAATATCCTAAGAGAGAGTTATTATATTTTATTTTAAATTATTTTTTATTTTTATTTTATGTATATGAATGTCATGCCTGAATATATGAGCACCTGTGGCATGCCTGAATGTATGAGCACCTGTGACATGAAGTGCCCATGGAGGACAGAAGATGCCATTGGATCCCCAGGAACTGGAGTTACAGATAGTTGTTAGCTTCCATGTGGGGGCTGGGATTTGAACTTGGATCTTTTTCGAGAACAGTGCTCTTAACAGCTGAGCCCCCCTCTCCTGCCCCAATTTACTATCATTTACAATAATTCTTGTAGACTAGACTACTATATGAAAGTAAATGAATTCATTGGTTTATAGAGAAGATAATTAGAAAGCACATGGGGACAATGGACTCATCACCCTGTAGTCATAGTGGTACCTGCTTTTTCCAGATGGGCTTTGTCATGTACCCCACATCTAGCTCTGGTGGTCCCAAATGCCTAGTGGTATTCCTAGTCTATGCAACAACAACAACAAAATTAGTTTAATTATTCCTATTAAATTCTATAGGGTCTTGGATCACCAGGTTCACTACAAGCTTGATGTAGAACTAACTTCCTCTTTTGGAAGAGGCCAATACTTTTGTTTTTTTCTTTATTTTTCCCCAGGATTCAGGCTCTTGTGTGTGTGTGTGTGTGTGTGTGTGTGTGTGTGTGTGTGTGTGAGTGAAAACTATTAATACATGCTTCTACTTAGTTGAAAGTTGACATGTTTTATATAAAACACTAACTGGTAATTTACCTTGCTACAAACAATATAAATCCTTGTTTAGGAATATTTTTAAAGACAGTCAATTATTTGGTTGTACATCAAAATATTAGAATTATCGATATTAAATAAAACAGGGATTATGCCACAAATTGAGCAGAATCTTATCAGATTATGTCCTTAATATACTTATTATGAAATATTATACAAAGAGCTATGAATTCAGATGAAGTAACTTGGATTTGCATTTACATAGTTTGTTACATGTACTAGAAATTGTGACAAATTGTACCTCTATTATCCTGAATTTTAAGAAATTATATTATTTTTAAGATTTTACACAATTTAAATGTATACTTGAATACATTAAGTTTTAAAATTGATCACTTATGTTAATTGTAGAAGGAGATATCTTATTGTACATTTAAGGAACAGATTTCATAAATGTATTTTTGTATATTTGCTTCCAGTATCCATTGTGATTTGTTATATGTTAATATTTTAATACAAGTATGCAGTATGCACAAACTCAGGGCAGAAACCTGGAGATAGAAGCTAGAGGACAGGCTATGGAGGAACACTGTTTACTGGGTTGGTCCCCTTTCCCATGCTCAACCTGCATTCTTACACAACACAGAACAACCTGCCCAGGGGTGGCATTGCCGCCAGTGGGCTGAGGTCTCCCACATCACTCAAAAGTCAAGGAAATGCCCCACAGACATGACCACAGACCAGTTTAATGGAGGTAATTTCTCAACTGGAGCTCCCTCAACCCAGGTGTGGCAAGTTGACCATGAAGCTAATCAGTACAGTACCCATTTGCTTTATTTTTGTTCTTTTTTACAGTATAGACAATTTTTTGCCTGATTTTATTGTTCCATTTATTATTTTTCCTCTGTTCTATCACACAATCCTGTGATCATGATGTAGCAAAAAAATTTGGTTATTTTTACATCAGGCCATGATTTTTTTTTAATATTTTTTATTTTATTTTATTTTTTTATGTGTATGCGTGTACTGTCTGCATGCAGGTCTGTGCACCTGTGTCGTGCAATGCCGCGGAGGTCAGAAGCGGGTGTCGGGTTCCCCTGGAACTGGAGTTAAAGACGGTTCTCAGCCGCCATGTGGGTGCTGGGGATCGAACCCGGGTCCTCTGCAAGAGCAGTCGGCGTTCTTAACCACTAGGCCATCTCTCCAGCCCCACATCAGGCCATGATTTTAACACACATATATCTTTTTCATTACTGAAATTATTTTTATTTGTTTCCAGGTCAAGCATACCCTTAGTAACCTCAGTTTTAGATGCTGTTCTTAAGAATTCCTTTCCTTTAGCTGGATCTTTAGGCTAACATTTTGTAATATAGACAAATGTCATTTGTTTCAAGCTTAGAAATCAGTATTTTCTCAGTGCTGCCATTTCAATTCAGTAGTATATTTTGATAGGATCTGTGTAGAGTTTTTGCTCTATACAATTTAACAAAAATAAAATAAGAACCTGATCTTATATAAAAGTCTTCTTTAAGGAATTGCTGGGGTTTCATGTACAAAATTAATTTTGTGCCCTTATAAAGAGCTCAAACACAGACCACCCAATAATAATGAAATGGGGCTGGGTGTGGTAGTGCATGCCTTTAATCCTAGCACTCTGGAGGCAGAGGCAGGTGTATCTTTGTGAGTTCAAAGCCAGCCTGGTCTACAGAATGAGTTCCAGAACAGCTGGGGCTACAGGGAGACCCTGTCTTGAAAAGACAAAAAAATAATGAAATGGGATTATGAACATCAAGTTAACCTGCTCTAAGTTTCAACTCTTCTAGAGAAGTTCCTGGAAAACATCTTCATTTCTCTTCCATCTTGCTCCTTTCCAGTTCTTTTTCCACTCTGAAACTAGAGTGATTTGTCTAAAACAACCATCAGATCAAGGAAGTAAAGCATTCACTGGTCATACTAGACAAGCAAGAATTTCTCAGAAGTTTCCCTTTCAAGTTTCTGAGCTTTCCCTAAATGTTCTCTGTATATTAGTCCCTCTATGATTGTCCTTTATCACATTCTAAATGCATGTTTCTCAAATAAATATTGTTGTTATATAACTATAATTATGGAACATATACATATTTATGTATTTTTTTCATTTTATAATATATTATCCACCTCTATAAGTATTCAAAAAGTTGTTTCTACTCACTACTTAGTATTTCCTTGTGTAGATGGCATCATAGTTTACCAAAAAATTCTATTCCAGTGGATTTTAATTTCTCACTGCTCTAAACTTTACTGCATTCACCATTGCAAATGAAATGTATTGTGTTAGCTGCTGTTCAAAACATTATTTCCTAGAGCAGAATTTACAAAATCATATTAGCATGATTTTTAAGAATCCTAATACTTTTCAATTTTATTTTTTAATTTTTGTTATGTTTCCTAAACTTTCTAAATATGTATTCATATACATAAATATGGAAATTAAAATTATGCTCATTCTCTGTATATACATATGTACATATATACACATATATGAATATTTATAAAATACATAGGCCAGTGGATAGCATTCTAGATATTTCCCATTACACACAAACACACACACACACACACACACACACATTAAAAACATCTTCTTGGAACTCCAAAAGGACTATAACAAGGGAGACTGCACAGGTGGGTTCCCAGTTAAGCCTTTTTAATGAGAAATTGGGAAGAAGTGAATAGCAGGTTTGAAGAAATCATTTCTTCATAAAGCTGTAAATATCACAGAAGACAGATAAGAACATAAACGGCTGCAAGATCAAAGCACTGTGGAACAAATTCACCAGGAGAAAAGGAAAATTTATAGAACGAATTCTTTTTCTGAAGCCAGTTTCCTTCAAGTGTCCAGTTTAACGACTGTTTAAATTATATCTGCAATTTTCTGAGTGGTTCTCTTACTTTTCAAGTTTGTAAACCTACACATCAACAATTCTCAATCAATGGGAGAACTTCTCTCCTGAGAGCTATTAAAATATACCTTGCATTTTAAATGTAATAAAAAGCATGACTAAGCATGCCTCTGTTCTTCATAACACAGAAGTACCACATCTGGTCATTAAAAAAAAATGCATTATACAGAGTTGTATGCATGCCAGATACTTATTACAGAGAACTGTTTTATCCATTTAGCCCAATTTTCCAGATGTTTTATTACTTGGAAACAAGAGAATGGTTGAAACTGGGTGATTGAAGCCCATTTATTTCAAGGGGGCTCGTCTGTGAGCCATAGGAAGCATTTGGGGGACAAGTAATTTACAACAGGCCAAGAGGCAATCCTTGAGGAGGGCTGTCATCTCGTTGGGTCACAAATAATCCCAACAAAGGACAAAACACCCTATTTTACTAACTCCCAGCTTCATTTGCAAAAATTGCCTCTTAGGAGAGTACTTAGTTGTCATTTCACATGCAAATGTGTACATATGTAATTGGAGCAATTTTCATAATAGTAGGTCAAGTTGGCAGTGACATTAAAAATGGCCCATCAGCTAGGATTGGAGGCCCAATTTCTCATTGTCTGCAAGCTGATGAAATTCTCCCTTGGAGAAGTCTAGTCTTCATAAAGACAACAGAATCAGGTGCCTCTTCCCCTGCTGCTGCCCCCTCCCGACCAAGTACCTCCCACCCCAGCACTCAGAGCCCTAATGGGCCTGCCTGCACCACAGAGAGGCAACCCTGGGGCATTATCAGAGATAGCCTTGGCAGCCATAGCCATGGCTGCTAATTAGAAGGCACCTCACTGTGGTCCATTCTGTCTACCCGTCAATCAGCCTGCTCAGATCAGCAGTGGACACTGGAGAGCAGAATAGAATAGAATCTTTTTCTTCCTTTCACTACTCTGAAGTTAGCTGCTCTGCCTTAACTTCACATATATTTGTAGGAAAAAGCTCTTGGGGCAACACGGGAATGCGCTTTTCAGCCAAAGGGGCCACACTGCCACCCCATCTAAGTCAATGTACATCTCTGCCAGCAAGTACTGAGTGATGCTTTTTTTCCTCTCTCTTCTTGCTGTTGTAATTTCGGGTGATCTTCGGGTGAGAGACTGTGGGGTATGCACACACTCTCCTCTGTAACCTTCCTACCAGGTCTCCAAAAAGGTATAANTTGTCCTTCTTTACTGATGCATAGAAACTCCATTGGGTAGATGTACCACATTTTCTCACACAATCTTCAGTTGAGGGGCATTGGGGTGGTTCAGCTTTGCTTTGTGAAGAGATGCTGCAATAAACATGGCTGTGCATGTTTCTGCAGTAAGATGAGTCTTGTGGGTACATGCCACGGGAGTGGTATGGCTGAGTCAGGTGGCACAGTTCATTCCAAGTCTTCCAAAGGCTCTCCCCACTGCTTTCCTGTGGCTGTACGAGTATTACATCCCACAGCAGTGGATGAGTGTTCCTCTTTCCCACAACCTCTCCAGCACTTGTATTCATTTGTTTTTCTTGATCTAGCCAGTTTTATTGGAGTAAGTGATATCTAAGAGTTTTTTTTTTTTTTTTTTTTTTTTTATTAATGATGTTGAACACTTCTTAAGATATTTCTCCACCATCTCTAATTCCTCACTTGTGAAGTCTATGTTCAGCTCTTTGCTCATCTATTGAGGGGGCATTTTTTTGAGTAGTTTATATGTGCTGGAAAACAATGGCTTGTCAGATGATTTCTGCGTGTGAGGTTTCTCCACTCTGTGGGATTTCTCTTCACTTCCTTTGATTGTTTCTTTTGATGTTCAAAGCTTTTGATTTAATGAGGTCCATTTGTCAATTGTTGACCTAATTCTTGTGCATGCTGTCAGATTTAGGAAGTCTTCTCTACGCCTATCTCTTGTAGTCTACTGCCAACTTTATCTTCTCTCACCTTCAGGTTTGGGGCTTCACTTGTGGTCTTTAATCCAGTGCAGTTGACTATTGTTAGGGGCAAGAGGAGGGGTTTAATTCATTCTTCTACAAATGGTGATTAGTATTGCCAACACCACTTGATGAAGATGCTGGCCTTTCTCCATTGTGTTTTCTGTGGTCCCCTTGTCAAATATGAAGATGGCTGAAATGTATGTGCTCAAGTTTGTTCTTTGGTTTTGTCATTGGTCAACAGGTCTGTTCTTGTGCCAGCACTAGGCTATTTTTATTACTAGCCCTGTAGTATAGTTTAGAAGTCTGGTATAGAGTCCCCCTGTGTAGCTCTTTTCACTCAGGGTTGTTTTGGCTATTTGGGGTCTTTTTTTGTTTTCCAAATGGAATTAAGGACTTTTCCAAGCCTGTGAGAAACTCTTGGGATTTTTGATTGGGATTTCATTAAATATATACAAGAGTTTGGTTAGAATAGACAATTTTTACTATATTATTTTCCCAATCCATGAGCATGGGAGGTTTTCCATCTCTGATGTCTTCTTCAATTTCTTTCTTCAAGGTATTAAAGTTTTTGTTGTAGAGTTTGGTGTCTTTGGTTAGGTTTGTTCCTAGGTATTGTTTTGAGGATTAAATCGAGTGGGAAGGTTTCCTCGGAATTCTTCCTCACATTGCTTGTTGTTGGTTTGTAGCTACTGATTTTTTAGGTTAATTTTGTATCCTGCCACTTTCTGAATGTTAATCATTTCTAGGAGTTTTCTGGTGGGGAGTTTTTAGCATCCCTTAAGTAAACAATCATATCATCAGCAAATAGGGATAGCTTGACTTCTTTTCCAATTAGTACTCCTTTAATTTCCTTTTCTTGCCTTATTGCCCTAGCAATTGTTTAAAGCACTATATTGAAGAGGAGTGTTGAGAAGTGACAGCCTTGCTGAGTACCTACCTTTAAAGGGAATATTTCTGTTGTTTCCCCATTTTAGGATGATATTGGCTGTGGGTTTCCTGTATATGCCTTTGATTACATTGAGGAATTATCCCGCCAGTCCAATTCCCTCTAGGACTTTAAGCATGAAGGGATGGTAAATGTTGTCAAGGGCTTTTTCTCTGTCAAATGAGATGATGTTGTGTTTTTTATCTTTTAGTCCATTTATATGCTTCATGATATTTATTGATATTCATATGTTGAACCATCCCTGTATCTCTGGTATGAATCCAACGTGGTCATGATGGATGATATTCTTGATGTGGGTCTGTATGTGATTTGCCAGTATCCTGTTTAGAATTGTGGCATCTGTGTTCATTTGGGAGATGGGTCTATAGTTCTCCTTTTTGGTTGTATCTTTGCCTGGTTTGGGTAATAGAATTTCCTCTGTATCCTTCTAAACAATTTCAGTAATAATGGTTGTAAGTCTTTTTGAAATGTTTTATAGAATTCTGCCATGAAACCATATGGGCCTGGGCTTTTTTTAGTTGGGAGGTTTCTTATTACATCTTCAATTTCTTCATATAATATGGGTATGTTTAAGCTGTCGATCTCTTCTTGTTTGAGCTTTGGTGATTCCCAGGATTTCAGATATTCATCCATTTCTTCTAGGTTTTCAAATTTGGTAGAGTATAGGTTTTTGAATTATTTCCATATGATTTTCTGGATCTTTTCATTGTTTGTTGTGATATTTCCCTTTTCGTCATAGATTTTATTGTTTTGGAGTTATTTCTTTTGGTTAATTGGGCCAGAAGTCTGTCTATCTTGTCTATTCTTTCAAAGAACCAAATTTTGGATGCATTGATCTTTTGTATTGTTTTCTTTGTTTCTATTTCATTGATTTCTGCTCTGATAATTTTTTTTATTTCTTCCTGTCTGTTGCGCTTAGGGTTCATCTTTTGTTGCCTCTCAAGTGCTTTTAGCTGCAGTGTTAGATGGTTCACTTGTGCTCTTTCTGTTTTTCTAATGTAGGCTCCCAGGGCTAGAAACTTCCCTCTTAGGACTGCTTTTAAGGAATCCCATAGGTTTTGTGGTGTTGTATTGTCATTGTCATTCAGTTCAAGGAATGCTTTTATTTCTTTCTTTATCTCTTCCTTGACCCATTCATTATTCAAGAGTGTTTTGTTTAGTCTCCATGTGTTCTTGTAAGCAGTAGGGCTTATCCTAGTATTGATGTTGAGCTTTATTGCACTGTGCTCTGATAGAATACATGAAATTATTTTAATATTTTTATATTTGTGGAGGTTTCTTCTGTGTCCCGGTATGTGGTCCATTTTAGAGAATCTTCCATGGGGTGCTGAGTTGAAAGTGTTTTCTCTGGTATTAGGGTGGAATATTTGGTAGATCTCTGTGAGGTCCATTTGGTGTATCATATCGTTCAGTTCAGTTGTCTCTCTGTTTATTCTTTGTCCTGTTGACCTATCCAAAGGACTCAGTGGGGTATTGAAATCTCCCACTATGAGTGTGCTGGGGTTAGTCTGTGACTTGTGGTCCTGGAGAATTGTCTTTATAAAGTTTGGTGCACCAGAATTTGGGGCATATATATTCATAATTGTGAAATCTTCTTGGTGAATTGTTCCTTTGATAAAAATGTAATGGCCTTCTTTGTCTCTTCTGATTTCTTTTACTTTGAAGTCTATTTTGTCTGATATTAAAATAGCAACACCTGCTTTCTTTTTAGTACCATTTGCTTGGAATATTTTTTTCCATCCTTTCACTTTAAGGTGGTGCCTGTCCTTGAAGGTAAGATGTGTTTCTTGTAGACAGCATATCGATGGGTTCTGTTTCCTAATCCAACCTCCCAGTGTATATCTTTTGATTGGGGAATTTAGTCCATTGATATTAAGATTATGAATGACAGGTTTGTGTTGCTTCCTTTCACCTTATTATCCATTTGTTGTTTGGGTTTAGGTTTCTACTTCTGCAGTTATGCTTTTATTGAATTATCTTTCTAGGTGCATAGGGATGGTTGCTTCTTTCTTCTGTCCTTCAAATTGCTTCAAGTATTCTCTGAAGGCTGGGTTTTCTGGACATGTACTCTTTCATCTTTTTTATGTCATGGAAAGTTTTTCTCTCTCCTTCAACTATAATAGAAAATTTTTTTCTGGATATGGTAACCTGGGTTGGCATCTATTGTCCTTTAACACTGGGAATGCTTTGCTCCACGTTCTCCTTGCTTTCATAGTTTGCACTGAGAAGTCACTTGTAATTCTGATCAGTTTCCCCTTATAGGTCACTTGTTTTTCTCTTGTGGCTTTAAGGATTTTGTCTTTGTTTTGGCAGTCTAGCATTTTAACTATGATGTAGCATGGAGAGTTTCTTTTCTGATCTTGTCTGTTTGGAGTTCTAGGTGCTTCTTGTATTTGTATTGGTTTGTCTTTTTTTTAGTTTGGGGAAATTTTCATCTGTTATTCTGTTGAAGATCTGATCAATACCATTCTCTTGGGATTCTTCTCCTTCCTCTATTCCGATGATGCAGAGGTTTGGTCTTTTCATAGTGTCCCACAGTTCCAGGTTCCACTTTTGTGTATTTTTAAAGTTTTCATAATTTTTCCTTGAGGATTTTAGTTGTTCTGTATTATCTTCCAGGTCTGATATTCTTTGTTCTACTTACTCCATTCTGATTCTGAGGCTTTTTTCCATTCCTTTCATCTTGATTGGATGAGTGTTTGATTTCTTTTTCATTTACTCTACTGATTTCGTTAGTATTTCCACTTCCTTTTGGAGCTTCTCAATCTCTTCCTGTAGTTCTTTGCTTTGCTGGTTGGTTTCCTTATCTTTTTCAACATGGGATCTTTTCAATGTTTTCACTTCCTTCAGGAGTTTGTCATTCTCTCTCTCTAGGTACTTCTTGAGTTCTTCATTCTCTTTTCTTAATTCTTTGATTTGCTCTTTATAATCTTTTACTTCTTTAGGTATGTTCACAATTGTACTTCTAATATCTATGTCTTGGGCCATCCCCAGGGTGATCCCACTGTAGGAATCTTCCACAGGGTTGGTAGAGCCTGGTGTGGGATTATGCTGCACCTTTCCCTTGTTGTCTCTTCTTACTGTCCCTGGCATATAGGCTTTTCCTTGCCTGTATTCCAATGTGAATTCCAAATGCCTCTTCACTGTGTTGAAGGCTTGCTTTGCTTGCCTCCTTCAGATGCATTCGTTGGTTGTTTGATTGATTTGTTTTTCTCCTTTATTCCTTCCTTTTGGAGTGTTGACTTCTCTAAGATCTAGGCTTTCTATTGGAAGTCCAGTTCACTCTTCCATTTCTTTTATGAAGGTTCTCCAAAGAATCCACTTGTACACTCCTTCCTTTGGTAATCCCACTTGTCAGGGTGGAGGGGTGAGAGGTGCACTTTAGCCCGTGCCCTGATACCTGTGCTTCAGGTGGTCTTGGGAGATCTCCAATCTCAAGACTCACACAAACCCATCTTTTATACCAGCTGGGAGGATAACTCAGCCCCCACAAACACACCAACCAATTGGGCCAAAGATCAGCAAAGACAATGAAATCCAATCAAACAATCCACCTGGCTGAAGCACTCAGCTTTTACCTGTGCTTCGGATGGTCTTGGGCGATCTCCCTTCAATTTACTTTCTAAAATATTTTAACAAGTTCACTAATGCTAAGGAAGAAAGAGGAATTCTGCTTCCATAGTTTTAACATTAATCATCTGAAATATGTTAAATAATTGCTAACTTGCTAAGAGAATTATACTCCATGGTTTGAATTTTGTGACCTTATACAGTTGGCATACTGAAACATGTTACAGAGACTTCTTTATGATTTGTTTACTGACCTCTTATAAATTGTCATATTTAATATTTTCTTGAGGTCTTCAGGGTGTGTCTTTTTTTTTAATCAGAAGTTTTATTGTGCCAAAAGAGTCTCAGAGGTCTTGTTTCTGGAGCTGGATAACTGAGATCTTACTCATCAGCCTGCTGTACTGTTCCTTTTTTCAAAAACATAGATACCATCCAAAAAATTTTCTGATATCCTTGTTTTTAATTGTTGTGGCCTGCTGAATCAAAGCAGCTGAATTTGGAGCTAGTTTAATATCATTCCCTTCAAGGATTAATTCATTCTGGGCTTGAAAAACAGAACAAGTAACACCTGTCCTCATCTGAACCCTGGATATGTATTTTTCACCTAAGAAGTTTCTGATTTCAACTAGAGACCCATTCTCCGAAATAACGACATTGATGGGGAAGTGAGCATACACGTACCTCATCTTATACAGGAAGTGCAGTATAAAGCCCTTGATCATGTTCTGGACATCTGGACATGGCTTCAGATAGTTCATCCAGTGGCCAGTTCCTTTCTGTTCCCTCACCATTTGTCAACCTGCAGTCTCTTCTTTTTCTTCCCAAGAATACTGAGTTCTACATTGATGTGATTGAAGTTCCTCCAGAGGTTTCCTCTGGGACCTTTCACAATAACTGTGCATTTCTTCAGAGTGATGTCAACATTTTCTGGAATGTAGACAGTCTGATTGCTGAGGATGGTCTTCATTCTTACAGTAGATGCGGCAAAGATCCAGGGTGTATCTTAAATGTGCTCACATTTATCAGTTGCCTTCCCTGATTTGTGACTAACTGAAAACATTGTATTCATAGTAAGGCCAAAATATTGTACTTAATAATCATGATTTAATTTAAGGTAACTAGACATCAAAAGGAAAATAATTTACTTTCTGTAACCAAATGCAGTGACACTAAACATATGCTTGAAAATCACTTGGGACATTTGAACTGAAAATTTCAGTAGGGAGAAACAATGTAAGTAAGAAATAGGCCCATTGGAATAGTTTAATCTTTATAATTGCATCCTCAAAAGGTGTCTTGGAAATGAATGTTTGTGAGTGACTAGAAAGGGAATCAGGTAAAATAAAAACCTAGAAGTGGATAAATATGTTACAATCTTAGCTGTTACCAAATCAAATCAGTGCTTTAGCTAAGGCCTGAATTTTCATTTTATCCAAATTATTCCGTAGGTCTCAGCTCTGTTTTAATATTCATCATTGCCATTTTTCTATTACAATTCATCACTTAGTGTTTATTCATCTTTTATAATCACTGTTATTGGCTATTTAATTTTGACCCTCTCCTTGTCTGAGTTATCTAAGTGTCAGTGGCAAGTACTATACAAAAGAAAGACAGAAAACAGTAGGATAAAGGACTTTTAAGATATTTAATTGAATGTTTGACATGTATTCTAGGAATGTGACAGGTAATAATTAAGACTGCTTAATTAGTTTTTGAATATTGGGATGATGAATAGCAGCAAAATTGAATAGTGCTAATGAAAGACTGAATTACTGTAATCAAAACATTCTTTTCTTTTCACCAGGTAAAAGACTTTCTCATAATAAGTGTAGTGCCTTTCTTTATGTACAAGAGAAATAAGAGTTGAATTACCACAATGATTAAAACCAAAGTTCTATCCTAATTCTTATAATTAAATGTATTCTACAATGTTAGCAAGGAACTTAAGAAATTAGAGGTGGAATTTCTCACAAGAAAGAAAGATTACATGGTACAGCAAACAGCATTTCAGGTATATTGCTATGGATATTTAATAATTAGACAGAAAAAGTTGACATTGTGTGTATGAAGTAAAATAATATTACTAAAATAAATCTAGAAGGCAGACTATTATATATTATTTTTGAAACTCTCAGTAGTTTATAGTAGGATAAAGGCCCCAGATTTATTTCTTTTTTTTTTAACTGTCTCCAAGGTCCCTTAGAGCAGCCCATACACACAACAGGCTGCATACACTACCAAGGAGGTTGCTGTTTGCAGCCATTGCACACCTGGCCAAGACCCCAGATTTATTTCTGTTCTCTTAAATATAACATTATCTACTCAAGGTCCTTGCGATACCATTAAACAAGAGCTTATAAATCTAAAGTCGCTGTATCTGATATATGACGATCTTTGTATCTCAGGTTCTATTACTTGTGTGTGATATTTAGTTAGTATATGTTCAATGGAGTTTAATAGCAATCAGAATGTACCAGCAACTCCAAGAAATTTCCTAGTGAATTTTTTTCTTCTTCCCCTGTTCCTCTGTTGTGACTATGTGTCTATGCACATATGTGCGCCATTTCCCTCTTCAAGGCCAAACAGCTGTGGCTTGCTTCACTGTTAAGAGTTAGTAACTGACAAATTCAAGTTTTGAAGATTGCATAATAGAATTCTCAGGGGTGCTTTGTCCCAGAGCATGTGGGATTTGAAAGGAAAAGCAGATGGAGTCCAGGAGAAAGACAGCTTGGTGATAATGATTTTAATTATTAACTAGAAATCGAATGAAGGATCACTGAATTGAGTAAAGTGATAGGAAGCTGTCAGAGGGTCACACAGAGTGAAAACGAGGGTTTTAAAAAGTTTCCGTGCACCAGCTTAGCTTTCCTTAAGCATAAGCCATAAGCAAGAGCCATAAATGCCCTGAGGCCTAAGGACAATAGATGTGTGTACCATCCTGATTAGTAATGGCAGAAGATACAGATGGCTGATTAACCCGTTTGATGATCAGAAAGGACAGCCACTAGGGAATATGTGGCATCTTTGTAAGGCAGGATCCAGACAGGAGGCAAACTGCTTGAGCTGGGTTCTTTGTGTTTGATTTCTGACGTTATTTAAAACAACCATTGTAAACTACTTATTAGGACATTTCTTCATTTTTTTGTTATTTTGTTTTGTTCTTGTGGGGAAGCATTGGTAAAAGGGACGACTATATCATGAAGCATATTCTCAATTTTGTTTTGATATTTTAATCTTCTCTTTCTCTGAAAAACTGCAAAGAATCATGTCTGATGGTGACCTACTTAATTCTTCCTTTAGATTCATGGGCTGCTCATCCAGAAAATTCATCTAAGTCGTCTCCATCTGAGACAGCACCACAGCATGGTTTTGTAAATGTGTGAAATGGAAAGGCGACCAAGTCAAAGGCAGATGTAATGGCAGGTAAATTCAGTAGGTTAACACACCTGTTGTAATATGTTTTATTTATTGTTTGAAATACATTAAAAGTTGTAGGGAATATTATCCCATTAAAGCCAGACACTGGAAAGGCTGATGGATAAGATAAGAATGTAACCTGTGTCCTGCTCCAGGGCATTTTTGATTTGTGGTTAATCTAATTTTTGTGGCTGCTCAGTTTTGCATTTAAACAAAAACAATTTTAAATGCTGTAAAATAAAACATAATTTTTGTTCTGAAATTGCAAGAAACCAGATTTCCAATTTGAACATGCCTTCCATATCAGATGTTTTAGACACAATATTTAATTGGGTCAGAAGAATGTGTTATAACCTTTGCTGTTCTTATTACACATTACCTTTTCTTCTGTTATAAGGGACATCTTAGATAATAAGTAAACAAGGTCAATTACAGGATAGGAACTCAGAAGGCTTTTGTAAATTACTTCTTCCTAGGTCAGAAAACAAATATTAGGAAGCAACAACAAAAATCACAGAGGAAAGCACATGTTTCCTAGGCTCCCATTCAGGTGCTACTTATGGGAAAGACAAGTTTCAGTTTGTCCTACCCCCCCCAAGAAAAATACATTGAGCATGCTGGGTCAAATATAGTGGCAGAATTGACTTTTTGGTAAATATTTCCAGATATTTTTATATTTAATCACATTATGAAATTTGAGAAATTTTATATAATTCTTTGTAAGATTATTATATTATATTTAAATCCCTGATCTTTTGTCTTAGAGAGCATTTCAGGTGTTGATTGAGAAAAGATCAGACTATCAAAACTGTGAGAGTATGCCTGTGTTGACATATTGAAACAGAAATTATGAGTACATCAGTTGAAAGCCAGGTAAATCACAAATTTGTAAACATATAGACTATCATAGCTTTCATTTAGTAAATTTCTAAATAAATATTTCCTAATATGTTTTGTGCACTCTGTTTTTTTTTTTCCAATGGCATTATTACATATTGGGTAAAATTGGGATATTGTGTACTTTCAGTCCTTTCTCATGATGCCATTAATCGCTGCCAAGGAGACTAATCGATAACTTCATACAGGGCCACCCTTGTTCATAGTGGCACATAGAGAATTTGGTTTCAAAAACTGATTTTTTTGGAGGCAGAACCAAAATTCAAACCATATAATATTCTTATTACTCAGTAATATGATTTGAGCCATTAAGCATGTTCTAATTCCTTGCCTAAATCTGAATACTCAAAGATCAAATCATTTGTACTCTAAATACTCAAGTATAGCCATACTCATTGGATTTTGAGCTGAAAAAACACTGAAGTTTGACATTCCTGGTGTCCGTGTGTGTTACTTTATTGTGAAGATTTAGTAGTAGTCCCCAAATGTGACCCTGTTTCATGCTCCTATAGGAAGTAAAAGAAAATGCTAATTCCTGTATCTTACCTCAGAATGTCTTGTACTTTATCTAGGTGGAACCTATGTAATGATGACAGCTGAGAATTATTGAAGATTGACTATGTACTATGTGTCAGGCATTGCAATGTTAATGAGATTTCTAGAAGAACTTCACGGGCTCTGGTCTTAAAACAAGTGTTTGGTAAGTTCTAGGAACTGTTGCTGCTATGATGTCCTAACTCCTGGTTTTGCAGAAATTCATTAGATCAACTATTTTTTCTTCATATTTGTGTCTAACCGCTATATCCTTTCAGAAAAGTAATTTTTAGATTTAAATAGATCAAGTTATTTACTCTTACCTGCAAAGAGGAAAAACCTTAATTAATACATCATTTGAATTTACTAGAAGGGCCATATAGCATGAAGTGCTTCACAAATTTACCTCATCACTGAATGCCTTTCTTTCTAAAGCCCTTCCTGTTAAAGCAGTTTTCTTCCCCATATACATTGGGAAAGCACAATTTGAAAGTAATTAATTGAATAGTGGTGTGGACTTCCTACAGGCCAACTACTGAATATTTGATTTTAAGCCCATTTTCTGAGGGATGCACTAATTGCTACATGCTCATAGAATTGGGTAAGGACACTGAGTGTTGTTACACAAAATTTAATGTGAATAAATAAAGTCTTGGTTTTCTGTTTTAGGATATCTCTCCAGAACAAGATTAAAAGATCATTGGCCAGTCTCATAATATTTGTCCCACTATTGCTCCAGTGAGCATATTTTTCCAAGCCAAATATTACTGTATTGCACAGGTTCATAGTTGGGTAAGGATCATGATTATCTTTCTATGTCAGTAACATTCATAGTGCCTTCTAGTTCTATGAAAGCTACTCATCAGAGATCTAATCTAGCTTGATATCTCCAGTTTTGTTCTGTAACTCACATTTGTAGTAGCTACATATCTAAATTATTATTTTTCCTCACAAAATGCATTTTAGAGTGAATACTGATAATTTTCTCCTTAGTAAACTTTATACTTGATAAGCAATATTGAGTCTATATATTCAAACATGGGCATCTCCACTAAGCAAATTATCTCTATAAAATGATTATAATGATATGCATTATCCATTCATTTGAAGTTGACCTTAATGTAGAATTAGTAGAAACAAATATATAAATTTTAAAAAGAGTAGTTTTTATTTTTCCCACATTTTCAGCAAAAAATATATTGTTTTTAAAATTCCCTATTTTCTCTTGTAGAAACATAAGTTCAAACTGCTAATTTTGCCATAAGAAAAGTAATATCACTGGGGGCTGAAGGGATTGCTCATTGGTTAATAGCACTGGCTCCTTGCAGAGGACCTGGGTTTGGGTTCCATTCCCAGTGCCCAGCTGGCAGCTAACTACTGTCCATAATTCTAGTTCCGGGGAAATCAGATGCCCACTTCTTACCTCCATGGGCATCACACAAAATAAGTGCACTAACACACATACAGGCAATACATCCCCAGCCACCCACTACAAACATACATATAATAAATAAAATATTTTTTAAAAAGTAATATCAAAGATGTAAAAGTTGACATTCATTTTCCTGCTTTTGAAAACCAGATCATGGGTTTAAGACACAATTAATTTTAACTTAGAAATAAGTGTGGATTAATCATGCCTTTTAAAAAGAAACAATGAATTTAATTATACAGAGACTGGTGGAGATTGTTTACATGATAAATACTGAAAATTGGACACTATCCCACATAATACTCTTTCTTTTTAAATATGGAAGTATACTTTCTCATGTACAGATAT
Source organism: Rhizomys pruinosus (assembly GCA_009823505.1). Lineage (NCBI taxonomy): Eukaryota > Metazoa > Chordata > Mammalia > Rodentia > Spalacidae > Rhizomys > Rhizomys pruinosus. Next base: position 215,067 of record VZQC01014730.1, read on the forward strand.
ATTTTTTGTCCAGCTAGACTATGGGGAAGATTTCCATTTTTGCCTAGTGGATTGGAGTCAGTTGGTTCTCAGTAATTCACCCAAAGTTCACTCTGCTAATGGTAAAATATGTGTGTCTCTATAGCTAAACAAATACTGGATTATTCATCTTTATTTTTTAAGTTCAAACGATTTGTGTTTATTTGAAAATTTTTACTTATAAGAGAAAAATCCACAGTTTGAATTTCAAAAGTTACTTCAGCCTAATTTCTGGGTACATACAATGTTGGACATGTTTCTTTATATGAAAGTCCCCTTAAAGTGCTTACTGCTTTTCAATATCTGTTTAGATAGTCTTCCAATCTCTCAATAAGAGTAAAAGCTGTATTCAGGGATTTTGGAAACTCCAAAACCTAATTAAAAGCTTATATGCCAGGGCTGGAGAGATTGCCTAGTGTTTAAGAGTGCCGACCACTCTTGCAGAGGACCAGGTTCGATCCCCAACACCCACATGGGGGCAGAGAACCATCTTTAACTCCAGTTCCAGGGGAAATCTAACATCCTCTTCTGACCTCTGTGGCATACCTACATGCAGACAGTACATTCATACACATACAAAAATAAATAAATTTTAAAAAAGTTTGTATGCCTTATGTAGGCTTCATTCTTTATTCATTTTCATTCTGGCAAATGCCACTGTGAAATTTCCCACAGTCCTTGTTTACCATAAATGACTTTGGAGGGGATAGGTGACAAGTGGGGGGTGGGAAGTGAACTTGGTTCCTCTGCTCTTAACCTTTGAACCATCTCTCCAGCCCTTGAAAGCATTATTTAGTTAAGTGGAACAATTTGATCACTTGAATTGAGAAATATTTTAGAAGACAGTCCACTGCCATTTATGTGACAGGGAAAATCAACCTTTCTAAGTTTATTCTCTGTAAAAACAAAAAAAGTATGTGTACATAGTAAGAATATACCTATAAGGGGCTGGAGAGATGGCTCAGTGGCTAAGAGAACTGGCTGCTCCTGAAGAGGAACCTGGTTCACTTCCCAACACCCACATGTCAGCTAACAACCATCTAAAACTCCAGTTCCAGAGGACACAATAACCTCTTTCTGACCTCGACAGGGATTGCACTGCATGTGTACACTTCTACAGCCAGGTAATAAATTCATACACATAAAATTAAAAATAAATAAAATCTTCAAAAAAGAAAATATAAATGTTTAAAATGGTATTCAGTCCATAGTAAATAAAAAATAATCTCTAGAGGCTACAATATCAATAAGACCAGAAGGGTTGGATGATGAGTTTCTATTTCTGGATCACTATATAATTGCTGTCTTAACATTAGTAATTTAATCTTGTGAAAATTCAATTTTACATTTTGAAAAACAGAAATGAAAGGACATGGGCATAAAGTTATTGCAAATATTAAATGTATTTTCTGTGTAAAACAAGACCTGATAAATTACTCAATAAGTGTTTTATTCATTTAACAAATATCTGCAAAATATTTACCAAATATCTTAGACCCTCGTTCATGTTGGGAATACAATAGTAAACAAAGACATAAAAGAGTTCTTACTTTCAAAAATTATATATTATAGTAAAGTTAGACAACCTATAAAAAACCTAAATAATATCATAATTAAATTCTATACAGAAACTTAAAACAACAAAAAATTATGATTAAAAAAAACAAGACCAACTGTATGCTACAATGAGAAAGACATGCTTTTTGGAAAATTTTAGGAAATAAAGCCCTTGGTCAGGAAACTGAAAGTTGTAAAACTACAACCATGAAAAGAACTAGGAGAAGAATTTCAGGAAGATCTTGTAAGATTTGCAATGCTCCATATGAGGGAAGGGTGATTTTATGGACTAGCACAGCACCCTCACAATTTTCCAGCCACACTGTGGCTGGAAAGTTGTGATGGGAAAAACAAAAAGAGATGAAACCACCTTGGTAGGCAAGGCCAGACCATATTGAGTTGTCAAATATTAGCTATTATCATTGTTATTATTGTTAAGCTTCAGGGGTTTTGATTATTGAAGGAATTCTTTATCTCATTTAGTAAATCATTTTAAGATCCCACAAAGCATAAATTCTGAACAATAATAATATTACCAATAATGGTTGACTTCAACATTTGACCCTTCACAATTTTTTTTCACATATATGATCTCATTTTTTTTCTTTATAATACCCTGTATAGTAGAAAATGAATAGTATTATTCTCTCCATGAAATAGACTCACGGAAAATCAAGCCACTGTGCACAGTCACATAGCATGACTGTGTGAAATATGGCACTTCTAGTGACACTAGATTGTCTCTTCATTTATTTTATGCCACTCTGCCTTGTTTACTGGGGAACAAAAGTGATCAACTAAAAAGGAACTGATTTAATGAAGAAATAGTGGTGAGTGACACAGTTACAAATAGAATTCAGGATCCTGATATCATTCCCTTAATATAATCAACACCTGAATTCAATGAGCTCAGTTGCTACTGAAGAAATAACTATTTGTTCTTAATACTTGTGAATTTTATGAATAAAATTTAATTGCAAAACAGTATCTTTAAGGAGTCAGTAAAATTCATAAAATTTGATATTGCTTTTGATATGATAAAATTCTGTGAGAAACAACTGTTCTTACTCTCAACCTCTGGTGTTTTCCATTACTTCAAGGATAAAATAGACTTATGAGAGATAACATCTGAATTTGATTGAACAAAAAGGTAATCTTATTTAAGAAGAATGATACATTTCAAACACAGAGATGCTAGAGCTTGGCGTCAATCCATGCTATATATAACATTTATTAAGATGTATCAAATGCTGAGCAAGTTTATTGTGAAACAGAAGACACAGCATCAGCCTGTCACTCGGTGTTGCACTTTAGATATTTCAGAGGATGTTTGCTAGGGTAAAAATGTCCAGTGGTGTGCATGTGTGCATCAAAACCCCACATTGTGGTTGATAACTCTGTGAAATTATTATGCCAATTATAAAGGGAAACATTAAAACCCAGATATACAGTGAAATCTAGAGTAAAAAGTTAAAAACATAAATGAGCCAATTGTATTAATCAAGAATCAGTAGATAGATAGATAGATAGATTGATTGATTGATTGATTGATTGATTGATATAAACATTTTATATGTGATTTACTAGCTTCTTTTGTTTGCTCCTAACATTCCAATAATAGCAAATTTTGACTTTGGATCTCTTTATTTGGGCCATTAGTTAAGACAAATCCAGTCATATTAATGTTCTGTTGGTATTTCCCAATGAACCCTAATTTGCTATTTTAAATATTATCTTATTAAGATGATAAACTTCTTTGATATACTGGCTGATAAATGTTCAATAATATTGTTAGGTGTAGGTGTAATAGATAACAAACAGACACACACACAAACACACACACATGTGCTGGAGACATGGATTAGTAGCAAAGAGTACTTGCTTCTCTTAAGAGGAGTAAGAGTCATTTCCAAGCACCTACTGCCAACAGTCCTCTATGACATGACACCAATTTCAGGAGACCTGACAACCCACCCTAACTCTATAGTCACTATACTCCTGTGGTGCACTTTATTAATGCTGGCGTAACACCCTTGTACATAAAATTAAAAAATGAAATGAAATTATATAAATATATTTATGCAATTTCTGTCCTCAGGAAGTTTGCAAATAAAATTTGACTACCATAATTTAGAGTAAAATAAATAAGATTTATGAACATGAATATAAGATTTATCTTATATACTCAATTTGATAACAATGACTATAGCTAATATTTGACAACTCAACATGATCTAGCTTTGCCTACCAATCTGGTTTATGTTGGTATTATAGAATTTCCTACAGCAAAATGCCTCCATTTTATTTTTTTTAAAACTACTAAAATGATAACAATTGCTGTAATATAATAATACAATAGAATTTTGAAGATTCTCTAGCATCTTAAGCTGGATGTATTATTTGTTGAATTTGAACTAAATTTATTCTATAGAGATTGAGAGAGTTATGTTTTTGTACATGTGAAAAAATGTACAGCAATAGGAAATATTATTTTCCATTCAAAACAGTAGAAGAGATTTCAAGATGCACTTTGTCACAATAAATTAGAAATGGTAGTTAGGTATTGCTGAAAATTTACTATGTCATTTTAAGTGCGGAGGAAAGAAGGTACAAGTCTTAAGACTATTTGGTTAAAAACATTTTTATGACTTTCTTATCTGTGATGATATCATAAATGGACATATTCTTGCTATTTATCTTTTACCTCATTTTTTATTAGACTATGGAAAAAGAACTATTATTTGTGTTGGTTTTATTTCCTTTATTTCCTGAAACTGTGTGTGTGTGTGTGTGTGTGTGTGTGTGTGTGTTCTTTGATATTTAAAATCATTTCATGTGAAGAAAGAGTTACTTCTTTTTAATTTGGGTAGATGATTTGTTTGTGGGGATTTTTTTTCCTGCTTAGTTGTTTTTTGGCTAGAACTTTCAGTGCAATATTGTATAGAAATAGCTAGCAAAAATGAGCAACCAATTTCTTTTTTTTTCTTTTCTTAATCGAAGTTTTGTGTATTTCATACAACATTTCTTAATCAAATTTCAACCCAGTTTCCTTTCCTTGCCCCCTCCCAGCTAAAGCTCATGCATTCTGCCGTGCATGTCTTTCAACTTTTTCTCAGTCTTTTAAAAATTGTTCATGCTGAAGTTTACTGTTTGGGGCATAAGTTTACTGCTTCAGTCAATTTTTTGACTCAGTCTTTTTGTTGTTGCTGTTCCTTCCAATTTATATCATTCCAAAATATGCTTCTATGGACGCCACAGATATGCCACAATTATGACATCTGAAAAGAAAATCTAGGTTAATTAAAAAAAGTGTGTAAGGATTCACATTTAATAATAGGATTGTATGCAGGTAAAGAATTGGCTATTGGCTCTCCCCTTGGAGAAATAACCCATGGCTGATGCCACAAGCTTACATCCTCTAATGGTTAGGAGATTTTATAAACCACACGATGACCCTGTCATACTTAACAGAAGAAAATGTAATTCATGGATTAACATACCATCCAAGCATCTGTGTCTATACCAAAGTAACCTACCATAACAATTAGTAATGTTTAAATACCTATATATCCAATTGCGAGTGCTACATTGGTAGGACTGAAAGGCTATATATTATACTGTTTAAATACCTATATATCTAATTGCATGTGTTTCATTAGTAGGATTGAAAGGTTATGCCTGGACAAGCTGGCAGCCCATGAAAGAAAACAGCCAGAATTGACTAGAGACCAAGACAACAGCTCCAGAGAAAGTAGACTGTTTTGCATCTCATCCACCTGTGCCCTTTTCTAAGCCTAGGGAACAATCTGCAGAAGAGGGGGCGTGGTAGAATGTAAGGGCTAAGATTGGGGTAAATGGTGAAACTACAACAATATAGACTGGACACTCATTTGATCAACTTGATTGAACATACAAGGCCCCCTGCTGGATGGTGGGACCCATGAGCTGTGTGGGTTTGGGCACAACTGCTCGCAAATTGGTTTTACATGAAGGGTGCTTGTACTCACAAACTATCACTTATTGTTAAAAAAAATGAAAATAAAACAAACAAACAAAAAAAAAAACCAGAAAGATGCAGAAAAGTTATGGCAGAATGCATGATCTGGGATGGGTAGGGGTGAGGTGGGGTGAAGGAAAGGGGATATACGCCTGAACTGAATTGGAAAATGATGTATGAAATACACAAAGCATCAATAAAAAATTAATTAATAAAAAAAAGAATTTACTTCAAAAAAAAGAAACAATGTTACTTTATTTTCCTACATTATATAGCAAGTTGATGTGTAACATAAAGTATTATATTTACTAAAAAAAAGCAATAAAAGGGAATTATTCAGTTTGCTCATAAAGAGAAATTTGGTGCTAGAATCCACAAAAGATGGTCACCAATATGTTGTTTGTTTTTCTGGGACTGTGTTACTTTACTTAGAATAATGGCTTCTACTTCCATCCATTTACCTGCAAAGTTTATGATGTCATCTTTCTTTAACACTGCATAGAATTCCATTGTGTAGATGTACCACATTATCCACTTGTCCGTTGAGGGGCACTTGGATTACTTCCAGTTCTTCACTATTGTCAATAGAGCTGCAATAAACATAGATGTGCATGCATCTCTGCAATAGGATGAGTCTTGTAGGTATATACCCAGGAGTAGTATTTTTTTTGTCTTTTTGTGACAGGGTGTCCATGTAGTCCCAGCTGTCCTGGAACTCACTCTGTACACCAGGCAGACCTTGAACTCACAAAGATCTGCCTGCCACCACTTCTTGGGTGCTAGGATAAAAGGCGTGCCCCACTACACCCAGCTACATTTTCATTAAGAGTTCTCCTGGTGTGTAGCCTTGCTGCCCTTCCAGAAGCTGAACTTCCCACCTCTGAGACCATAGAGAAGAGCTGTGTGTATGGATAGAGGGACAGACAGGCAGCATGCAGATTTGGTGGCCAGGTGAGGTCCCACTCACTTGGACCAAAGGAGTAACTCCCCACCCCTCAAGCTACTGGTACTGTGGTTTAGAAGATAAGCTGCTAGTTTTATGGTTTGCTGTGGTGTGTGGTGGTTGTGAAGAACAAGTAGGTGCAGTGTCATTATTCTAGGCTGCAAAGCAAATGCTGAGGAAGAAATAGGGAGGAAGTAAAATGAGTGACCAACCAGTCCTCCATATTAACACTTGAGATTCAAACAAACAAACAAACAAACAAACAAACAAACAAACACAAATCCACATGCCAAAGACACAATGGAAAAACAACAATATGGGGAAAGCCCATACTAAATCCCCACTGAACTCTACCAGTCCTGTAGAAGATCCAGACAATGAGATCTCCCTGGAAGGAAAGCAAGACACTGACCTTCAAAGAATAATTGTAGACATATTCAAAGAAATCAAAGAATATGAAGAACACATCACAAAACTAAAGGGAGAGAATGAAAAACTCATGAAGGAACTAGAAGGAAAGAATGATAAATTCTGGAAAAAACTAAAGGGAGAGAATGACAAACTCTGAAAAAAATAGAGGAAAAGAGATATGAACACTGAAAAGAACTAGAGGGAGAGAATGACAAACTACAGAAGGATGTAGAAACACTGAAAATATCTCAAGCTGAAAGGAAAATAGAAACTGACCATAGAAGCAAAAAGCTACATGAAGAGAATGAAGAAAATGAAATGGAAATACTGAAGAAATCACAGGTTGAAATGAAAAAGGAAATTGAACATTCATCCCATCAGCAGGAAAGGATGGGAAAGTCTCAGAGGGACAATGGATGAAGCCGAAAAATGTAATATCAGACCTATAGGATAACATGGTGCAGCTAGAAACATCAAGCAAAGATTATGAAAAATTAAAAAAAAAATAAGAGTGGAACAACCAGGAAATGTTGGACACTATGGAAAGACCAAACTTCTGCATCATAGGGATAGAGGAAAGAGAATTCCAAGACAAAAGTATTGATCAGATCTTCAATAGAATAAAAGAAAATTTCCCAATCTGAAAAAAAAAAAAAAAACAAACCTATACAAATACAAGAAGCACAAAGAACACCAAATAGCCAAGATCAGAAAAGAAACTCCACTCGCCATATAATTGTTAAAACACTAGATGCTCAAAACAAAGACAAAATACCTAAAGCCACAAAAGAAAAACAGCAAGTTCTATATAAGGGGAAAACCATCAGAATTACAGCTGACTTCTCAATGCAAATGATGAAAGCAAGAAGAACATGTGCTAAATAACTTTAGATGCCAACCCAGATTACTGTATACAGCAAAAATGTCAATAACAGTTGAGGTTGAAAGAAAAATCTTTCATGACATTAACAAAATGAAAGAACACATGCCAAAGAACCACAAAACTTACAAGCAAGTCAAAGAACAGCAGAAAGGAACAACTATCCTTAAGCAACCCAAGAGAGAAAGCAACAAAAGCATAACAGAGTAAATAAATACCTAGACCAAGAATGAAAACAAAAATAAATTGAAAGGAAACAATGCACATCTCTCAATAATAACCTTAAATATACTAATGGTTTATACTCCCCAATAAAAAGACATAGACTGGGTGAATGGATTAAGAAACACAATCCAACTATATGCTGTCTATAAGAAACCCATCTCACCCTCAAGGACAGACACCATTAAAGTGAAAGAATGGGGAAAAAATATTCCAAGCAGCCAGGCATGGTGGCGCATGCCTTTAATCCTAGCACTTGGGATGCAGAGGCAGGCGGATCTTTGTGAGTTCAAGGCCAGCCTGGTCTACAGAGTGAGTTCCAGGACAGCTGGGGCTACAGGGAGACCCTGTTTTGAAAAGACAAAAAATATTCCAAACAAATGGTACCCAAAAGCAAGCAGGAGTTGCTATTTTAATATCAGACAAAATAGAACTCAGAGTAAAATTAATCTGAAAAGACAAAGAGGGCCATGCTATCTTTATCAACGGAAAAATTAACCAGGAAGATTTCACAATTTAAATGTTTATGCACCAAACAGTGGTGTACCAAACGTTATAAACACAATCCTTCATGACCTCAAGACACAGATTAATCCCAGCACACTAATAGTGGGCGAATTCAATACAACACTGAGTTCCTTGGATAGGTCAACTGGATTATTCTCTATTCAGAAACAAATATAATGCTAAAGACTCCTTAAGCTATGCACTTAAACAAAATATATTAATACAGGAGCTCTGACATCAACAATGGAATATTCTACCAAGGAGATGTTGGCCAGGTGATCCAAGCCCCCACAAAAGGTAAAGGCTCCTTGCCTCCAAACTGGGATATCTGCAGGAAGAGAGGCAATAAGGCCCTGCTGTTGAAGACCTGATATAAAAATGGGAAAGATGTATGGAGACCGCACTCGGAAGTATACAGATGGTCTCTGGAATGCCAGAGAGTGTTACCAAAGGCCACTAAACCAATAAAGCAAATATAGGTCTCCTTGAGTCAAGCAAGACTCCTCCATCAGCACCAACTATACCTCATCTGCCAGGAAATACTGTGCAGCAGTGGCAGCCATATGTCTTTATATCCCAAATCTAATTGTCTATTAGCTCTCTCCTTGGAGGAATAACCCACGGCTGATGCCAGAAGCTTACATCCTCTAATGGTTAGGAGATGTTATAAACCACATGAAGACCCTGTCATACTTAACAGAAGAAAATGTAATTCATGGATTAACATACCATCCAAATATCTGTGTCTATACCAAAGTAACCTACCATAACAATTAGTACTGTTTAAATACCTATATATCTAATTGCGTGTGCTTCATTAGTAGGATCGAAAGGCTATATATTATACTGTTTAAATACCTATATATCTAATTGCATGTGCTTCATTAGTAGGATCGAAAGGTTATGCCTGGACAAGCTGGCAGCCCATGAAAGAAAACAGCCAGAATTGACTAGAGACCAAGACAACAGCTCCAGAGAAAGTAGACTGTTTTGCTTCTCATCCACCTGTGCCCCTTTTCTAAGCCTAGGGAACAATCTGCGGAAGAGGGGGCGTGGTAGAATGTAAGGGCTTCGATTGGGGTTAATGGTGAAACTACAACAATATAGACTGGACACTCATTTGATCAACTTGATTGAACATACAAGTCTCCCCTGCTGGATGGTGGGACCCATGAACTGTGTGGGTTTGGGCACAACTGCTTGCAAATTGGTTTTACATGAAGGAAGTTTGTACTCACAAATTATCACTTATTGTTAAAAAATGAAAACAAAACAAAACAAAACAAAAAAGCAGAGACAGATGCAGAAAAGTCACGGCAGAATGCATGATCTGGGATGAGTAGGGGTGGGGTGGGGGGAAGGGAAGGGGACTTATGCCTGAACTGAATTGGAAAATGATATATGAAATACACAAAGCATCAATAAAAATAAAAAAAAAAACATAAAAATAAATAAATGTAGAAAGACCTCAGAACTGAACAATACAATACACCAAATGGACCTCACAGATATCTACAGAATGTTCCACCCATATACCAGAGAATATGCTGAAAAATGATCTATGAGATATGCAAAATATACAAAATGTCAATTAAAAAAAAGAAAATTTGAGAGCATCTTAAAAGACTTTCTAAATCAGACAGCAGTTGCTCAGGTAATAAGGTCAACAACTGACAAGTGGGGCCTTATTAAACCCAGAAGATTCTATACAGCAAAAGAAACCAGAAGATTCTATACTGCAAAAGAAACAATCAGGGAAGTGAAGAGAAAACCCACAGAGCAGTAGTAGGAGGAAACCTTCACTGCTGATACATATGACAGAGCATTAACTTCCAGAATATATAAAATACTCAAAAAACAATGAAGAAAACAAATGACACACTCAAAAGATGGAGTAAAGATCTGAACAGAGACTTCACAAGTGAGGAAATAGAGATGGCTGAGAAATGTCTTATTTGCCAGGTGTGGTGGTGCATGCCTTTAATCCTAGCACTTGGGAGGCAGAGTTCAAGGCCAGCCTGGTCTGCAGAATGAGTTCCAGGACAGCCAGAGCTACAGGGAGACACTGTCTCAAAAAGACAAAAAAAAAAAAAATTAAAAAAGGATTCAACATCACTGATAATTAAGAAAATTAAAACCACTTTAAGATATCATCTCACTCTGATAAGGCAGGGTACGATGAAGAGAACAAATGATACCAAATGCTGGAGAGGTTCTGAGGAGAGGGGAACATTCATCCACTGCTGTTGGTAATGCAAACTTGTACAACCACTATTGAAAGCAGTGTGGAGAACACTTAAGAGATTCAAAATGAGCCTACCCCCTTACCCCGCCATACCACTCCTGGGTATATACCCAGGAGACTCGTCCTACACAGAGACACATGCACAGCTATGTATACTGCAGCTCTCTTCACAATAGGGAACATCTGGAACCAACCCAAATGCCCCTCAAGTGATGACTGGAAAAAAAAAATACTGAAACAGTGAGTTTCTCCCCCAAACAATAAGCCTCTGCTTTGAAGAAAAATAAACCCTCTGGAAAGATTCAGAAAAAGAAGCAAGACATGTATGGCAGAGTGCAGGAACTCAGGTGGGGTGGGGGGCATGGAAAGGGAAGTGACTCTAAATTAGATTGAGAAATGATGTATGGATATAGTTTAATAACAATAATAAATTTTAACCAAATAAAAATGTGGTACATCTACACAATGGAGTTCTAGGCAGCAGTAAAGAAAAATGACATCATGAACTGTACAGGTAAATGGATGGAACTCAAAGCCATTATGCTAGGTGAAGTAACACAGTCCCAGAAAAAAAAGGCAAATGGTTTCCTTCATTTGTGGATGCTAACACCAAATCCCCAGCTGGCAGGCAAACTGAGAAACTTTATTATTAGATTTCCTTGTATCTGAAAGCAATTGTGCTGTTAAAATGTGAATCTTTTATTTTTTTTGTTAGTTTATGCTGCTTTATAGATCAGATACATGTTATAAAACAATTACCTGCTATTTTCACAATAGGCAAAAAAAAAAAAAAGGAGGAGAACAAATTTCTCCCAGGCACCTTCTCAGTCTAATCTTTGAATACATCTGTTCAAAGGCTAATTCATGATAATTCAAGTTCACGTTTACAATTTTCTGGTGAAAAGTCTTTCTTTTCTTTTCTTTTTTAAGGTGTTCTTAAATTTTCTTTTTTTTTCTTTATTTTAGATTTTTTTTTATTGATTCTTTGTGTATTTCATACATCATTTTCCAATTCAGTTCAGGCATATATCCCCTTCCCTTCCCGCCACCCCACCCCTACCCATCCCAGATCATGCATTCTGCCATAAGTTTTCTGCATCTTTCTCTGCTTTTTTGTTTTGTTTTGTTTTCATTTTTTTTAACAATAAGTGATAATTTGTGAGTACAAGCATCCTTCATGTAAAACCAATTTGCAAGCCGTTGTGCCCAAACCCACACAGCTCATGGGTCCCACCATCCAGCAGGGGGGGCTTGTATGTTCAATCAAGTTGATCAAATGAGTGTCCAGTCTATATTGTTGTTGTAGTTTCACCATTAACGCCAATCGCAAGCCCTTACATTCTACAGCCCCCTCTTCCAAAGATTGCGTTCCTTAGGCTTCTAGAAAAGAAAAGAGGTTTCTTAAAAAGTGATGAAAAAAAACTTTCTCTGGAGTGATGTCTTGGTCTTGTAGTCGAATTCTGGCGTCTGAATGTCCACAAGCTTCATCCTCTAATGTTTAGGAGTATGTTATAACCACATGAAGAACCTGTGCTATATTAACAGAAGAATATGTAATTCATGACATTAACATACCATCAAAAATCGTGTGTCTATACCATAAGTAAACCTAAGTCATAACAATAGTACTGTTTAAATACCTATGCATCGGGCTGGGAGAGAATGGCCTAGTGCTTAAGAGCGCCGACCGCTCTTACAGAGGACCCCGGGTTGCGATCCCTAGCACCCACATGGAGGCCCGAAAACCTCTGAAGTCCATTCCAGAGATAGAACTCCAGTTCTCAGGGAAATCAGCGTGACCCTCCTCTGACTCCGCGAGCATGAGCATAAGACACGGGTGCACGACTGCCGATGCAGACAAAGGGTACATTCATACAATATCAGAATAATAAATAAAAATTCAATAAAATAAAATTTTAAATACCTAATGTATCTAATGTTGTTGTGTCGTTCAATTAGTCGGATCGCGACAGGCTATATAGTTATACTGTTCTAAAAACCTACATTATCATTCTAATTGCATGTGCTTCATTAGTAGGATCGATAAGGTATATGCCGTGGAACAAGCTGGCAGCCCATGAATAGACAGAAATTGTGAATTCTTTTAAATGGGCTCTGAATGAACCTACCACTTATATCCTAGATTGCACTTACCATATATTGATGGAAGATATGTATTACTATTCTGAGCAATTAAAATTAAAAAGGGAAAAATAGTTCACCCCAAAATATTTAGGAATTAACATACCGTTCCTTCTTGGATGTCATAATTTCGAAATTTGTGTTGTTTATATAGGCATAATTTGAATAACTTAAAAAGAGAGGGAACAAAACAACAAATAGGCTGGGTCAAGGAACTGCGATGCATTTAAATTCTGCCTCAAAACACAGCCTCTGCAGAAAAAAAAAATCTTTGGGGAAACAATGAGAGAAGATGCAAGACCATGTAATGGCAGAATGATAAAAATTGCGTGGGGGGCAAGAGGAGTAGGATGTAGATGAAGCGGAGGCGCCTAAATGGCAATGAAAAAATGTGTATGAATATACAAAATGTCAATAAAAGAGAGTCGTCAAACTGCTTTCCAAAGGAGTTGCACGAGTTTTTATTCTCTCCTGCAGTGGGTAATTATTCCCGTTTCTGATCACAGGAAAAATATCTTCACTTTTGATCAAAGATTGCCATACCACCTGAATGATTCTCATTTTTGCACTCTTGTGAGTTGAGAAGCTTTTAATCTTTTCTGTTTTAAATTTGCTGTTTTACAAATTGTTTAAACATGGTATCTTTCACTAAGTATAGAGGTTATTAGTTAATGTTTTTCCCATTCTACTATATAGGGAAGATTTGTATTCATATTTTTTCTTGTGTTCAATCTACCCTGATATCATCCTGAACTGACTCATCACTTTGTTTCTTTGATTATATTCCTCCGTATTAGCTAAACTTAAAGGATTTGTCTCCTGCCAATTGTATATTTAGAAAATAATGATGGGTATATTTTAACCAGAGGGAAGTAGCGTATCCATTTTATTCGCCCTCAGCAGAGCCCTGCAGACCATCTTCAATGGCCTTCAAGGACAGTAAACATTCACCTTTCTCATGAGAACCTAAAAATCATTTACTAGGTGGGCTCAAAGTAGGGACAATAAATAACTCATTTTCACCATGAAAACATAGATATCCAATCCCAAAGCTATCCACTATAATGGCTTAATGTCTTGACTTGGGCTTTGATCACAACTACAGGAAGTTTTGCTAATTAACAAGGAGAGTCAAAGAGAAATAAGAGATCCTTTCTGGAATTTCCCAGGACATTTCTGCCTTTGGACAAAGAAAAGAATTAGAATTGTTAATTTTGGGAATCCCTGCCTCTAAATCTGCCTATCCTGTTCTTATCTCCTGTCTTCATCATTAATGGTGAATATGATACTATTATAAACATATATATGTATTGTATGTGTATACTGAAACCCAATTGTCTATAATAAATTACATTATAAAATAATAAAACAACTAGTCCAAAAAAATACTATATAACTTACTTTAGAATTTCTCTGTTCACTTGTTGGCTATTTAAGAATACAATTTGGGGCTGAGACTAAGTGGTAAAACTTTTGCCTCAAACATATGAGCCTACAACTTCAATCCCTACCTCTGCCAAAATAGAAAACAAAGAGAAAAATATACTGTTTAACTCCCCTGTATTTGTGGATTTCTTACTTTAATGATTTCGAACTTTATTCCATTGGGAATGGATATGGGAGTCTAAATGACATGTCACTCTTTCCGCCTTGATTAAGACTCATTTTGTCTTAATAATCTAATCTGGAGAATAATCTGTATACACTTGAGGGAACTGTATTCTTCAGCTGTTAAAATGTTCTGTTAGTTCAAATTGGTTGATGGTCCTTTTAAAGTTCTCAAAGTATTTACTAATTTTCTGCCAGATGTTCTATTCATTATATCAAGGAATGTATCATATTTTTAATGTTTGCTTGCCCTCCAAAATTCAAGTTGAATATTATACTTCAGTTCAACAGTATTAAAAAGCAGGACTCTCAGATATTGATTAGACAGCAATGGATCCATTCTAATGTGCATATTATGCATTTTATAATGTTTGAGGTGGGTAACTTTCCTCTTCTATCTCTTCTTCCATATGTAAATGAAGCATTCATCATCTCCAGAGGATATAACAATAAAGCACAATGTTATATTGAATGTCCCAACTACCAAGAAATAGGTACCAAAGGTGACAAATATGCTAATTATGGGCCAGTGAGGTGACTCACAGGAAAACGTGCTTGAAGGAATGAGGTAAGTGCCTGGAACCCCCATGGCAGAAGGAGAAAACTGACCCGATTTTAAGTTGTACACTCACCTTCACATACATGCTGTGGCATAGACAGTCACTCCCTCTATAATAAATAAATATAGAAAATAGTTTTTATAAATGATCAGTTACTGCGATTAATTTTTTTTTTTTTTTTTTGTCTTTTCGAGACAGGGTCCTCCCTGTAGCCACAGCTGGTTTGGAAATTTCACTCTGGTAGACCAGGCCTGGCCTTGAATTCACAACACAAAGATCCACCTTCGTCTGCCTCTCAAGTGCTAGATTAAAGGTCTGAGCCACCACGCCCAGTTTGATCTAATTATTACATACAATAATCCAAAGCACCTTATTGGAAGCAGAGAGAAGTC
This sequence comes from Rhizomys pruinosus, assembly GCA_009823505.1. Taxonomy (NCBI): domain Eukaryota; kingdom Metazoa; phylum Chordata; class Mammalia; order Rodentia; family Spalacidae; genus Rhizomys; species Rhizomys pruinosus. Next base: position 230,549 of record VZQC01014730.1, read on the forward strand.
CTAACCAGACAGTGAATGCCTGGGTGCAAAGTTATTGGTTTTCTCAAAATCCTGAATTGTAATAAATAATTTTTGTTTAATATTAAGAATCTTCATATAATAAAAATATATGACAGACAAATGTTGTGGAGAAACATACATAATCACAGTCTAATATCCCCCTTCTGATTCTCAGAAGTGTTTTGGTTTGGATGATAAATTGTATTCTCACTCTAAGAATAAAAGAATCTCAGAGATGGGTCCTAAAAAATAACATAATTTATCTCATTCTATAGGCATTTGAATGTCTTAGTAATTGAAATATGCAGGTTTGCAGGCTATTACTGTGCTTTTCTGTCTCTTTGGGTATTAACTAATTAAAGTGACATCAGAATAAAATGCCTAAATATTTCTTCCAAACTTTTATCTTGACTTATGTGATGTTCAGTGGAAGAGCATTATGGCAAATAAAAGATGGGTCACTGAGTAGTTGCTGCATTTATCAAATTTCTCAAGGAAATATAACGCATTTGGAAGGACTTCAATACAGTATTTACCACTGAGAAACTTCTCTTAAATTGATATAAATGCTAATTCTATGATCTGCGTTGATCATGTTTATCTGATATGGAAAAATACCACTAAAATATAAAAAATAAATAAATGTTAAGGAGATATGAATTGCATAGATTTTTTTGGTCTTTTTAGACAGGGCTCCTTGTAGCTCTGGCTTGTCCTGGAACTCACTCAGTATACCAGGCTGGCCTTGAACTCAAACAGAGATCTGCCGCCTCTACCTCCCAACGTGGTAAGATTAAGGCATGTGCCACCATCCAGGTGAATTGCATAGATTTTATAGGACAAAGATGCCATTATGTGCTTCATAATAATACCTGTTTGGCATCATGTAAAGTTTGAGGCCAGGTAGAATAAAAGATTGATTTGATTTAAGTATGGAATATTTTATATTAAAAGTACTAGTTGAGAGACCTTGGCAGAAATTTAGGGTGATTAATATGTACACTGGGGACCAACTATGCCCTTAACATAAGAGAACAGGGTACCTAAAACTTCAAATGTTACACTGTTTCAGAAACAGTGGATAAGGTCCAGGGTAATGTGACCAGGTCTGCAGAATTTTAACATAAGTTTTTTGGTTTGTTTGTTTTGCTTATAGATCGTTTTTCTGGGTCTCCTGTAGAAGCATGGCAGCTTTACCTCAAGGCTTCTCAAAGATATATTCCTAATGAAATCTGACACACACATACACAGCACACACAACACACACACACACACACTTGCACACACAGGCACACAGTTCAGGTGCATCCAGACATCATTTTTCCTAGTTGGCATCTAATGCCCAAAGTAGTTAGACTCACTTTATGTGAGGTACAACATATTTTTCTCCTTTAACTTTCAAAAATTCCTTTTAGTGTGTTTACTCACTTACTTTGGCTGATGAGACCATTAAACAAATTTGCTTTCTGTTTTGACTTGGGTGAATTTTCAGTTTTGTTCTCCTTAACAGAGACTCATATACATGAAGGTAGCCTCAAAGTCAGTTCATATCTTAAAAATGATTAAAAGTCAGTCGTTTCCACTTTACTTTTAAAATAAAATAATTGAATCTTCTCCTTACATGCATTCTTTCATTCAATATTTTTTTAATTTATTTAATTTTTATGTGTATGAGTGTACTGTCCTGCATGTAGGTTGGTGCATCGCATGTTGTGCAAATGCCTCAGAGGTCAGAAGAGGTGTACAGATTCCCCTGGGCATCGAAACCTAGTCCTCTGCAAAGAGCATTTGGTGCTCTTTTAACCTACTAAGCCATATCTCCAGCCCCTTTCCATGTTCATATTTACAACCACTTCTGAAATGTATCTAATTATGGTATATTCTTTCCAAATTTCAGAAATCACCCTAAGTCCTATCATGGTTTGTTTTCATTTTTTATTTATTATGTCCTGTTTCAGAAGAGCTGTCTGGATTGGGGCTATAAAATTCAGTGACATTGTTTATAAGCAAAGTGAGGGAGCTGGCTGAAGCCAGAATGCCATAATCCCTCACTTGCTAAATGTCAATTCCAAGAAGCAGACTCATCTAGACCTTTTATATCACTCAGTGTTGGAAGTGCAGAGCCACGCACATATGTACAAAAGTCTGCATGCCCATTGGTAAATTTTAAAAAGCTATTTTTTAAGAATGATCAACCTAAAGACTTAGACAATTTCAGGGAAATAATCTCTCAACAATGTATGAAGTCCAACAGTGAAAAATTGTCCAAAAGCAATATATTTTTAATAAACAAAGTAAAGTCTTATATTCTAAAATAAGCATTTCTTTGACCTTCTTGTTATCCTAAGCATTTTAAAATTATAATTTATATTGCTAGAGAATTGAATCAGGCATATTCAGCAATCCATCCCAAACAACTGCAACTTATATTTGACTGATAAAAGTAATAATGTGAAGGAATTGACATGTGATAAAGTTTTCCATTAGGTAAATGGCCAAAATCAAGCATTACAAGTGTCAGGGTCTCCGCAGTGAGAATTCTGAATGCAGTGTTTTTATCTTATACGTTTATCCACAAAAAAACATTGCTATCATCAAATGTTTCTATGATATGCTTGTTGGGGAAAGACTGGGACTTTATCTTTGGAATTCAGAGGCAGAGTCTTTCTTCAGTATTTCTGTAAATTTGGTTATAATTTTGATGCCAAAATATGTACATGTGCTTGTCCCTTATGTAAAATTATATGGTTCTGTACATGGAGCTTGCTCACATTCCTTGATATACTTAGCTTCATCACTAGATTACCTAGAATATCTAACTGAAAGTAATGCTATATGAATAGTTATCCTGTTTTGTTCAGAGAAAAAAGGTCAGTACATGTTCAAAGAAGAAAATTTTTCTAATATTCTTGGATTCATTATTGGCATGAGTCTGTAGGTATAGAATACCATAGGCATGGATGGCTGAATGCACCACCAAACAATAAAACATCACAATTCAAAGATTTCTTAGAAATGTTTTAGTTTAGGAATATATACAGGTATATGTGAACAATTCATTGTATGTAAAGTGGACAGGTTCTACTGGACCTGATGTTTTGTTAAGAATGCTAGTCTGTTATGGGTACTGTAAACGTACTTTGTAGCATGCTTAGTGATTTTTCTTTTTTAATATAATACTTTATTGATGTTTGTGTATTTAGACATCATTTTTCAAGTTAATTTAAGTATATTCCCTTTCCCATCCTCCCATGCTACCCCAGTTCATGCATTCAGACATAAATATCTTGTATCTTTCTCTCAATATTTTTAAAGATTTTCTCTGCAAAGATTTATAATTTTGGGGCAGAGTTTAACTATATAAGTCCATTTGTTGACCCCGTCCTTATGTTATTGTGGTTCACTCCATTGTATTGCTCCAAAATACAAATATATACACACATAAACAAAAATAAAAAAAAAAAAAAAAAAAAAAAAAAAAAAAAAAAACTGTATGTTAACTCTGATAAATGTTTAGGAGTTCAAATTTCCCTTTAATTTCATATTACTCTAAATATGAATAATACCTCTACCCGTAAAATTTATATACATTAATATAGCAGGTCTGAAACTAAATGCTAAGTTAATTATACGACCCTTTAAGAGATAACATATTATAACATCAAGTTGCTTTCAGCTAGAAGAAATATGACAATACGTTCCCTCAGCTTTATTTTCTATATTTTTTAATATTTAATTTGTTTATTTAATGTAGGGAGGATCTGCACATGCAGTGGGTACCTATGGATATATGAGGTCAACATGTAAGAGTCAGTTATCTTCCACATTTTAGGTTCTGAGGATCTAAATCAAACATGTGAGCCTCAGAAAACAACCATCTTTAAAACCCTTCAGCTACTTAGCTGCCCCGAATAAAACAACATACGTTTGACCATCATGTTCCTAGTCCCTTCCTCCAGCCAATGAATCTTGTTTGGTTCTGTTTTCTCATTAAATTGAGACGTTCAGAGAAGCACAAAAATCAGAAATATGCAGATTGTTATGTAGTCAAAAACCAGAAAATTTCTAAAATAATATCCAATCATTGTCTCTTCATTCTCCAGAGATACATTTTTCTACTCCTCATGCATATATGACATTAGTTTTACCTGCTCTTTATATTTTTATGTAGAAATATTGTAAATATATATTTTTTTTAAGTAATTAATATCACTGGTGGTCTTTTTGGTGCTTTCATACATCAATTCCCAAGTCCAATTTTCTTCTCAGTCTAATTTAAGACACACTCTCCTTTTCCGTGCTCCACTCCACGCCAGTTCAATAGCATTCTGCATACATGTCTTCCATCTTTTACTCAGTCGTTTTAATTTTTTTCACTGCAGAGGTTTGCTTCAGCAAAAGTTTAACTGTTTTCAGTCACTTTCTTTGATCCAGTATTTTTGTCATTGATGTCCCCTCCCATTTGTATTGCCTCAAAATATGCATATGTAAGTCACGTATATACCAAATTATGACCTTTGAAAAATAAACTGTATGCTAATGATCCAAAATATGTTTAGGAGGTTACATACTTTTTTCCCTTGAATTTTAATTATTCTCTAAAATACTCGCATCCACAAATGAGGAAAACCATATCCCATTTGTTTTGGGAACGTGTTACTGTGGCTTATAATAATGTTCTATCCATTTACCTGAAAAGTTCATGATGATTTCTTTCTTTACCACTGCTGCAATATAAGAGCTCCCATTGTGCTAGCGATGAACATATTTTTGTTATCCATTGCTCAGTTGAGGGGCATTTAGGTTGTTCCAAACATCTTATGCTATTAGGAAAAGAACTGCCAAACATAGATTGCATGTATCTTTGATCTTGTAGAGTAATATACAACAGATGGGTAAGGTGGTAGGCTCATTTTTGAGTCTTTTAAGGGTTCTCCCAGTCTGCTTTACACAGTGAATAGTTTACATTCCTTTTAGTTTTCTTTAAACACCTTTTATTTCATCCTTTATTTCTTCCCTGACCCATTCATTATTCAGGAAAGTGTTATAGTCTCCATGTGTTCTTGTAGCAGTCAGGTTTATTCAGGTGTTAATATTGAGCTTTTATTGCACTGCGATTTGATAGAATGAATGAAATGACTTCAATCCTTTTATATTTTATTGAGGTTTATTTGTGTCCCATTTTATTGGTCGATTTTGGAGAATTTTCTGTCGGGTGCTGAGTAAAAAGTAAAATATCCTGCTGTTTGGATGAATATAGGTAGATAACTGTGAGGTCCACTTGGTGTACTGTATTGTTTCGTTCCAATGTCTCTCTGTAATTTTTGTCCAGTTGATCTAACCAAAGAGCTCAGTGGGGTAAGTCCCATTTATTAGTGGTTGGATGATTTGGGGAAGAATTGTGTTTAATATACTCAGATTCACCGGAAATTGGTGCATAAACATTTATGATGTGATGTCTTCCTGGTTAATTGTTTCCATTGATAAGGACGGTAATGACCCTCTGTTATTTGTTTATTTTACTTCTGAGGTCTATTTTGTTATTGAATAAGAACTTCCTGCGTTCCTTTTTTGTAATGGAGGGGTACATTATCCATCTTCACTTTGAGTTGGTATTTTAGGGAGGTTATAGTAGTAGCATATAATGAATTATGTTTCCTAAAGTTGTCTTTTGGTGGGGAGTTTAGGCATTATATTAGGGTCATTATTATTTTTTTTAAATTTTTTTTATTTAATTTTTTTTTTTTTTTTTTTTTTTGTGTGTGTTTGTGTGTGCCCATGTGTGCAATGCCTGCGGAGGTCAGGAAGAGGGTCTCGGATTCCCTCTGGACTGGAGTTCTCCTGGAATGGAGTTTCAGAAACGGCTCTCGGCCGCCATGTGGGTTGCTGGGGATCGAACCTGGTCTCTGCAAGAGCGGTTCCGGACGCTCTTAACCGCTAGGACCATCTCTCCAGCCCCTAAGGTCATTATTGACAGATGTGTGTTACTTTCTTTCAACTTATTCAAGGTTTGTATTTACACTGTTAATACTGTTAGTTTCTCTCCTTAGTTGGTTGGGGATGTTGGTCCTTTACTTTGAATTGCTTCAAAAGTATGATTTCTTTTTTTTTTTTTTTTTTTTTTTGGTATTTTTGAGACAGGGTCTCGCCTGTAAGCCCCAGATGTAAATTGCAACTCACTCGTAGACCCAAGGCTGGCCCGTGAAATCACAGAGATCCCCCTGCTTTCTGCCTCTGGAGTTCTATCGCATTAAAGGGTAGTACACCACCACTCTGGCTTGAAGTATTTTCTTAAAGTATGCATTTTACATGTATTCTTCATCTTGATTATGTCATAAAAGATTTTTATTTCTCCTTAAACTATTGACATTTGTTTTGTTGGAGTAGTATACTTTTGATTTGGTTTTTTGGCATTTTGCTTAAGTCATTATTTTAGGATAGCACGATCTATTATATGATAATTAAAGATCCTAGTGCTGAAACGGAGAGTATTGAAGCCCACAAGAAAAAAATACATTACATCATGAAAATACAGCGTCTCAAGTGCAAACTATGAAAGGCAGAATAACCGTGAACAAAGTATTCTCCAGTGTCTTAATATGCAAGCCTATAGGTATTGCCATACACCTAAGATTTTCACCTAGTACCTATCTCGCTATTGTTGAGAAGAGGAATATAAAGATATTTCAGACAATCAATAGAATATTCATGAAAATAGTGAAGTACGAGTGGGTTCTACAAACCATATAGTATTGTGTAAATTGAAGTTAAGATATATACTTTCTTGTGTAACACCAGATAGTCATGTGTGATCCGTTTATAGAGCTACCTTAGCTAAGAACGTATTATAGCAGAATTACGTGGCGGATTCTTTGTGATTTACTAGGGCAAGCCTATGGAAGGAGGTTGACAAGATTATAGTAGTTAGGGAGGGTTGCACTGTTTCTCATAAATAGTCGCAATATAAAAAAAAAAAAAGATAATTCTTTGTAACCGCGATCTTCAATAGAATAAAAGGACCAACTATCCCAACCAAATAAAGAATGAGAAAACTTAAATAATATAACAGTGTAATAACAACTATATTTTTAAAAGAAAGTAAACCTCGTCTAATAATATAGAACCTTAGGGCTGGAAGATGGCCTAGGACACCGACCGCTACTATTGACAGAGGACTAAATATATTATGAACAAATATAGAACAAGAATGATATAATAACATTATAATTATTAAACTTTTTTCCATAGGCCATACATCACTTCTCGATCAAATCTAGAGTAGCTTCCCCTTAACTTCCCCATGCCGACCGAATCCCTGCACTCTGTCATAAATGTCCTGCATTTTTTCTGGGTCTTTCCAGAGGGTGTTTTTTTTTTTTTTTTTTTTTTTTTTTTTTTTTTTTTTTTAATTAAATAATTAATTAGTAAGACTAGAGAAACTGTTCTGTAGACATAGAACTTGAGATCTTAAGTTAAAAAGACAAAAGAAAAAAAATAGAGAGTACTGTGATTTGGCCTGTCTTCAATTCTCACTACAAGTACTCAACTCTGTGGTCAGCCCTGCTTTTGGTACTTGCCTCAGACATGAGGTCACAGCTTTTTACCTTCGCCAACATGCTGAGGACTCATGTCTCTCAAGAATACTCCAAACCTTCAATGCCAGATGGACTACTGAGATACTCAGCTTGTGGACTGAGTGGCTACTGGGACTTCAGCTTCTTCAGAGCTGTAGTTGGACTACCTAGGCTGTACCACGGAGGCCAGTGCAGGGGAATAAAGACAGGATGTGCTACTTGGCTGGACTTCACTTCGGGTGAACCATTGGGAGGGAGACCGACATGTGGGAGCAAATGCGTGCACAGATTGAGCGGGTGTGGTGGTGGCAATGCCTTTAATGCCTAGCAACTTGGGGGGCAGAGCATGGTGATCTTTGTGAGGTTCAATGGCCAGGTCCTGTCTCCAGAGTGAATTCCAGGTCAGTTGAGCAGCTGGGGCTACAGGGAGACCCTGTCCCGAAAAAACCAAAAAAAAAAAAAAAGTACAGATATAGTTGTTTGGGATTGCCAGGAGGAACCTTCANCTGTATATCCCAAATCTAATTGGCTATTAGCTCTCTCCTTGGAGGAATAACCCACGGCTGATGCCACAAGCTTACATCCTCTAATGGTTAGGAGATGTTATAAACCACACGAAGACCCTGTCATACTTAACAGAAGAAAATGTAATTCATGGATTAACATACCATCCAAACATCTGTGTCTATACCAAAGTAACCTACCATAACAATTAGTACTATTTAAATACCTATATATCTAATTGTGTGTGCTTCATTAGTAGGATCGAAAGGCTATATATTATACTGTTTAAATACCTAAATATCTAATTGCATGTGCTTCATTAGTAGGATCGAAAGGTTATGCCTGGACAAGCTGGCAGCCCATGAAAGAAAATGTGAATCTTTTAATGGGCTCTAGAATTGACCTACCACTTATATCCCTAGATTGCATTTACCATATATGGATGGAAGATATGTATTACTATTCTAGAGCAATATAAAATTAAAGGGAAAAATGTTAACCCCAAAACATATTTAGGAATTAACATACAGTTCCTTCTTGGAGGTCATAATTTTGAAATATATGTGTTGTTTATATAGGCATAATTTGAAGTAATAAAAATGAGAGGGAACAACAACAACATAAAGGCTGGGTCAAGGAACTGACTGATGCATTTAAATTCTGCTCAAAACCACAAGCCTCTGCAGAAAAAAAAATCTTTGGAAACACTGAGAGAAAGATGCAAGACATGTATGGCAGAATGCATAAAATTGCGTGGGGGGAGAGGTAGAAAGAAGGGAAGGTGCCTAAATTGGAATGAAAAATGATATATGAAATATACAAAATGTCAATAAAAGAGATCGTCAAACTGCTTTCCAAAGGAGTTGCACGAGTTTTTATTCTCTCCTGCAGTGGGTAATTATTCCCGTTTCTGATCACAGGAAAAATATCTTCACTTTTGATCAAAGATTGCCATACCACCTGAATGATTCTCATTTTTGACTATTGTGAGATTTGAGAAGTTTTATTCTTTTCTGTTTTTTAATTTGCTGTTTTAAAAATAATTTTTAAACATGGTATCTTTGCACTAATTAAGGTTATTATTATGTTTTTCCATTCTACTAATAGGGAAGATTGTATTCATTTTTTTTCTTGTGTCAATCTACCCTGATATTCCTGAAATGACTCATACTTTGTCTTTGATTATATTCCTCACAGTATTTAGCTAAATTTAAAGGATTTGCTTAATTTGTATATTTATGAAAATAATCGCATGTGTATTCTTTTAACCAGAGGAAGTAGCTTTCCTTTTATTGGCCTCAGCAGAGCCCTGAGATCCATCTTCAATGGCCTTCAAGGATCATGTAACATTACCTTCTCATGAGAACCTAAAATCATTTACTAGGTGGGCTCAAAGTAGGGACAATAAATAACTCATTTTCACCATGAAAACATAGATATCCAATCCCAAAGCTATCCACTATAATGGCTTAATGTCTTGACTTGGGCTTTGATCACAACTACAGGAAGTTTTGCTAATTAACAAGGAGAGTCAAAGAGAAATAAGAGATCCTTTCTGGAATTTCCCAGGACATTTCTGCCTTTGGACAAAGAAAAGAATTAGAATTGTTAATTTTGGGAATCCCTGCCTCTAAATCTGCCTATCCTGTTCTTATCTCCTGTCTTCATCATTAATGGTGAATATGATACTATTATAATACATATATATGTATTGCTTTGTCATACTGAAACCCATTGTTCTATATAATTAACATTAAATAATAAAACACTTAGTCCTCAAAAAAATACTATATAACTTACTTTAGAATTTCTCTGTTCACTTGTTGGCTATTTAAGAATACAATTTGGGGCTGAGACTAAGTGGTAAAACTTTTGCCTCAAACATATGAGCCTACAACTTCAATCCCTACCTCTGCCAAAATAGAAAACAAATGAGAAAAATATACTGTTTAACTCCCCTGTATTTGTGGATTTCTTACTTTAATGATTTCGAACTTTATTCCATTGGGAATGGATATGGGAGTCTAAATGACATGTCACTCTTTCCGCCTTGATTAAGACTCATTTTGTCTTAATAATCTAATCTGGAGAATAATCTGTATACACTTGAGGGAACTGTATTCTTCAGCTGTTAAAATGTTCTGTTAGTTCAAATTGGTTGATGGTCCTTTTAAAGTTCTCAAAGTATTTACTAATTTTCTGCCAGATGTTCTATTCATTATATCAAGGAATGTATCATATTTTTAATGTTTGCTTGCCCTCCAAAATTCAAGTTGAATATTATACTTCAGTTCAACAGTATTAAAAAGCAGGACTCTCAGATATTGATTAGACAGCAATGGATCCATTCTAATGTGCATATTATGCATTTTATAATGTTTGAGGTGGGTAACTTTCCTCTTCTATCTCTTCTTCCATATGTAAATGAAGCATTCATCATCTCCAGAGGATATAACAATAAAGCACAATGTTATATTGAATGTCCCAACTACCAAGAAATAGGTACCAAAGGTGACAAATATGCTAATTATGGGCCAGTGAGGTGACTCACAGGAAAACGTGCTTGAAGGAATGAGGTAAGTGCCTGGAACCCCCATGGCAGAAGGAGAAAACTGACCCGATTTTAAGTTGTACACTCACCTTCACATACATGCTGTGGCATAGACAGTCACTCCCTCTATAATAAATAAATATAGAAAATAGTTTTTATAAATGATCAGTTACTGCGATCTAATTTTTTTTTTTTTTTGTCTTTTCGAGACAGGGTCTCCCTGTAGCCACAGCTGTCCTGGAATTCACTCTGTAGACCAGGCTGGCCTTGAATTCACAAAGATCCACCTTCGTCTGCCTCTCAAGTGCTAGGATTAAAGGTCTGAGCCACCACGCCCAGTTTGATCTAATTATTACATACAATAATCCAAAGCACCTTATTGGAAGCAGAGAGAAGTCCTAACCAGACAGTGAATGCCTGGGTGCAAAGTTATTGGTTTTCTCAAAATCCTGAATTGTAATAAATAATTTTTGTTTAAATATTACAGAATTTCATATAAATAAAATATATGACAGACAAATGTTGTGGAGAAACATACATAATCACAGTCTAATATCCCCCTTCTGATTCTCAGAAGTGTTTTGGTTTGGATGATAAATTGTATTCTCACTCTAAGAATAAAAGAATCTCAGATGGTCCTAAATAAATAACATAAATTTATCTCATTCTATAGGCATTTGAATGTCTTAGTAATTGAAATATGCAGTTGTCAGCTATTACTGTGCTTTTCTGTCTCATTTGGTATTAACTAATTAAAGTGACATCAGAATAAAATGCCTAAATATTTCTTCCAAACTTTTATCTTGACTTATGTGATGTTCAGTGGAAGAGCATTATGGCAAATAAAAGATGGGTCACTGAGTAGTTGCTGCATTTATCAAATTTCTCAAGGAAATATAACGCATTTGGAAGGACTTCAATACAGTATTTACCACTGAGAAACTTCTCTTAAATTGATATAAATGCTAATTCTATGATCTGCGTTGATCATGTTTATCTGATATGGAAAAATACCACTAAAATATAAAAAATAAATAAATGTTAAGGAGATATGAATTGCATAGATTTTTTTGGTCTTTTTAGACAGGGTCTCCTTGTAGCTCTGGCTGTCCTGGAACTCACTCAGTATACCAGGCTGGCCTTGAACTCACAGAGATCTGCCTGCCTCTACCTCCCAAGTGGTAGGATTAAAGGCATGTGCCACCATGCCTGGTGAATTGCATAGATTTTATAGGACAAAGATGCCATTATGTGCTTCATAATAATACCTGTTTGGCATCATGTAAAGTTTGAGGCCAGGTAGAATTCAAGATTGATTTGATTTAGTATTAATATTTTATATTAAAAGTACTAGTTGAGAGACCTTGGCAGAAATTTAGGGTGATTAATATGTACACTGGGGACCAACTATGCCCTTAACATAAGAGAACAGGGTACCTAAAACTTCAAATGTTACACTGTTTCAGAAACAGTGGATAAGGTCCAGGGTAATGTGACCAGGTCTGCAGAATTTTACATAAGTTTTTGGTTTGTTTGTTTGCTTGATAGATCGTTTTTCTGGGTCTCCTGTAGAAGCATGGCAGCTTTACCTCAAGGCTTCTCAAAGATATATTCCTAATGAAATCTGACACACACATACACACACACACACACACACACACACACACACACACAGGCACACAGTTCAGGTGCATCCAGACATCATTTTTCCTAGTTGGCATCTAATGCCCAAAGTAGTTAGACTCACTTTATGTGAGGTACAACATATTTTTCTCCTTTAACTTTCAAAAATTCCTTTTAGTGTGTTTACTCACTTACTTTGGCTGATGAGACCATTAAACAAATTTGCTTTCTGTTTTGACTTGGGTGAATTTTCAGTTTTGTTCTCCTTAACAGAGACTCATATACATGAAGGTAGCCTCAAAGTCAGTTCATATCTTAAAAATGAGTTTAAAAGTCAGTGTTTTCCACTTTATTTTAAAATAAAATAATTGATATATCTCTTACAGCATGTCTTTCCATGTTCATATTTTTTAATTTATTTATTTTTATGTGTATGAGTGTACTGTCTGCATGTAGGTTGGTGCACCCATGTTGTGCAATGCCTCAGAGGTCAGAAGAGTGTGTCAGATTCCCCTGGAATCGAACCTGGGTCCTCTGCAAGAGCAGTTGGTGCTCTTAACTACTAAGCCATATCTCCAGCCCCTTTCCATGTTCATATTTACAACCACTTCTGAAATGTATCTAATTATTAGGTATATCTTCAAATTTCAGAAATCACCTAAGTCCTCATGGTTGTTTCATTTTTATTTATTATGTCCTGTTTCAGAAGAGCTGTCTGGATTGGGGCTATAAAATTCAGTGACATTGTTTATAAGCAAAGTGAGGGAGCTGGCTGAAGCCAGAATGCCATAATCCCTCACTTGCTAAATGTCAATTCCAAGAAGCAGACTCATCTAGACCTTTTATATCACTCAGTGTTGGAAGTGCAGAGCCACGCACATATGTACAAAAGTCTGCATGCCATTGTAATTTTTTAAAAGCTTATTTTTTAAGATGATCAACCTAAAGACTTAGACAATTTCAGGGAAATAATCTCTCAACAATGTATGAAGTCCAACAGTGAAAAAGTTGTCCAAAGCATATATTTTAATATAAAAGTAAGGTCTTATATTCTAAAATACAGCATTTCTTTGACCTTCTTGTTATCCTAAGCATTTTTAAAATTATATTTTATTGCTAGAGAATTTGAATCAGGCATATTCAGCAATCCATCCCAAACAACTGCAACTTATATTTGACTGATAAAAGTAATAATGTGAAGGAATTGACATGTGATAAAGTTTTCCATTAGGTAAATGGCCAAAATCAAGCATTACAAGTGTCAGGGTCTCCGCAGTGAGAATTCTGAATGCAGTGTTTTTATCTTATACGTTTATCCACAAAAAAACATTGCTATCATCAAATGTTTCTATGATATGCTTGTTGGGGAAAGACTGGGACTTTATCTTTGGAATTCAGAGGCAGAGTCTTTCTTCAGTATTTCTGTAAATTTGGTTATAATTTTGATGCCAAAATATGTACATGTGCTTGTCCCTTATGTAAAATTATATGGTTCTGTACATGGAGCTTGCTCACATTCCTTGATATACTTAGCTTCATCACTAGATTACCTAGAATATCTAACTGAAAGTAATGCTATATGAATAGTTATCCTGTTTTGTTCAGAGAAAAAAGGTCAGTACATGTTCAAAGAAGAAAATTTTTCTAATATTCTTGGATTCATTATTGGCATGAGTCTGTAGGTATAGAATACCATAGGCATGGATGGCTGAATGCACCACCAAACAATAAAACATCACAATTCAAAGATTTCTTAGAAATGTTTTAGTTTAGGAATATATACAGGTATATGTGACAATTCATTGTATGTAAAAGTGGACAGGTTCTACTGACCTGATGTTTGTTAAAATGCTAGTCTGTATGGTACTGTGAAACTACTTTGTAGATGCTGTGATTTCTTTTTTAATATAATACTTTTATTGATGTTTTGTGTATTTTAGACATCATTTTTCAGTTCAATTTAGATATATTCTCCTTTCCCATCCTCCCATGCTACCCCAGTTCATGCATTCTTCCATACATGTCCTGCATCTTTGTCTTTTTAAAGATTTTCTCTGCAAAGATTTATAATTTTGGGCAGAGTTTAACTATATAAGTCCATTTGTTGACCCCGTCCTTATGTTATTGTGGTTCCCTTGCCAATTTTATTGCTACAAAGTATGCCTATATACACATAATATATGTACCAGAATTAATTTTTCAAGGAATAAACTGTATGTTAACTCTGATAAATGTTTAGGAGTTCACATTATTCCTTTTAAGTTTATGTTACTCTAAAATATGAATATATACCTTCTACCCATATACATTAATTAGCAGGTCTGAAACTAAATGCTAAGTTAATTATACGACCCTTTAAGAGATACATATTATAAAATCACAGTTGCTTTCAGCTAGAAAGAACTATAACAATAACGTTCCTCAGCTTTCTTTTCTTTATTTTTTAATATTTATTTGTTTATTTAATGTAGGGAGGATCTGCACATGCAGTGGGTACCTATGGATATATGAAGTCAACATGTAAGAGTCAGTTCTCTTCCACCTTGTAGGTTCTGAGGATCTAACTCAACATGTGAGCCTTAGCAATAAGCATCTTTAAAAACCCTCAGCTACTTAGCTGCCCCGAATAAAACAACATACGTTTGACCATCATGTTCCTAGTCCCTTCCTCCAGCCAATGAATCTTGTTTGGTTCTGTTTTCTCATTAAATTGAGACATTCAGAAAAGCACACAAATCAGAAATATGAAGATTGTTACATAGTCAAAAACCAGAATATTTCTAAAATAATACCCAATCACTCTTCATTCTCCAGAGATACATTTTTCTACTCCTCATGCATATATGACATTAGTTTTACCTGCTCTTTATATTTTTATATATGTAGAGACATATGCTGTAATATTATATTATTTTTAAGTAAAATATTCTACTGGTGTCTTTTTTGTGCTTCATACATCAATTCCCAGTCCAATTTCTCAGTCTAATTTAGACACACTCCCTTTTCCGTGCTCCCCACCCCACTCCAGTTCATGCATTTTGCCATACATGTCTTCCATCTTTTACTCAGTCGTTTTAATTTTTTTCACTGCAGAGGTTTGCTTCAGCAAAGTTTAACTGTTTCAGTCACTTCTTTGATCCAGTATTTTTGTCATTGATGTCCCCTCCCATTTGTATTGCTCCAAAATATGCATATGTATGTCACCGATATACCAAATTTATAACCTTTGAAAATAAACTGTATGCTAATACCAAAATATGTTTAGGAGTTCATATTTTTCCCTTGAATTTTATATTCCTCTAAAATACCGTCATCCACAAATGAGGAAAACCATTCCCCATTTTTTTAGGGACTGTGTTACTTGGCTTATAATAATGTTCTATCCATTTACCTGAAAAGTTCATGATGATATCTTTCTTTACCACTGCTGCATAGAGCTCCATTGTGTAGATGTACCATATTTTTGTTATCCATTGCTCAGTTGAGGGGCATTTAGGTTGGTTCCAACTCTTTGCTATTATGAAAAGAACTGCAAAAATCATAGATATGCATGTATCTTTGCAGCACGATGAGTCTTGTGGGTATATACACAGGAGTGGTATGAATGGGTAAGGTGGTAGGCTCATTTTGAGTCTTTTAAGGGTTCTCCAGTCTGCTTTACACAGTGGTTGTACAGGTTTACATTCCCACCAGGTTTTAGGTATTGTAGTTTTCATATAGTTCCATGAACACTTTTATTTCATCCTTTATTTCTTCCCTGACCCATTCATTATTCAGGATTGTTTAGTCTCCATGTGTTCTTGTAGCAGTCAGGTTTATTCAGGTGTTAATATTGAGCTTTATTGCACTATGGTTTGATAGAATGAATGAAATGACTTCAATCCTTTTATATTTATTGAGGTTTATTTTGTGTCCCATTTTTTGGGTCGATTTTGGAGAATTTTCTGTCGGGTGCTGAGTAAAAAGTATATTCTCTGCTGTTTGGATGGAATAATAGGTAGATACCTGTGAGGTCCATTTGTTGTATTGTATTGTTCAGTTCCAATGTCTCTGTAATCATTTTTGTCCAGTTGATCTATCCAAGGGGCTCAGTGGGGTAAAGTCCCCCATTATTAGTGTGTTGGAATTAACCTGTGTCTTGTGGACCTGAAGAATTGTGTTTATATAGCTCAGTTCACCGGAATTTGGTGCATAAACATTTATGATTGTGATGTCTTCCTGGTTAATTGTTCCTTTGATAAGGACGTAATGACCCTCTTTGTCTCATCTGCTTTTTACTCTGAGGTCTATTTTGTCTGATATTAGAATAAGAACTCCTGCTTCCTTTTTTGTACCATTTGCTTGGAGTACATTTTCCATCTTTTCACTTTGAGTTGGTATTTATCCTTGAGGGTGAGATGGGTTTCTTGTAGGTAGCATATAAATGAATTATGTTTCCTAATCAATTCTCCCAGTTTGTCTTTTGGTTGGGGAGTTTAGAGCATTAATATTTAAGGTCATTATTATTTTTTTTAATTTTTTTTATTTATTTCTGTATGTGTATCAATGTACTGTCTGCATGCAGGTCAGTGCACCCATGTCGTGCAATGCCGCGGAGGTCAGAAGAGGGTCTCGGATTCCCCTGGAGCTGGAGTTCTCCTGGAATTGGAGTTTCAGACGGCTCTCGGCCGCCATGTGGGTGCTGGGGATCGAACCTGGGTCCTCTGTAAGAGTGGTCGGCGCTCTTAACCGCTAGGCCACCTCTCCAGCCCCGAGGTTTGATTTTTCTACATGAAGTTTTCTTCCTTCCTGTGAGTGCCCAGCCTAAGAGGGTTCTTAGCTACCATGTGCATCCTGGGAATTAAACCCAGGTCCTCTGCAAGAGGAGTCAGTGCACTTAACCACTGAGCCATCTCTCCAGCCCCCTTATTTTAATTTTATACCAGGGAAGTTTGTATTGTAAATACAAAGGGTAAAAGTCAATATCCTGGGCTGGGGATGACTCAGTGGGTAAAGCACTTGCGCAAACATGAGCTGAGTTCATATCCACAGCACCCACATAAACAGCC
>VZQC01014730.1:249762-302678 GCA_009823505.1 Rhizomys pruinosus
GAGTTTATCATTCTTTTCTTCTAGATCCTTCCTGAGGTTTTTTTTTTTTTTTTATTTTCTCCCCTTAGTTCTCTGATTTGTTCTTTTATTCTTTGATTTCTTTGAATATGTCTATAATTGTTCTTCTAAGGTCTGTGTCTTGGTTTCCTTCCAGGAAGATCTCTTCATAGGAATCTTCTGTCACACTGTAGAGTCCAGTGTGGATGTGTTATGAGTTTTTCCCGTGTTGTTCTTTTCTTGTGTCTTTGGCCTATGGGTTTCTTTTTTGTTTGTCTGTTTGTTTGTTTTTGATTCTGGTGCCACAAAGTTGGCTGCACAAACTAGATTCACTAACACTGTGCCTGCTAGATAGTCTGCACCACAGTACTACCAGTTTGAGGTGGTGGTGGTGGTGGGGTGCTCCCTTGCCCCACAAACCAATACCCTGTTGATCTACTGTGCCCCTGTCTAGGTGCACCCACACCTCGGTGATCCCTGGAACCCAAGCTGAGAGGTTCTGGGGGCGGGTGTATGGTACCAAAGCCTCAAGGTAGCTCCAGCTTACCTGGGTGCTGGGCTGTTCCCATGCTGCATTGCTGTCTAGATGCTCTAATTTCTATAATCACTTCATTTTAAATAAAAGGGACTGTCCTCGATAATGCATGTAGAATTCATATAGTAAGTTGAAGGCCCTGAAAATAAAACCTGAAATTTCACATAGAAGAAGGAATATAACAAGGAAATCCTGCTTGAATTTCCAGACTGTGATCTGCCTATGGGCTCAAGACTGCATCAACTCTTGTTTGAAGTTCTAGCCTGTTTACCTACCCTAGCCCTACTGGAGCTGACTCTAGCAATGAAAGAAACAATCTAGCATTCCAAGAGTTTTATTTCTCAAGAAAACTCTGGATATTACACAAAGATATATTTGTTTGTTTTATTGGTTATTGGTGAGTTCTAAAAACATGTTTTAAACAGAATGCATTTTGAGAATATAGAGTTTCTAATTTTATTCCCTGTTGTCATTTGCTCATGAAATTATTTGAGTATGAGACCACTTAACTTTGCTACTTCCGGAGCTACAGATGAAAAATATAAGCCAAGGGGCTGGAGAAATGGCCTAGTGGTTAAGAGCGCTGACCCTTCTTACAGAGGACAAGGGTTCGATCCCCAGCACCCACATGGTGGCTGAGAACTATCTGAAACTCCAATTCTAGGAGAACTCCAGTTCCAGGGGAATCGGACACCCTCTTCTCACCTACATGGCATTCCACCACAAGGGTGCACAGACCTACATGCAGACAGTACATTTATACACATATAGAAATAAATAAAAAAAATTAAAAAAAGAAAGAATACTATTAAAAAAAAGAAAAATATAAGCCAAAAATTTCTGGGAATAGCCAAATGAAATTTTTTCAGTGTTTGTACAGATAAGCCTGAAGTAGATAACTTGATCTCAACAACACTTTGCTTCTCATGACCCACAGCTGCATTCTCCACCTTCCTTTTCTGTAGTATTGCCCAACAAGAGTACTTTAAACCTTATTCTTTTAAATCATTGTTTTCCATCTAAAAGTGAAGAACTCAAAAATCCATCAAATGTACATCCATCTGCAATGCCAAGGTATGGTACGTGGTGGTGCCAATTGACAGCACTGTGTTGGCATAGAGGCCCATATGGATTTTGATGTCACACTTCATTAAGTATTCTAAGGTAGTTGCTTCTGGTCATCTTTGACATCTAATAAAAATATGTTGATTGTAGCCATTGTTCTCCATAGCTTCAAGAATCAAATTCGAATGTTCAGATTCCCAGAAAAACTACCAAAACCTCAATGTATTTGAAACCCTATAGGAAGCGTTTCTGGAATCCCATTCAGGAATATTTATTTAAAGTTTAATCTTATAGTATTCTTTTGGTTCAAGAATTTAGTACTATTTATTTTGGTCATATTCAGAGCCCTACTCACCTCAAATCACACATTTCTACTATCTGATTTCATGTCCTCTATCATTTGTTTCTTTTAAACATTTTTGTCAGATGTGCACTGTTATTAAACTGGTCTCAAATCAGTGTACAAGCACAATCCCTGGCTGCCTCACAACTCAATCCATGGTGGTGCCAGCAGACTGCACTTTGTTGGCATAGAGGTCTTTACAGATGTTGACATCACAGGCCATGATGGAATTGAAGGTAGTTTAGTGGACACCACAGAATTCCACACCCAGGAAGGAAGGCTGGAATAGCATACTGGGGTAGCAGGATTTCTCATTGCCAATGATGTTGGCCTGGCCATCCCACAGCTCATAGCGCTTCCCCAGAGTGGAGGAAGATGTAGCAGTGGCCATCACTTTTTAGACCTCCAGGGAGACATATCACAGCTTCTCCTCAATGTTACACATGATTTCCTGCTCAGCTGTAGTGATGAAGCTGTAGCCATGGTCAGTCAGAGTCATCATGAGGTAAGGTTCCAGGTCCAGGTCAGCCAGATCCAGACGAATGATGACATGGTGTACAGAGTAGCCCTCACATATGCACAAAATGGGGCTGCCCCCATCACCCGGTCCATCACAATGCCAGTGGTATCACCAGAGGTGTACAGAGACAGCATGGCCTGTATGGATACTCACATGGCTGGGGTGTTCAAAGTCTCAAATATGATTTGGGTCATCTTTTCACAATTGGGCTTGAGGTTCATAGGGTACTTGGTGAACAACATGGGGTGCCCCTTTGGGGCCACACATGGGTTGTTGTAAAAGGTGTGGTGCCAAATCTCCATTTTTTTCCCAGTTGGTGACAATGGGGTACTTCAGGGTTAAAATGCTTCTCTTGTTCTGGGCCTCATCTCCCATATATGAGTCCTTCTGTACAAGCCCACCATCATGCCCTGGTGTCAAGGGCAGCCCAAAAATGAAGGGAAGACTGCCTTGGGAGCAATGTTGCCCAGGAATCTCACTTTGCACGTGTTAGAGCTGTGTTCAACAAGCGCAGCTATATAATCATCCATGGCAAACTGGGTGGTGAGTGTGGACCAGTGGAAGAATAAATGCTAGAGACTTGGGCTCACAGGGTGGAGAAGGACTCACAGTTAGTTTATACACATTTTAAAATATTTTTATTTATTGCTTTTATTTTATGTTTATGAATAGCATCTGCATGTAGGTTGTCCAGTTACCAAGAAGGTCAGAAATGGTTTTGGATCACCTGGGGCTGTGGTGATGGAGGGTTGTCAGCCACCATGTGGGTGCTGGAAACCAAACTTGGGTCCTCTACAAGAACAGTCAGAGCTCTAATCTGCTGAGCTATCTCTCCAGTCCCTATTTTGTTTTTAATTTTAGGGTCTATTGAGTCTAATTTTTGTTTCTCAGTTGATCTTGGGTATGTATCTATCCCTTAGAGTCTGATTAACCTAGCATGCATAACAATAGTAGAGAAAATGGGTTCTCCGTCTCCCAGCAACTATCAGTAGCCAATAGACTTTCAGCTAATGCTGGGTTTACAGACCCACCACCCATCCATGCTGGTATGGTGTCTATCTTCTATTTGTACAATGCTTGTGGATGCTTCATATAGTCTCTGGCTTCATGTGGACATTTACTTCTAAGACCTTACTGCATGATTGTTTCATACTTTTGCAATCCCCTTGCATGACTACCTTGACCCGAGTTATTGTGTTCCCTCATATATTTTTCTTTTTTATATTTAATTTTTTTATTTCTTTTATTTTTATTGAGCATATTTCCTACAACGTTTCTTAATCAAATTTAGACTCACTCCCAAATCCATGCCCACCCCTCATTCCCCCTCCCCCCGTCAGAGCTCATGGATTCTGTCATACACAAGTACTGTCTTGTATCTTTTTGTCAGACTTTTATGACCTATTCAGTGCACAGGATTACTGTTTTGGTCAGTTCTTTGAATAGGTTTCTCTCTCTCTTTTTTGTTCCCATTTAATTTTATATTATTCCCAAATATTCATACATATACTCCACACATAAATCAAAGTTACAAAATCAGAAAATAAACTATAGGTCAATTCCAAAGCGCATTTAGAGATTTACATTTTAACAGTACACTTGCATGCAGGTAAAAAGAAGTATAACTTTACATTCTCTCTTTTATACTACAATGTTAAAATTAGTATTCCTATATGATAGAATACACCATAGGATTACATAAGGATAAATTATGAATGGTTGTAGCATGTATCAATAAAAAGGGAAATATTATTTTACAAAAATTTAAGTTGCTTTATAATTTTATTATATATATATATCATGTTACTAATCAGATCTAGACCTGTGACCCCCACCCTACCCCCCCACCCCACCAGAGCTCATGCATTCTGCCAAATATACTCTTCATCTCTTTCTCAGTCTTTTTCAAAATTCTCCATGTGGTAGTTGACTGTTTTGAACAGAAGTTCACCATTTCACTCAGTTCTTTAATGCAGTACTTTCTGTTGTTGTTGATTTTGTTGCTGATTCCCATATGCATCACTCCCAACTACATGGACAAAAGCTCAAGGGGCTGTGCACAAGAAATACGTACAACTAGGTAATTGGCACTAGCATCCACAGATGATGGATACCATTCGTCCTTTGTTTTTCTGGGAATGTGCTACTTCACTTAACATAATGTCTTCTAGTTCCATCCATTCACCTGTGAAACTCATGATGTCATCTTTCTTTACCACTGCATAGACCTCAGTTGTGCAGATGTACCACATTTTCTCTATCCATTCATCAGTTGAGGGGCACTTGTGTTGGTTCCAGCTCTTTACTATTGTGAAGAGAGCTGCAATAAACATGCCTGTGCATGTATCTCTGCAGTAAGAAGAGTCTTGTGGGTACATGCCCAGGAGAGGTATGGCTGGGTAAGGTGGCAAGTTCATATCTTCCAAGGGTTCTCCACACTGCTTTCCATAGTGGCTGTACAAATTTACATTCCCACCAGCAGTGGATGTGTGTTCCTCTTTCCCCATAACCTCTCTAGCACTTGGTGTCATTTGTTTTCTTGATCGTAGCCAGTCTGATTGGAGTAAGATGATATCTTAAAGTGCTTTTGATTTGAATTTCCTTAATGATTAATGATGTTGAACACTTCTTAAGATATTTCTCAGCCATCTCTAATTCCTCACTGGTGAAGTCTCTGTTCAGCTCTTTGCTCCATCTATTGAGTAGGTCATTTGTTTTCTTTCTTCTTTGTTTTTTGAGTAGTTTATATATTCTGGAAATCAATGCTTTGTCAGATGTTTCTGCAGTGAAGATTTCCTCCCACTCTGTGGGATTTCTCTTCAATTCCTTGACTGTTTCTTTTGATGTACAGAAGCTTTTGAGTTTAATGAGATCCCATTTGTCAATTGTCGACCTTAATTCTTGTGCAGCTGCTGTCTGATATAGGAAGTCTTTTCCTATGCCAATGTCTTGTAGTCTGCTGCCAACTTTTTCTTCTACTGCCTTCAGAGTTTGGGGTTTCATGTTAAGATCTTTAATACACCTGGAGTGGACTTTTGTACAGGGCAAGTGGTAGGGGATTAATTTCACTCTTCTATAAGTGGTGATCCAGTTTTGCCAACACCACTTGCTGAAGATGCTGTCTTTGCTCCATTGTGTCTTCTTGGCCCCCTTGTCAAATATGAGATGGCTGAAATTTTATGTGCTCAAGTTTGGAACTTCAGTTTTGTTCCTTTGGTCAACAGGTCTGTTTTCGTACCAGTATCAAGCTGTTTTTATGACTATAGCCCTGGGGTATAGTTTGAAGTCTGGTATAGAGATCCTCCCTGTATTGCTCTTTTCACTCAAGGTTGTTTTGGCTATTTGGGGTCTTTTGTTTTTCCGAATGAAATTAAGGACATTTTTTCCAAGTCTGTGAAGAAACTGTTGGAGATTTTAATTGGGATTGCATTAAATCTATACAAGAGTTTGGGAAGAAGAGACATTTGTACTATATTAATTGTCCCAATCCATGAGCATGGGAGGTTTTTCCATCTTCTGTTGTCTTCTTCAATTTCTTTCTACAAGGCTTTAAAGTTTTTGCTGTAGAGATCTTTGGTGTCTTTGGTTAGGTTTGTTCCTAGATATTTTAGTGTATTTTAGGCTATTGTGAATGGAAAGGTCTCCTTGAATTCCTTCCTCAGTTGCTTGTGGTTGGTGTAAAGAAAGGCTACTAGCTCCTGGGCTGCTGCTAGGGGGTCACGTCTCTGAGGCCTCCTGGGTGGGACTGCCCTTAGCCTTTGGAGCTGGGAACAGAGGGTCGGTGGGTTTGGGTCGGTGCCTCTGCACCTTTGTGCGAGCTGGCCAGAAGTTACTCAGGCAGGTACTTTTGGGGGTTGACTCTCTCCTGGGCTGCTGCTAGGGAGTTGCCTCTCTGAGGCCTCCTGTGCAGGACCACCCTTCGCCTTTGGAGCCAGGAACAGAGGGTTGGTGGGTTTGGCTTGGTGCCTCTGCACCTTTTTGTGGGCTGGCCAGAAGTCACTCAGGCAAGAACTTTTGGGGGTGGACTCTCTCCTGGTCTGCTGCTAGGGGGCCACATCTCTGAGGACTCCTGGGCAGGACCGTCCTTCGCCTTTGGAGCCGGGACCAGAGGGTCGGTGGGTTTGGATCAGTGCCACTGCACCTTTGTGTGGGCTGGCCGGAAGTCACTCAGGCAGGTACCGGAGTGTGGGCTAGGTCAGGCATATACACTCCCTCCCCCCTGCCACCACCAGAAATTGGTGAGAATCCAAGTGGACTTTTTTTGGTAGAACCTTCAGAACAAGAAGAGAAGAGTGCTTTGGCTTCCATTATCCAATATATAAACAACATTGAAAGCCTGAAACCTACACAAGTCAATACTCCATAAACAAAGAGGAGGAAAGAAAAAAAAAAAAGCATCTGTTGGAGGAAAGCAAAACCATCTGCTAACATAGTGAAAAGGTATTTGTGATCTGAACCACAAAAGGAAAGTCCACATGCCAGAGACACAATGAAGGGACAAAATGGGTAAGGCACAGGTTAATCCCTCACCAGGCTCTACCAAACCTGTAGAAGATAACTACAATGGGAAGCACTTGGAGGAGACCCAAGAAACAGATCCTAGAGGAATAATTGCAGACCTATGCAGAGAAATTAAAGAAAATTAAGAATTCAGAGAACTAAAGAAAGGGAATTAAAAACTCAAAAAAGACCTAGAGGGATACAATGACAAACATAGGAAAGAACTAAAAGAACAGATTGATAAACTCCAGAAAGAACTATAGGGAGAAAAAAAAACTCTGAAAGGAAGTAGAAACACTGAAAAAGGAAGCTAACCAACGAAGTAAGGAGCACCAAGAAGAGATTGAGAAGCTCAAAGAGGAAATGGAAATACTAAAGAAAACACAGGATGAAACAAAAAAGGAATTAGAATATTCATCCAATCAAGAAGAAAGGAAAGGAAAAAGCCTCAGAAGTAGAATGGAGGAAGCAGAAAAAAGAATATCAGATCTGGAAGATAACACAGAGTAATTAAAAAGCACAAATAAGGATTATGAAAAATTTTAAAATACACAAAAGTGGAACAACCAGGAAATATGGGACACCATGAAAATGTCAAATCTCCACATCATAGGAATAGAGGAAAGAGAACAATCTCAAGAGAATAGTATTGATCAGATCTTCAACAGAATAATAGATGAAAATGTCCCCAAACTAAAAATAGACAAACCCATACAAATACAAGAAGCACATGTGACCCCAAATAGACAAGATCAGAAAAGAAACACCCCACGCCATATCATAGTTAAAATGCTAGATGCCCAAAGCAAAGACAAAATTCTGAGGGCTACAAAAGAAAAACAAGTCACATACAAAGGGAAACTCATCAGAATTATAACTTACTTCTAGGCTCAAACTATGAAAGCAAGAAGAACATGGAGCAAAGAATTCCCAGTGTTAAGGGACTATGGATGTCAACCCAGAATACTTTACCCAACAAAAATGTCTACTATAGTTAGAGAGAGAAAAATCTTCCATGTCATAAACAAGATGATGGAATACATGTCTGGAAAACCAACTATTCATAAAATACTTGAAGTAATTCAAAGGGAAGAAGACAGGAGCAACAATCCTCAAAAACCTAGGAAAAGAAACTAATAAAAACACAACAATAGGAGCAAAATCAGAGGCTAGAAGTCCAAATGGATAATAAAGTGAAAGGAAGCAACATCCATCTTTGAATCATAACCTTAAATATTAATGGGCTAAACTCCCCAATCAAAACGCATAGACTGGGAGAATGGATTAGGAAACAGAACCCCATCTATACAATGTCTACAAGTAACTCATCTCAATTTCAAGGATAGGCACTAACTTAAGGTGAAGGGATAGAAGAAAGTATTCCAAACAAATGGTACCAAAAAGAAAGTGTGTGTGGCTATTCTAATATCAGACAAAATAGATTTCAAATCAAAAGAAATCAAAAGAGACAAAGAGGGCCATTACATCTTTATTAAAGGAACAATTGACGAATATATATGGACCAAACACCAGTGCACAAAACTTTATAAAGACAATTCTTCAGGATCTTAAGGCACAGATTAACCCCAGCACACTAATAGTAGGGGATTTCAATACCCCATTAAGTCCCCTAGACAGATCAATAGGAAAAAGGATAAACAGAGAGACATCTGAACTAAATGACACAATACACCAAATGGACCTCACAGGCATCTATCACATATTTCACCCAAACACCAGAGAATACACTTTCTGCTCAGCACCTCATGGAACATTCTCCAAAATAGACCATGTACTGGGACACAGAAAAAAACTCAACAAATATAAAAAGATTGATATAATCTTATGCATTCTATCAGGCCACAGTGCAATAAAACTCAATATCAACACCAGGATAAACCCTACAACCTACCAGAACACATGGAGACTAAACAACACTCTCCTGAATAATAAATGGGTCAAGGAAGAAATAAAGAAGGAAATAAAAACATTCCTGGAACTGAATGACAATGATAAAACAACACAGCAAAATCTATGGGACACTTTAAAAGCAGTCCTAAGAGGAAAGTTTATAGCTCTAAATGCCTACATTAAAAAGACAGGAAGAGGGCTGGAGAGATGGCCTAGCTGTTAAGAGCACTGACCGTTCTTACAGAGGAACCAGGTTCGATCCCCAGCACCCACATGGTGGCCGAGAACCGTCTGAAACTCCAATTCCAGGAGAACTCCAGTTCCAGGGGAATCAGACACTCTTCTGACCTCCGCGGCATTGCACGACATGGGTGCACAAACTTGCATGCAGACAGTACATTCATACACATACAGAAATAAATAAAATTAATTAAAAAAAAGACAGAAAGAGCACAAGTGAATGATCTAACACTGCAGCTAAAAATACTTGAGAGACAAGAAAAAATGAACCCTAAACAGAGCAGACAAGAAGAAGTAACGAAAATCAGAGCAGAGATAAATGAAATAGAATCAAAGAAAATGATATAAAAAATAAATGAATCCAAAAGTTGGTTCTTTGAGAGAATAAACAAGATAGACAGTCCTCTAGCCCAGTTAACAAAAAGAAAGAGAAAACAACTCCAAATCAATAGAATCTGTGATGAAAGGGGAAATATCACAACAGCCAATGAAAAGATCCAGACAATCATACAGGAATACTTCAAAAATTTATACTCTACTAAGTTTGAAAACCTAGAAGAAATGGATGAATATCTGAAATCATGGGAACCACCAAAGCTCAACCAAGAAGAGATCTACATCCTAAACAAACCAATAATACAGGAAGAAATTGAAGATGTAATAAGTAGCCTCCTTACCATAAAATGCACAGGACCAGGTGGTTTTACAGCAGTATTATATAAAATATTCCAAAATGACTTAAAACCATTACTACGCAAATTGTTTAGAAGGATACAAACGGGGGGAGTTCTCCCAGATTCCTTCTATGAAGCCTGCATCATGCTATTACCAAAACCATGTAAAGATACAACCAAAAAGGAGAGCTATAGACCCATCTTTCTAATGAACAAAGATGCCAAAATTATAAACAGGATAGTGGCAAATCGCATACTGAACCATATCAAGAAAATCATACACCATGACCAAGTTGGATTCATACCAGAGATGTAGGGATGGTTCAACATATGAAAATCAATAAATATCATCAAACATATAAATAGACCAAAGCGGGCTGGAGAGATGGCCTAGTGGTTAAGAGCGCCGACCGCTCTTGCAGAGGACCCGGGTTCAATCCCCAGTACCCACATGGTGTCTGAGAACCGTCTGAAACTCCAATTTCAGGAGAACTCCAGTTCCAGGGGAATCCGATGCCCTCTTCTGACCTCCGCAGCATTGCACGACACTGGTGCACAGACCTGCATGCAGACAGCACATTCATACACATACGGAAATAAATAAAAAATTAAAAAAAAAAATAAATGGACCAAAGTACAAAAAACACACCATCATCTCAATTGACATGGAGAAATTCTTTCACAAAATCCAGCATACCTTCACGTTTAAAGTAATAGAGGGAATTGGACTGGAGGTATCATTCCTCAATGTAATCAAAGCCATATACAAGGAAACCTACAGCCAATATCATCCTAAACGGGGAAATGACAGAAGCATTCCCCATAAAGGTAGGAACTCGGCAAGGCTGCCCCCTGTCACCACTCCTTTTCAATATAGTGCTGGAAATGCTTGCTAGGGCAATAAGGCAGTAAAAGGAAATTAAAGAAGTTCTAATTGGAAAAGAGGCACTCAACCTATCCCTTTTTGCTGATGGTATGATAGTCTACCTAAGGGATGCTAAGAACTCCACCAAAAAACTCCTAGAAACAATTAAGAAATCTTCAGTAAAGTGGCAGGATACAAAATACATTTAGAAAAATGAGTAGCTTTTCTTTACACCAACAACAAGCAACTGAAGAAGGACTACAAGGAGAACTTCCCAATCACAATAGCCTCAAAAACAATAAAATACCTAGGAACAAACTTAACCGAAGACAACAAGGATCTCTACAAAAAAAATTTAAACCCCTGAAAAAGGAAATTGAGGAAGACATCAGAAGATGGACAAACCTCCCATGCTCATGGATTGGGAAAATAAATATAGTAAAAATGTCCATCCTACCCAAACTCTTACGCAGATTTAATGCAATCCCAATCAAAATCCCTAAGAGTTTCTTCATAGGCTTGGAAAAAACATCCTCAATTTCCTTTGGGAAAACAAAAGTTCCCAAATAGCCAAAGCAACCCTGAGTGAAAAGAGCAATACAGGGGGGATCACTATACCAGACATCAAACTACACTACAGGGCTATAGTCATAAAAACAGCCTGGTACTGGAACAAAAACAGACCAGTTGACCAATGAAATAAAACTGAAGTTCCAAACCTGAGCTCATACAATTTCAGCCACCTCATATTTGACAAGGGAGCCAAGAAGACACAATGGAGGAAAGACAGCATCTTCAGTAAGTGGTGTTGGCAAAACTGGATCACCACTTGCAGAAGAATGAAATTAAACCCCTACCTCTCGCCCTGTACAAAAGTGAACTCCAGATGGATCAAAGACCTCAACGTGAAACCCCAAACTCTGGAGGTGATAGAAGAGAAACTTGGCAGCAGACTACAAGACATAGATGTAGGAAAACTCTTCCTAAATCAGACAGCAGCTGCACAAAAAATAATATCGACAATTGACAAATGGGACCTCATTAAACTCAAAAGTTTCTGTACATCAAAAGAAACAATAAAGGACATGAAGAGAAAACCCACAGAGTGGTACGAAACCTTCACAGCAGATACATCTGAAAAAGCATTAATTTCCAGAGTGTACAAACTACTCAAAAAACAAAGAAGAAAGAAAACAAATGAATCAATGAAAAGATGGAGCAAAGATCTGAATAGAGACTTCACAGAGGAGGAATTGGAGATGGCTTAGAAACATCTTAAGAAGTGTTCAATATCGCTAATGATTAAGGAAATGCAAATTAAAACCACTTTCAGGTATCATCTTACTCCAATAAGACTGACTAGGATTAGGAATATGAATGATACCAAGTGCTGGAGAGGTTGTGGGGAAAGGGGAACACTCATCCATTGCTGGTGGGAATGTAAAGTTGTACAGTCACTATGGAAAGCAGTGTGGAGAACCCTTAGAAGACTCAAAATGAGCTTGCAAGTTGACCCAGGCATACCACTCCTGGGTATATACCCACAAGACACATCTTACTGCAGAGATACATGCACAGCTATGTTTATTGCAGCTCTGTTCACAATAGCAAAAGGCTGGAACCAGCCCAGGTGCCCCTCAATGACGAGTGGATACAGAAAATGTGGTACATGTATACAATGGAGTTCTATGCAGTGGTAAAGAGGGACAACATCATGAACATTGCAGGTAAATGGATGGATCTAGAAGACATTATGTTAAGTGAAGTAATAGAGTCCCAGAAAAACAACTGACAAATGGTGTCCCTCAAATGTGGATGCTAGTGCCAATAACCCAGATATAAATATTTCTCATGGAGAGGGATGCATAGTAAAATAACAACAACAGAAAGACTGCATCAGAAAACTGACTGAAATGGTGAATTGGGAAGGGTGGGAGGGGCAGGGGAGGGACACGTGTGTATATTCAATTAATGCATATTTAATTGACGTGAGTTCAGCAAGTATCCAGTTTTGCCCAGACACTGTCTACAGGTTACATGGTGTTTTAGGACTTAGTAAAGTAAGTATGTGTATATTAAACAACATTGGTTTACATGCTCTGATAAAAACGGTAATGCATCTGAGTTAAATGGAGATATGAATTTCTGTTGTCCACGTTTGTTTTACATAAAATCTGTATAACAATAACTTTGGGATTGGCACATACAAATGTTGACTATAATTTTTCTGTTGTACAGTATCACCTTGTAACATTCTCTTTCATATATAAGATGATTTAATGTAAATTTAAGTTTGCTTCTCAAGTTAATCACATACAGTCACCCAAAACAGCTTGGGTGAATTTGATGAAATCTGTGCCTTGAATCCAACATATAGGTGTGTATAATAGAACGGCCTTCTGGAGACTCATGAGTCACAAAACAAAAACCTAAAAAAAGGGCGGATACAGATAGATATGAATCCTTTTTGTCAAAACCTTGCAATGCAAATCTTAAAACTAACTACGGGAAAAGATTTGTATGATCCAACAGGTCAAAATGTCACCAACTTAATGGCTGAGAAAGAAAAAATTATAGCTTTGAATTGAGTAAGATGTACCAGAAAGTGCCAACAGAAAGGTTGGCCTGTCTGAACATTGAAAGGAAGAAAAGCCTCAGATTGCTACAAACATCAACCCCCTCTGTGGATCCTACTTGTAACAGCTATATAAAGGAGTCCTAATGAAACTTACTGAATAGGTGCCACAAAAGTTTTAATACCAGAGACTTTCTTACCACCCCATAGAACAAGGAGAAATATGATGATGATGAGGTCGTTCTCCAACTGTAAATTGGAGACAACTATTATAGAGGTAATCTCGTATAAAACTGGTAAAACTGCCTTCTTTAATTGACTAATAGACCTAGGAACAGTGAAAAGGATTATTCTCTATTCAGAACCAAATATAATACTAAAGTCTCCTTAAGCTATGGACTTAAGCAAAAAATATTAATACAGGAGCTCTGACATCAACAATGGATTATTCTACCAAGGAGATGTTGGCCAGGGGATCCAAGCACCCACAAAAGGTAAAGGCTCCTTGTCTCTAAACTGGGATACCTGCAAGAAGAGAGGTGATAAGGCCCTGCTGTCATAGACCTGATGTTAACATGGGAAACATGTATTGAGACCACACATGCAAGTGTACAGATGGTCTCTGGAATACCAGAGAGTGGTACCAAAGGCCACTAAACCAATAAAGCAAATATGGGTCTCCTTGAGTCAAGTAAGACTCCTCCATCAGTACCAGATATATCTCACATGCCTGGAAATACAGTGCAGCAGAGGCAGCCATATGCCTAAATGTCACAAATCTAATTGGCTACTGGCTCTCTCCTTGGAGGAATAACCCACGGCTGAGGCCACAAGCTTACATCTTCTAATGGGTAGGAGATGTTATAAGCCACATTAAGACCCTGTCATATTTTACAGAAAAAAAATATAATTCGTGGATTAACATACCATCCAAACATCTGTGTCTATACCAAAGTAACCTACCATAACAATTAGTACTTTTTAAATACCTATGTATCTATTTGCTTGTGCTTCATTTGTAAGATTGAAAGGCTATTCCTGGACAAACTGTCAGCCTATGAAAGGAAACAGCCAGAATTGACCAGAGTCCAAGACAACAGCTCCAGAGAAAGTAGACTGCTTTGCTTCTTACCCACCTGTGCCCCTTTTCTAAGCCTGGGGAACAATCTGTGGAATAGTGGGTGTGGTAGAATATAAGGGCTGCAATTGGGGTGAATGGTGAAACTACAGCAATATAGTCTGGACACCCATTTGATCAATTTGATTGAACATACAAGCCCCCCCTGCTGCATGGTGGGACCCATGGGCTGTGTGGGTTTGGGCACAACTGCTTGCAAATTTTTACATGAAGGTTTCTTGTACTCATAAATTATCACTTATTGCTAAAAAATGAAAAAAAATACTGAGAGAAAGATGCAGGACAGTTATGGCAGAATGTATGATCTGGGATGGGGTGGGGTGGAGTGGGGGTAAGGGAAAGGGAAATATGCCTGAACTGAATTGGAAAATGATGTATGAAATGCACGAAGCATAAAAAAAAAAGGATACTAATTTTTAGGTTAATTTTGTATCTTGCCACTGTGCTGAAGCTGTTAATCGTTTCTAAGAGTTTTCTGGTGGAGTTTTTTACATCTCTTAAGTAAACAATCATATCATCAGCAAATAGGGATAGCTTGTCTTCTTTTCCAATTAGTACTCTTTTAATTTCCTTTTCTTGCCTTATTTCCCTAGCAAGTGTTTCAATCACTATGTTGAAGAGGAGTGGTAACAGTGAGCAGCCTTGCTGAGCTCCTACCTTTAAAGGGAATGTTTCTGTCATTTCCCCGTTTAGGATGATATTGGCTGTGGGTTTCATGTATATGGCTTTGATTACATTGAGGAATGATCCCTCCAATCCAATTCCCTCTAGGACTTTAAGCATGAAGATATGGTGGATTTTGTCAAAGGTATTTTCTGTGTCAATTGAGATAATAGTGTGTTTTTTGTCTTTCAATCCATTTATATGCTTGATGATATTTACTGATTTTGATATGTTGAACCATCCCTGCTTCTCTGGTATGAATCTAACTTGGTCATGATGGATGATCTTCTTGATGTGGGTCTGTATGTTATTTGCCAGTATACTGTTTAGAATTATGGCACCTGTGTTCATTAGGGAGATGGGACTATAATTCCCCTTTTTTGGTTGTATCTTTGCATGCTTTTAGTAATAGAGTGATGCTGGATTCATAGAAGGAATTTGGGAGAATTCCCTCTGTATCCTTCTAAACAATTTCAGTAATAATGATTGTAAGTCTTTTTGAAATGTTTTATAAAATTCTGCCATGAAACCTTCTGGGCCTGTGCTTTTTTTAGTTGGGAGGTTTCTTATTACTTCTTCAATTTCTTCACATATTATGGGTCTGTTTAAGCTGTCAGTCTCTTCTTGGCTGAGCTTTAGTGATTCTCAGGATTTCAAATATTCTTCCATTTCTTCTAGGTTTTCAAACTTGGTAGAGTATAGGTTTTTGAAGTATTTCCATATGATTTTCTGGATATTTTCATTGTCTGTTGTGATATTTCCCTTTTATCACAGATTGTGTTAATTTTGAGTTGCTCCTTCTTTCTTTTGGTTAACTGGGCTAGAGGTCTGTCTATCTTGTTTATTCTTACAAAGAACCAGTTTTGGATTCATTGATTTTTTTTTGTATTGTTTTCTTTGTTTCTATTTCATTGATTTCTGCTCTGATTTTTGTTATTTCTTCCTGTCTGTTCCATTTAGGTTTCATCTGTTGTTGCCTCTCACGTGTTTTTAGCTCCAGTTTTAGATCATTCACTTGTGCTCTTTTGGTTTTTCTAATGTAGGCACCCAGGGCTATAAACTTCCCTCTTAGGACTGCATTTAAGATATCCCATATATTTTGTTGTGTTGTATTGTCATTGTCATTCAGTTCCAGGAATTCTTTTATTTCTTTCTTTATCTCTTCCCTGACCCATTCGTTATTCGATAGTGTGTCATTTTGTCTCCATATGTTCTTCTAGATAGTAGGGCATATCCTGGTGTTGATATTGAGCTTCATTGCACTCTAGTATCATAGAATGCATGAAATTATTTCAATCTTTTTGTATTTCTGGAGGTTTCTTCTGTGTCTCAGTATGTGTTTGATTTTGGAGAATGTTCCTTGGGATGCTGAGTAGAAAGTGTCTTCTCTGGTATTAGGGTGGAATATTTGGTGGATGTCTGTGAGGTCCATTTGGTTTATCATATCGTTCAGTTCAGATGTCCATCTGTTTATTCTTTCTCCTGTTGACCTGTCCAAAGGGCACAGTGGGGTATTGAAGTCCCCTACTATGAGTGTACTGGATTTAGTCTGTGACTTATGGTCCTCAAGAATTATCTTTATAAAGTTCGGTGGACCAGTGTTTGGTACATATATATTCATAATTGTGAAATCTTCTTGGTGAATTGTTCCTTTCATAAAAATGTAATGGCCATTTTTGTCTCTTCTGATTTATTTTATAATAAATGCCTGCTTTTATTATAAAATGCAATGCCTGCTTTCTTTTCCGTACCATTTGCTTGGAATATTTTTTCCATTCTTTCCCTTTAAGGTGGTGCCTGCCCTTGAAGGTAAGATGTGTTTCTGGTAGACAGCATATCGACGGGTTCTGTTTCTTAATCCAATCTCCCAGTCTATATCTTTTGATTGGGGAATTTAGTCCATTAATATTTAAGGTTATGACTGATATGTTTGTGTTGCTTCCTTTTGCCTTGTTTTCCATTTGCAGTTTTGGTTGAGGTTTCTACTTCTGCAGTTATGCTTTTATTGATTTCTCTTTCTAGGTGCCTGGGGATGGTTGCTCCTTTTTTTGTCGTTTGAATTGCTTCAAGTATTCTGTGAGGGGTTGGTTTTCCAGACAAGTATTCTTTCATCTTGTTTATGTCATGAAAGATTTTTCTCTCTCCTTCAACTATAATCGACATTTTTGCTGGGTACAGAAACCTGAGTTGTCATCTATTGTCCTTTAACACTGGGAATGCTTTGCTCCACTTTATTCGTGCTTTCTTAGTTTGCCCTGAGAAGTCAGTTGTAATTCTGATAGATTTCTCCTTGTAGGTCACTTGTTGTTTTTCTCTTGTTGCTTTAAGGATTTTGTCTTTGTTTTGGGTGTCTAGCATTTCAAATATGACGTGGCATGGAGAGTTTCTTGTTTGATCTTGTCTGTTTGGAGTTCTAGGTGCTTCTTGTATTTGTATTGGTTTGTCTTTTTTTAGTTTGCGGAAATTTTCATCTGTTATTCTGTTGAAGATCTGATCAATACCATTTCCTTGGGATTCTACTCCTTCCTCTATTCCTATGATGCAGAGGTTTGATCTTTTCATAATGTCCCACAGTTAGTGGTTGTTCCACATTTGTGTATTTTTAAATTTTTCATCTTTCCTTGAGGTTTTTAGTTGTTCTGTGTTATCTTCCAGGTCTGATATTCTTTGTTCTGCTTCCTACATTTTGCTTCTGAAGCTTTTTCCATTCCTTTCCTCTTGATTGGATGAGTGTTTGATTTCTTTTTCATTTCCTCTTCTGATTTCTTTACTATTTCCACTTCCTTTTGGAACTTCTCAATCTCTCCTTGTAGCTCTTTGCGTTGCTGGTTGGTTTTCTTATCTTTTTCAACATGGGATCTTTTCAGTGTTTCTGCTTCCTTCAGGAGTTTGTCATTCCCTCTCTCTCTAGGTCTTTCTTGAGTTCTTCATTCTCTTTTCTTAATTCTTTGATTTGCTCTTTATAATCTTGTAGTTCTTTAAGTATGTTCACAATTGTACTTCTAATATCTGTGTCTTGGGCCATCCCCAGGGGAATCCTACTGTAGGAATCTTCTACAGGGTTGGTAGGATTATCCTGCACCTTTCCCTTGTTGTCTCTTCTTACTGTCCCTGGCATATAGGCTTCTCCTTGCCTGTATGTGAATCCCAAATGCCTCTTCACTGTGTTGAAAGCTTGCTTTGCTTGCCTCCTTCAGATGCCTTCGTTTTTTGTTTGATTGATTTGTTTTTCTCCTTTACTCCTTGCTTATGGAGTGTTGACTTCTCTAAGCTCTAGGCTTTCTATTGGAAGTCCAACTCACTCTTCCCTTTCTGTTATGAATGTTCTCCAAAGAATCCACTTGGAAACTCCTTCCTTCCGTCATCCCAGTTGGCGGGGGGTTGGGGATGTATCTGTGCTTCAGGTGGTCTTGGGAGATCCACAATCTCAATCTCAAGACTCTTACAAACCCACATTTCATACCAGCTGGCAGGATAACTATGCCCCCACAACCACACCAGATAATCAGGCCAAAGATCAACAAAGACAATGAAATCCAATCAAACAATCTGCCTGGCTGAAGCACCCAGCTCTTACCTGTGCTTCATGTGGTTTTGGGAGATCCCTGATCTAAATCCACAAAATATTTTTAACTGTTAAATATAATCCTTTTTTTTTTAACCAAAAATTGTCATGTTTCCCCCAAGGAAGTTCTTGAAGGTTCCTACTTGCCAAACCCAAACAACCATTAATAATGCCCCTGTGCTCCATACTGGAGTCCCTCTCCCCCCCATGGTCACCCAAATGAGGTCCAGCTGGGATGTGTCCTGTCTTGATCTTCCTGCACTGGCCTCCATGACACAGCATGGGTAGTCAAACAAGGGCTGTCTACACTCTTATGAGGCTGAAATCCCAGTAGCCACTCAGTCCACAAGCTGGACCTCTCCCTAGTCCTCATCTGGCATTGAAACTTTGAAGGATTCCTAAGTTTTATATGTGAAATACAATTTTTCAGACCTTATTGATTATATATTTCTGGTTATACTTTCCTTTTTGATGCTTAAGGCCACACAGTCAGTCCAGATTAAACAAGGTTTCTATTTTCTCAAGGTCCATTAATTTCCTTTTCTTGCCTTATTGCCCTAGCAAGTGTTTCGAGAACTATATTGAAGAGGAGTGGTGACAGGGGGCAGCCTTGCTGAGTTCCTACATTTAAGGGGAATCCTTCTATCTTTTCTCCATTTAGGATGATGTTGGCTGTGGTTTTCTTGTATGTGGCTTTGATTATGTTGAGGAATGATCCTTCCAATCCAATTCACTCTAGGACTTTAAGCATGAAGGAGTGTTGGATTTGATGAAGGCCTTCTCTGCATCAATTGAGATGATGCTGTGGTTTTTGTCTTTCAGTCCATTTATGTGATTTATGATATTAATTGATTTATGTATGTTGAAACATCCCTTCATCTCTGGTATGAATCCAACTTGATCATGATGGATGACCATTTGATATGGATCTGTATGTGATTTGCATGTATTTTGTTGAGAATTTTCGCATCTATGTTCATTAACAAGATGGGTTTATAGATTTCTTTTTTGCTTGTATCTTTGCCTGGTTTTGGGTATTATAGTGATTCATGGAAAGAGTTTTGGAGAATTCCCTCTGTTTGTATCCTTCTGAAGAGTTTGAGTAGCAATGGTTATAGGACCTCTTTAAATGTTTTATAGAATTCTGCCATGAAAACATCTGGACCAGGGCTTTTTTTGTTGTTGTTGGGAGGTTTTTAATTTTACATCTTCAATTTCCTCAAATATTATCGGCTTATTTAAGCTGTCAATCTCTTGTTGCTTTAGCTTTGGTGATTCCCAGGATTTCAAATATTCATCCATTTCACTTAGGTTTTTCAAATTTAGTAGAGTATAGGTTTTTGAAGTAGTCCTGTATGATTTCCTGGACCCTTTCATTATCTGTTGTGATGTTTCCCCTTTCATCATGAATTCTATTGATTCGGAGTTACTCTTTCTTTTGGTTAACTGGGCTAGAGGTCTATCTATCTTGTTTATCCTCTCAAAGAACCAACTTTTGGGTTCATCAATTTTTTTGGTATTGTTTTCTTTGTTTCTATTTCATTGATTTCTGCTCTGATTTTTGTCATTTCTTCCTGTCTGTTGAGTTTAGGGTTCATTTGTTGTTGTCTTTTGAGGGTTTTTAGCTGCAGAGTTAATTCATTTATTTGTGCCCTTTCTGTTTTTTTAATGTAGGCACCCAGGGCTATAAACTTCCCTCTTAGGACTGCTTTTAAGGTGTCCCATAGGTTTTGTTGTGTTGTACTGTCATTGTTGTTTAGTTCCAGGAATGCTCTTGTTTCTCTATTTCTTCCATGACCCATTCATTGTTCAGGATTGTGTTGTTTATTCTCCATGTGTTCCTGTAGGTAGTAGGGTTTCTCCTGGTGTTGATATTGAGCTTTATTGCATTGTGGTCTGATGGAATGCGTGAAATAATTTCAACATTTTTGTACTTGTTGAGTTTTTTCTGTGTCCCAGTATGTGGTCAATTTTGGAGAATGTTCCTTGGGGTGCTGAGTAGAACGTGTATTCTCGGATGCTGGGGTGGAGTATTTGGTAGATATCTGTGAGGTCCATTTGCTGTATCATATTACTCAGTTCAGATGTCTCTCTGTTTATTGTTTGTCTGGTTGATCTGTCCAAGGGGCTCAGGGGGGTATTGAAGACCCCTAATTTGAGTGTGCTGGGGTTATTCTGTGTCTTGTGATCCTGTAGAGATGTGTTTTAAAGATTGGTGCACTGGAGTTTGGTGCATATATATATTCATGATTGTGATGTCTTCATAATTAATTTTCCCTTTAATTACAATGTAATGGCCCTCTTTGTTTCTTTTGATTGCTTCTACTTTGAAGTCTACTTTGTCTAATATTAAAATAGCAACTCATGCCTTATTTTTGGTACCATTTGCTTGTAATATTTTTTCCGTCCTTTCACTTTCAGTTGGCACCTATCCTGAAGGTGAGATGGGTTTCTTGTAAACATAATATAGGCAGATTCTGTTTCCTAATCCATTCTCCTAGTCTATGAGTTTTGATTGGTGAGTTTAGTCCTTTAATATTTAAGGTAATAATTGAGAGATGTGTGTTGTTTCCTTTACCCTTATCATCCATTTAAATTATGGGTCTAGGTTTCTACTTTTGCAGTTATGCTTTTAATAATTCCCCTTTGCATGTGCCTGGGGATAGCTGCTCTTCCCCTCTACCCTTTGAATTGCTTCAAGTATTCTCTGAAGGTTTGGTTTTCCGGACATGTATTCTTTCATCTTGTTTATGTCATGGAAGATTTTTCTCTTTCTTTCAACTAGAATTGACATTTTTGCTGGGCATAGTAACTTGGGTTGGCATTTGCAGTCACTTAGCACTGGGAATGCTTTCGTCCATGTTCTTGTTGCTTTTATAGTTTCCACTGAGAAGTCAACTCTAATTCTTTTTTAAATATATTTTTATTATTTATTTATTTATTTATTAATGTACTGTCTGCATGTAGGTTTGTGCACCCATGTCATGCAATGCCGTGGAGATCAGAAAAGGGCATTGGATTCCCCTGGAACTGGAGTTCTCCTGGAATTGGAGTTACAAATGGTTCTCAGCCGCCATGCGGGTGCTGGGGATCGAACCTGGGTCCTCTGCAAGAGCAGTCGGTGCTCTTAACAGCTAGGCCATCTCTCCAGCCTGTCAGCTCTAATTCTAATAGGTTTTCACTTATATGTAACTTGTTTTTCTTTTGTGGCTTTTAGAATTTTGTCTCTGCTTTGGGTGTCTAGCGTTTTAACTATGATATGGCTTGGGGAGTTGCTTTTCTAGTCTTGTCTATTTGGTGTTCTATGTGCTTCTTGTATTTGTATTGGTTTATCTTTTTTTTTTTTTTTTTTTTTTTAGTTGGAAAATTGTCATCTATTATTCTATTGAAGATTTGATCAATCCCATTCTCTTGGGATTCTTCTCCTTCCTCTAGCTCTATGATTCAGGGGATTGATCTTTTCATAGTGTCCCAAATTTCCTGATTGTTCCATTCTTGTGTATTTTTGAATTTTTTAGCCTTTACTTGAGCTTTTTAGTTGTTCTGTGTTGTCTTCCATGTATGATAATCTTTTTTTCTGCTTCTTCCCTTCTACTTCTGAGGCTTTTTCCCATTCTTTCCTCTTGATTGGATGTGTGTTCGATTTCCTTTTTTTTTTTCATCTTGTGTTTTCTTTATTATTGTCTATTTCTCAATCTTTTTTTTCTTTGCTGGTTGGTTTCCTTTTTCATTTCATCATGGGATCTTTTCAGTGTTTCTACTTCCTTCTGGAGTTTGTCATTTTCTCCCCCTACTTCTTTCCAGAGTTTGTCATTTTCTCCTTTCAGTTCTTTCCAAATATTATCATTCTTTCCCTCTAGGTCTTTTCTGAGTTTTTCATTCTCTCACCTTAGTTCCATTATTTCTTTGAATACATCTGTGATTATTTTATGATCCATGTCCTGTGCTTCCTCCAGGGAGGTCTCCTTGTGGGAATCCTCTATACGTTCAGTAGACTTTAGTGTGGAATTATTCTGTGCTTTTCCCATGTTGTTCTTTCTTTGTGCTTTTGGCATGTGGGTTTCCTTTTGCCTGTATTCTAATGCCTCTTCAAGGTGTTCGGGATCACTTTCTCTTATTCTTTCTCCTTATTTATGGGATGTTGGCTTGTCTAGATTTCAGGCTTTCAATTTTGGTTAAATATTGGGAAGTATAGCTCACTCTTCCCTTTCTATTCTGTAATAACTGGGTAGGAAACAACCGTTATAACTTCCCTCTGAGCCCTGTGCTCCCTCTGCTGCTGCCAGTCAGTTCCTCTAGGTTGGTAGTAGGGCTTACTGAACACTCCTTCTGTAATTCCAGTTGGGGAGAGGGGGATTACAGACTGCCTGCTTAGCCCACACCCCAGTACCCGGCAGCTCAGCTGGTCTAGGCCTGGCCACTGCTGTGTGCCTGGTGGGCCTAGCTTCTCCATCCCACAATCCCTTACCAGACAACGTGCAGTTCCTGCAACTCAGCTGGACTGGGCCCTGGCCACTGTTCTGTGTCTGACAAGCCTAGCTTCTCTTTCCCATAATCCCCTCCCAGACATGGTGCAGTCCCTGCAGCTCAGCTGGTCTGCCTGGCCACTGCTGTGTGCCTGGCAAGCCTAGCTTCTCCTTCCTCATATATTTTTCTTACTGCACATAGGATAGAATCAGAGCTGTAAAGTATCTCTAAAATGATGTCCAATGTAATTCTCTAATTTGTCAAGAGTGAGATCTTACATGGAGCTCATACGTTGCCTATGATACATAGAAAACTCAGAGATGAACCAGGAATTGAATCTGAGCATTTTCCTCCTGCCAAGTTTTCTTCCTGCAACATCACAGATTTTAAAATATTGTGAGACTCTTTTATAAGAATGCACTGGAGCCTGGCATGGTGGCTCACTCCTTTAATCCTAGCACTTGGGAGGCAGAGGCAGGTTGATATTTGTTAGCTCAAGGCCAGCCTGATCGACAGAGCAAATTCCAGGACAGCTAGGGCTACAGAGAAACCCTGTCTCGAAACTTACAAAAAAAAAAAAAAAAAAAAAAAAAAAAAAGAAAGAAAGAAAGAAAGAAAGAAAGAAAGGAAGAATACATTGGAAGACATTTTGTTTCCTCATGGTCATTGATTTGTTTTTGTTCAGGGAAAAACATATGCATCAGTCAAAATGCTTAACGGCTTTCATAGAGATGCAAAGTTTCATAATCTAATGAGTAGAAAAGGAAGGAGACACACGCAGAAGAAAATCGTTCAATTTTATGAAGTTGCACTGTCCTCTTTCCTTGCCAGATTAATGCTATCTGATATGAACATGGTAATTCACCAGCATCACTCGGAAAATGAAATAGGACAACTTTTCTTAAAGAGCAACAATATTATTAAGAATGACTAAACTGAAAATATCCATATAGATATGTGCTTTGTTTAGACACATGGAAAATGTTTTGTTTGGGGCAGCATTTAACAGAGGCTAATAATAAGTAAGGGCTATATTATTCTTTTAAGTTCAGTTATTTCTTCTGTTCACCCACACTATATCATCTCCTTCCTGCATTCTATTAATCATTACAAGCCACTCTTCTTTCATTCCACTTCTTGCTAGTACTGAACAGAAACCATATCACGCTTCACTTGGACTCTTATTGTCATTCTTACATCTCCTAGCCTCTTCAATATTTAAAAATTATAAAGAACATTGACAATAACGGATGTGGATATTTCCAAGGACTTCACAAAATCGTCAGATTGTCCCTATGAATAAAATGGACCAAAGTTTGTCACTAATCTTAAAACAATGATGTTGAATAGTTAACTTAATTTCAATATATGGTATGTGTATTAAATACACAAATACACAAATGTCAAGTTAAGATAGGTTGGTAGAATATCATCGAAATTTGTATTTACTCCCATTCTTTTCTGGCTATAGAGAGATGGCCCTAAAAGCTTATGAATGGTATGGTGCTAACTATTTCATATTATCAATCCTCAGTACTTTATATAAAATGGGCAGTTCATATCTACATATCAAAGAATAAATGCTCAGATGAGATTGGGCATGTTCAGGGTTGTATGGCTGTAGACATTAGTCTAATACCAAAACCAGGCAAAGATACAAACAAAAAAAGAAAACTATAGTCCAATCTCATTAATCAACAAAAATGCAAAAATTCTCAACAGAATACTTGCAAACCACACAGAGGTACATATCAAAACAATCGTCCAGTATGACGAAGCTGGATTCATATCAGAGATCCAGGGATGGTTCAACTTATGTAAATCAATAAACATCATAAAACACAAAAAATGGACTGAAAGACAAAAAACACATGGTCATCTCAATCAGTGTGGAAAAGGCCTTAGACAAATTCAGCATGTCTTCTTGTTTAAAGTCCTGGAGGGAGTTGGACTGGAGGGAACATTCCTCAACACAATTAAAGCCATGTAAAACAAACCCGCAGCCAGCATTATACTAAATGGAGAAGCATTCCCTTTGAGGTCAGGAACCAGATAAGGCTGCCCCCTCTCCCAATTCCTTTTCATTAAAGTGCTTGAAATGCTCCTGAGAGCAATAAGACAAGAAAAAGGAAATTTGAGGGGTACTAATTGGAAAAGAAGACGTCAAACTATCTCTTTTTGCAGATCACATGATAGTTTACCTAAGGGATGGCAAAAACTCCAGAAAAACTCCTAGAAGCCATAAACAGGTTGAGTAAAGTAGCAGGATACAAAATTAACTTAGAAAAATCCGTGGCCTTTCTTTATGCCAATAACAAGCATTTGGAGAAGGAATACAAGGAGACTTTCCAACTCACAATAGTCTCAAAAAATTATCTAGGAACATTTGTGACCAAACACACTAAAAAAA
Source organism: Rhizomys pruinosus (assembly GCA_009823505.1). Lineage (NCBI taxonomy): Eukaryota > Metazoa > Chordata > Mammalia > Rodentia > Spalacidae > Rhizomys > Rhizomys pruinosus. The sequence goes on from VZQC01014730.1 coordinate 275,231, forward strand.
TCTCTACAAAGAAAATTTTAAGTTCCTCAAGAAAAAGATTGAGGAAGATACTAGAAGATGGAAAAACCTCCCATGGTGCTGGATTTGAAGAATCAATATAGTAAAAATTACCACCCTGCCTATAGTAATATACAGAATCAATACAATCCCACTTAGAATCCCTACAAGCTTGCTCACAGACCTAGAAAAAAAAAAATCCAAAAATTCATATGGAGAAACAAAAATACCCTGGAGAGCCAAAGCAAACCTGAGCAAAAAAAGCAATACAGGGTGGAATGCCATACCAGACTGCAAGCTAAATTACAGGGCTATAGTCTTAAAACAGACTGGTTTGGGGACAAAATTGAGGATCCAAACCTGGTCACATCTAATTTCAGCCATCTCATATTCGACAAAGGGTCCAAAAAGACTTGAAGGAGGAAAGAAAGCATCTTCAGCAAATGGTATTGTCATAACTGGATCACCACTTGTAGAAGAATAAAACTAAACCACTACCTCTCACCATGTACAAAAATCAACTCCAAACGGACAAAGACCTCAATGTAAAACCCGAAACTCTGAAAATGATAGGGAAAAACGTTGGAAATAACCTAAAAAAATAGGTGTAGGAAAAGACTTTCTAAATCAGACATCAGCTGGTCAAAAATAAGGTCAACAATTGACAAATGTGACCTTGTTAAACTCACGAGCTTCTGTAAAGGGAAAGAAACAATCAGTGAAGAAAAAATCCACAGAGTGGGAGAAAACCTTAACCAGTGATACAGATGATAGAGCATTAACATCTAGAGTATGTAAACTACTCCAAAAACAAAGGAGGAAGAAAACAAATGACCCACTCAAAACATGGAGTAAAGAGCTGAACAGAGATTTTACAAATGAAGAAATAAAGATGGCTGAGAAACATCTTAAAAAGTGTTCAACATCACTAGAAGTTAAAGAAGTGTGAAATAAAACCACCTTAATATTTCTTTTTCTGTGTGTATGAATGTACTGTCTGCATGTAGGTCTGTGCACCCTTGTTGTGCAATGCTGCAGAGGTCAGAAGAGGATGTCGGTTTCTCCTGGAACTGGAGTTCTCCTGGAATTGGAGTTACAGATGGCTCTCAGCCACCATGTGGGTGCTGGGGATCGAACCCAGGTCCTCTGCAAGAGCAGTTGGCCCTCTTAACTGGAGGCCATCTCTCCAGCCCCATAACGACCTTAATATTTCATCTGACTCTGTAAGACTAGATATGACCCAGAAAACAAAGGATCACAAATGCTGGAGTGGTTGTGTGGAAAAGGGGACACTCATCCACTGCTGGTGAAAATTCAAACTCCTGCAACCCCTATGGAAAGAAGTGTGGAGAACTCTTAAGAAACTGAGAATGAGCCTACCTAAGAAACTGAGAATGAGCCTAACACCTGACCCAGTCATACCACTCCTGGTTATATACCCTCAAGTATCATCCTACTCCAGAGATACATACACAACTATGTTTATTGCAGCTCTCTTAACAATAGCAAAGAGCTGGAAGCAACCCAAGTGTCCCTCATTGGATTAACGAATGGAGAAAATGTGGTACATTTACACAATGGGATTCTATGCAGCTGTAAAGAAAGATGACATCATGAACTTTGCAGGTAAATAGATGGAATTTGAAGCAATTATGCTAAGTGAAGTAACATAGTCCCAGAGAAACAAATGGGAATGGTATCCCTCATTTGTGAATTCTAGCACCAAATCCCTAGAGGAAAGGCAAGCAGAGAAAATTTAATGTTATATTTCTTTTTATCTGAATGCAACTGTGCTATTATAATGTGAATCCCTTAACTCACTCTAGAATTAACTTACCACTGGTTTTTCAGAGTTTGTAATTGTGATATATGGGTGGAAGTTATGTATTCATATTTTAGAGTGATTTAAAATGAAAGAGAAAATGTGAACTCCCAAAATGAGAGGTAAGAACAACGACAAAGACTGGGTCCAAGAACTGACTGAAACAGTAAACTTCTGCCAATACAATAGACTTCTGCCAAGAAAAAATTTAAAATGTGTGAGAAAATAATTTCAGACATGTTTGGCAGAATGCATGAACTGGGGTGGGGTGGGGGACATGGAAAAGGGAATGTGTCTAAATTGGACTGAGAAATGATGTATGAAATACCCAAAACACAAAGGGCTGGAGAGATGGCTCAATGGTTAAGAGCACTGACTGCTCTTGCAGAGAACCCAGGTTCAATTCCCAGCACCCACATGGCAAGTAAGAACCATCTTAAATATGGGTATGGTGGTCCATACCTTTAATCCCAGCACTTAGGAGGCAGAGGCAGGTGGATCTCTGTAAGTTCAAGCCCAGCCTGGTCTACAGACTGAGCTCCAGGCCAGCTGGAACTAAAGGGATTCCCTGTCTCAAAAAAATACCCCCCAAAATAAAATAAATAAAAATTTAAAAAGTTCAAAGAAAGAATAAATACTCAAGACACGAAGTTTTGACACTATGCTGATCAAATCTGAAGGACTGTGAATAAAAGAAGACTGCAATGCTTTACTGCTGTTTCAGGAAATGAACCAGATATAATTTTAATGAGAACTTGCCATATCATAATCCCTTAAATATATCAGAGTGGGAGTATGGTTTAAGAGGAGAACATGCCCAATATACAATGGAAAATGTCAACGTGGTGGCTAGCTCAAAATATTCTAAAATCATGATAATGCTGCCAACTAAGGTAAGGTAATGTAATCTTGGGTTATTTATACTAAAAGAAGAATGGAGTCCCAAGCTAGAGAGTTGAACTCTGAGTTGAATTTTGAGCAGAACATCCATATTGGCTAATATCAGTTTTACTAATGATAAAACTACCTAATTTCAGTTTGCTTAGGACAGAAATTCCACTTAAATGCTTGTCATCTGTTTAGGGAACCCCAACATGAAATAATAATTATATTTAAATTGAAGCTAGGGACTGTGGACAAGTAGGCAAAAAAACATTCTTTTGTAAGTTCAAGAAGAAAAGGCTCCCTTTCAGAAAATATGTTCATTCATAGTACACAGCACACTTGAAAGCCACAATTTAAAAATATATAGTTGTGTCAAAATACACTTTTACATATTGAGTTTAGGATGTATAAATTTCAAAAAATAATATCAAATATAACATGCTTTAAATGCAAAAGCACTATGAAAAGTAATGCAGTTTGGATAACCTTAGTTTACTTTGGCAATATTGCACTGTAATATTGTATTCATTTATAGATGTTTATTGAGAAAATGCAACATTTGACAGAGAAGAAACAAAGAGGACTGGAAGATTTGAAATTATATTATTTTAGCAAGAGGTGAGGCAATTCCATATCATTTGCAGGAATGATAAAGAACACTTATGCTTAACATGATATGTGTGGTGTTTTAACTTCCCTGTCAACTTGATTTAAAATCACCATAGAAACGTAATTTAATGGGAGCCTACAATGTTATTTGTTTTAACTGAGGAGTGAAAACCCACTGTGAAGGTGGAGCACACCATCCCATCGGCTGAGGTCCCCAAATGAATAAAAAAAGAAACTGAACTTAACATTAGCTGTTATCTCTGTGATCTCTGCAAGCACAAGATGACCAGCTGCCTGAAATTTCTGCCACCACGAATTCCCTCCTCTGGTGGACTCTATTTGAAAGGGTGTTCTAAAATCATCCCTTCTTTCTGTTTTTTTTTTTCTTATAAAAATGAGAAAAATAATACAAATATGTTACCAAAGTGTTTAGAAGTTTAAGAGAGAAGTGTGAAAATGTTTAGAGTTTCCAAAAGCCTTACAACCTTACAAAATAACTAAATGGGCCATTCTTGCGGGAGTTTGGGGCCTGAAGCTAAAACTGTCATAGACACTCTCATCTGAATATCCTGATAAGGAAACTGGATATCATGATAAGGAAACTGCCATCACTTCCTGGGTGAATAACAACTCAGACACAGGCATGCAAATGTGTACTAGAGAACTGCATGGAATTTCACTAATAGATTTATTTGGGAAGAAAGCTCCTATTGACAGAGGTTAACACTTGTATACAGGCCTTCCTTAGGTCCTCAAACCCTTAGGCAGAGAAAGTCCTCTCTGAAATGATCCCCAATACAGCAGGCATGAATTTGTAACTTGCAAGTTAGTGGTGGGGAGTTTCTCTCTGAAGAATTATGGCACTAAGTGGAATTTCAAACAAACCCCTGTAGCACATAGCAACCTTCCGACATTTAGTCATCAGTGACCTTTCCCATCAATAGACACTGCATGTTATTATACCCACCTGCCCAGCAAGGTACACTCAGTGGTACAAGAACATGAAGGTTATGCGGTAATCACCCAATTCATTATTGATTTGAGGCTTGCTCTTCACGAAAGAAATAATGCAAAGAAGAATGGCATCAACTGTAGAGAGATGGCTCAGGGGATAATGCGGCTTATCATGAATTCATGAAAAAGAATGGAACTGGATATAAAGTTGAGTTAAATCAGCCAAGACTCAGAAGAAATAATACATTTCATATCATGCAGCTCCTAGATTTTAGTTTAGACACACACATGTGTGAGTGTGTGTGTATGTGTGTGTGTGTGTGTGTGTGTGTGTGTGTGTGTGTGCATGTGTGTGTGATGAAGGCCAAGAAAGTGGGAGTGGAAGAAGAGATCTTAATGAAAAAAAAATACATGGAAGAAAAGAAAATAAGTTAATAGAATACATGAAAGCAAAAGGGACTAGAGAGATGAAGAAAGAAGACACTCAAGATGGCCTAGCAGTTAAGAGCGCCTACCGCTCTTGCAGAGGACCCGGGTTCTGTCCCCAGCACCCACATGGCGGCCGAGAACCGTCTGAACCTCCAACTCCAGGAGAACTCCAGTTCCAGGGGAATCCGACACCCTCTTCTGACCTCCGCGGCATTGCATGACACGGGTGCACAGACTTGCATGCAGACAGTACATTCATACACATACAGAAATAAATAAAATAAAATAAAAGAAGCAGAGAGATGGGCAAATGAACATGAACCAAGTATTTTTTTTAATGCCATAGGGAAGCCCATTTTTTTGTAGGATAACTCAAAAACCAATTTGTAAAGTGAAGAATCTGAGATTTATATTGTCTTGTTAAAATAGGTTTATTTGAATTTTTGAACATTTCATACATGAGTATTATACCTATACTGTTTCCACCTCTCCTTCTCCCCCTCCAACTCTGCCCATTGCCCTCATTTTTTACTTCTATTTTATTATGCACTTCTACATCTTTATTCATAATCTAGTAAATAAATTTAGTGGTTTCTGTGAATACATGTGGTTAGGGCTAAGCTCTTGGATGGATCACTTTCTTCAGGGAGATCAACCCTGAAGAAAACTAATGTTTCCTTTCTCAGCATCCATTGATTGCCCAGAGCACTTCATCTTGAGGTGGGATCTTACGAGATGTTCCCTATTGATATTGGCATGTCAACTGGTATTTTCATTGCGCAGATTGTGTTTCGGGTAGCATATTGTTAACATTTCATGGGTGAAACTTCCATGAAATGGCTGGAAGACAGACTAGTCAGCAGAAATCTTTGTCTGTTGGCTCTTACAATCTTTATGGCCTCATTTCCATAATGTTCTGTGAGTCATAAGTATAGGTAGGTGCTGTGTTGTACATGTACCAATTGAACTTGGCTTTTTAATTTGAGGTGGGTTTCTGAAATTTTCAGCAATCCTGCATATAAGAAACTATTAGCAAGAAAAACATATTTGTTACCAAACCCAGGCATGTTTGAAAATACACAATATCTCCTTATATCCAATTATCAGAAACTTAAACAGTGTCATATTCCAAAATGCAACAGAAATAGTAAAGTAAAATGTAATTAACAGAAAGATGCATTATAGATATTTTGGTCTTTCCATTGACCCCTGAATTGGTGATTTTCCTGAAAGAGAGAGTAGTCATAAACATCATTTTAAAGCAAAAATAATATAATTTTTCTTAAAAAATTGCTGGACAAATACATGTACATACAGCTTCTTTTATGCAAAATAACCATTACTCTTAAAAACTAGGAGTTATCATAAACATGAATTCCACTAATTTATCTAATGGATATTTTCCTTAAGGAGTTAAAATATATATTAATTATTCTAGAAAAAATTCATAGTTTGCTTCTGAAAATCAGAATACAGAGATTCACAAGTTATCTTGCAAGTCATCTATATAAAGTTTGTCCGTGCAGAAAATTATCAGATAAATTTTCCTCATCTTGATCCAGTGTTACTCTCTTGAATATTAGTATACTTGGTTTTGTAAAATTAGCAATATTAGTTGTCTCTACAGCATTGCTATAACTTAACTGCCTATTGTAAGGCTTCACAATTGTTACAATTAATCTGAAGAGGCTAAGAAGACAGAAATAAAGACACTAGAACTATGTATCCAATGGATAAAATATTCATTCTTCAGTTGAACTGTTCAACAGGTATTTCTTTCTCTTGAGGTATTTAATTAAATGCTCATTATTTACTATCATTTCCTTTTCAGTATTTAACTAGCTACAGAATCCATCACATTTGGACATTTCTTGATTTAACTGAAAATTCTAACTCAGGGAAATAGCTTGTAAAGCAAATTGTATCCAACAAGTTATCCTTTTTCAATGACCTTTATACTAATATAAGGAATATGCCCCAGAATTTTTTTCATTTTTTTCTGCCTCTCCCTATAGGTGATTATAGCACAGGACAGGTACAGTTACTTCACTAACTCAGAACATCTGCCACCTGCCTGAAACCAAGGCTCAATTCAGGCATGGGATGCAGGAAGCCCTGCTCTTTCCACCTTGCTTAGTTTCAAATGTTTGCGTCATGCAGGCAGCTTCTCCTCCCCCACTGCCACAGCCCAGCTTTAATGGCACATCCAAGATCCGGCTGTGGGAGACATGAGTAGCAGCTGCTCACATCCTGCTGCTTCTGTGGCAAGGTACAGACAACTGGAGAACTCATTTTGTATCTGCTCTTGGAAACGGTTTGTATGCTGGCACATTTATGTTCGTGTTAGGATTCTGGAAACATATATTGAATTTATTCTCCACTTTTCAGTGATTGTAAATTGCTGGTTGCTGAATCCTCATGTAATGGAGTACACCTGCACTCTTGAATCAAGAAGCTGGAAATATGTGGAATAAAATTCATGTATTTGGTGTTAGGACACATTACTGAATTTGCAAATCCACTCAATAACTCTATAGAAGGTTATAAGTGTTCCTGTGTATGTTTGTATGTGCTCATTGTGTACTTTAATTACCACATCCGTTGTTTGCTTCTCACTATGACTCAGTGTTTAAGCAAAACTGAATCAGCATTCAAGAAGACTGTTATCGCCAGCTTTGTCTTTTAGCTAGAGTGTAGAATCAAAGTCCTGACTATTTAGTTCTCACTAATTATCCTATGGCACTTCTTCAAGGATATGGACATTAATTAGCTCCAGTGTCCTAAACTAATTTTAAATTAGGTAATTAGATTATATATCCAGCAGTTTCTGGTGGGAAACACGTTTCTTCCTTCCTGTCTCTAAGTGATGGCCAGCTGTTAAATAGCTTCGAAGCTTTCCCCAGAGTTTGTTACATATGAGAAGTGATTCTTTTATAGGATGTCTTCAGAACATTGGAGATGAAGGAGCTGTATAAGTGATATTGTTATTGCTTATTATTTTGATCAGTGACAACTCTCCTCACAGCATCATTGCATTGGCAATTTCGAGACATGAATGTTGTAAGATATTATCTCTGGCGTCTCAGGGATTTTTGAAGGAAGAATTCTTGCTTAAAATCATTTTCATTTTTCTTTTTCTAGTATTTCCCAAGCTATTATTAAACACACACATGTTAGATGAAAATAATTTTGAACTGAACGTGTTTTGAAGTTTCATCAAATATGAGTAGACAAGAAGACAAAAAGTAACCTGAAGGCTATTTTGAGGAATATTAGGAATACTCTTCAAAATCTCAAGTAGTCTAGTAGATGAAATATGCACTAGTAATGAAAGAAAAAGGTAATGCGGAGATTCTTCCTCATGTCTCTTCACTCAAGAAAATAAAACCACCAGATGTCTGCTGTTGAATATTCTTAGTAAATCTCCTCTCCAAAGAATTAAAATGGAAAAAGTTGCATTTAATGAGAAACCAAAGTTTTAAGGAACACATAGGTACTACTATTTCATAACTCAAAAATTAATGGCCACACACATTCCAGAAATTAATTACTTTATAAAATATTGTGTTTTCCATATACTGGTAATCATTCCTTATCTGAAACACTTAGGATCAAGGGTGTTTTAGATTTTGGAATATCTGTGCATATGTAATCAAATATCATAGGGATGAACTCAAGTCTAAATACAAAATTCATCTTGGTTTCAAATATCTTAACATAAAGCCTGAAGATAAATCACACATAATACCTTAATGCATCTTCATTTTGACTGAATCCCATCAAATGTGAGTCATGTATGGCAATATTCTGGCATACAAATGTTTCAGATTTAAGAGCATTCAGGTTTTACATTTTCAGATTTATATAGACTCAAACCATATTATGCATGTTCTGCTTCTCTAAAATGTGGAATTCCTTTTCTATGTAGAAATTTTGTTGAAGTCATACTTGTTGAAATCGAGACAATTTCAAGTTATATGTTAATGAAATAAGTAATTATTCTTAAGCTGAATTATCATTGTATGTAAGTCAGATCCTCATGCAGAGAATGTGTTTGAATATTGACTGAGTATCAGAATTCATCATCTAAATGTAGTCATCTAAGAGCAATGTGAGATAGAGGATAGATTTGGAATAGCTCAGTTGCCCTCTGTTGCTTATTTCTCTCTCTCTCTCTCTCTCTCTCTCTCTCTCTCTCTCTCTCTCTCTCTGTAAATATTGGATCCAGAGCTTGACTTCGAATACCTTTCTCTATCATTCTTCACCTTATGTTTTTAAACAAGGTCTTACCCTGAACCTATTACTCCCCAGCAAGCTATTCTGACCAGCCAATGAGCTGTAGGAATCCAACTTTCCCCCCACAATCTCTACAAGTACCAGGGTTTCAATTGCATACATCTTGTCATGCCTGGCTTTTGTTTGCTTGCTAGCTATCCAAACTCAGGACCTCATGTTTTTGTGGCATATAAAATGCCAACATATAAAAAGCCACACACAACTCAAAAAAAAAAAACAAAACTCAATCCATTTTTATTTTTTTTTTTCTGATATAAAAATTGTAAGTTGTAGCCACAGTGGAACTGACCCGCGTCATCCATTTTTTGCATTAATACTGATACAGCACGGGCTGGAGAGATGGCCCTAGCGGTTTTAAGAGGCACCACCACTCTTACAGAGGAAACTGGTTGATCCCCAGCACACCCAAATGGCGCCGAGAACCTCCTGAATAAATTACCAGGCGAAACTCCAGTTCCAGGGGAATGCTGGACACCCTCTTCTGCCTACCGCAGCAATTGCGCCGAGAGGGGTCGCACAAACCTAGGATGCAGACAAGTTACATTGATACACATACGAAATAAATAATATAAAAAAATACTATAAGCAAAATATCCCTGGTTCATTTACTAACCACTTTGAGATTTATGTGCGGAGTGGTATATATGAATCCCAATTTTGCTAACTAGAAATCAAGTAAGGGACCTAAAAAAGAAGAGAAAAAGACTGTTCAACAGCTGGCCAAACTCATAAACTTGTGTATCAAAAAGGCTCATACAAGAACCCACTGAGAGACGGGGCTGGAAGAGATAGCCCAGCGGTTAAAGCACAACTGCTGCTTGCAGAGGACACGGGGTTCAATCCCCAGTACCCCACATGGCGGCTGAGGACCGTCTGTCACTCCGGGAACTCTAGTTCCAGGGGAATCCGAGACCCTCTTCTGACCTCCGCGGCATCACACAACACGGGTGCACAAACGAATGCAGACTACATTCATACACATTACAAAAATAAATAAAATTTTTAAAAAAATTATAAAAAAAAAAGGACAGAAAAGAGATGTAAGGCAGATTAACATGTATGACAGAATGGCTCTGGTGTGGGGGGTTGCAAGGGGTGGGCATGATGGGGATGAGTCTAAATTTGATAGAAATCTTGTATGAAATGTGCTCAATAAAAAATTAAAAAAAAAAAAGAAAGACAAGACTGAGCACATTATTGTTATATCTCTTTCTATCTGAAAGCAACTGTGATGTTATAGGTGAATCACTAATGAGCCCAAAGTTACTTTACTACATACTTTCAGACATGAAATTAAGTGATTAGGTGAAAAGTATATATCCATATTTTTAAATATAAGAAAATTTGTTTTCATCCACCTGTGCCCCTTTTCTAAGCCTAGGGACATCTGCGGAAAGGGGGCGTGGTAGAAATGTAGGGCGGGATTGGGGTTAATGGTGAACTACAACAATGTAGACTGGACACTCATTTGATCAACTTGATTGAAATAACAAGACCCCCTTCAGGATGGTGGGACCCATGAGCTGTGTGGGTTGGGCACAACTGCTTGCAAAGTGGGTTTACATGAAGGATGCTTGTACTCACAAATTATCACCTATTGTTAAAAAAATGAAAACAAAACAAAACAAAAAAGCAGAGAAAGATGCAGAAAACTTACGGCAGAATGCACAATCTGCGATGGGTAGGGGTGGGGTGGGGGGGAAGGGAAGGGGATATATGCCTGAACTGAATTGGAAAATGATGTATGAAATACACAAAGCATCAATAACAATAAATTTAAAAAATCACTGAAAAAAAATTAAAAGGAAAAATTTGAACTCCTAAACAAATATAGGGGTTAACATACAGTTTATTCCTGGAGGACATAACTCTGGTACAGGTATAACATTTATATAGGAATGTTTTGGAGCAATACGGTGGGGAGGGAACCACAGCAACATAGGGACTGGGTCAAAGGAAGGACTGACATAGTTAAATTCTGCCTAAAACAATGGATCTTTACAGCATAAAATTATAAAATAACAGAGAAAGATGAAAGACATGTATGCCAGAATGCATGATCTGGGGTGGAGTGGGGGAAAGGCGAATGTGCCTAAGTCGAACTCAAAAATGATGTTTGAAATACAGAAAACATCAATAAAAGTATTATTTAAAATAATAAATATTCAAAACCCCTTATAAAAAAGAATATTTGTTCTATTTTAAGAAAGAGGACATATTTTTGAAGCTGGCTGTGGTGGTGCACGCCATTAACCCTAGCACTTGGGAGGCAGAGGCAGGTGGATCTTTGTGAGTTCAAGGCCAGCCTGGTCTACAAAGTGAATTCCAGGACACCTGGTGCTACAGGGTGACCTTGTCTCGGAAAGACAAAAAAATAAATAAATAAATAAAAAAGAAAAACAAAGAAAGAGGACATAGTTTCTTCATGTTTCTGTTTTAATCACAGGGCCTGAATCACACATGATACACTAGACTGAAGATCATACTCTGGTCTCAGCCTTCTAAGTGCTCTTACCCATCTTTATGACTCTGAAACTAATAAAGTGGTTGCAGTCCTTCAAATGTGAAATGTCCCCCATAGGCTCATGTGATTAAACATATGTACCACTAATTGGGAAGAATCTGAAAACTTTAGGAGGTAGAGCCTTTCACAAGGAAGTCCATCACTGGACGTAGGCTTTGAGGTTTCACAGAATGAACCATCTTCCTGTTCATTCTCTCCTCCTGACTGCTCATGGAATGTGATATGCTGATCTCAACCTTCTACTAATATGCGGTTCATGCTATGACAGATTCTATCCCTCTGGAACAATAAGACAAAATAAGCCCTTTCTCCCTTAAGCTACTTTTGTCCATTGGTTTAAAATAGTAAGAGAAACAAAAGTCATACAAAAGTCAATTTCAGAAGCTCAATTCAGTAATTGCCGAATGAAAAAATGTCAAAGAAGGTTTTCTGTCTGTCACTTTTCATCATTTATTGAACTATTAAAATTTATGGTTACAATTTACATTGCAAACTTTGCATAGTTTTCAGAAGTTACCTCTTGTGTTTCTGAGATTTTTCTGAAGTCATCATTAGTCTAATCAACAATCATTTGTGCAACCCCTCCTGTTCACAAGGCCCTATGGAGGATGTAAACATTTAATAGGGAAGTCCCCCAAACAGCTTCAGTTTTGAGGCTGCACATAGGGCATTAAAAGTCTTATTTCACACAGACATGTGCTGTGATGCTTAGAAAATGAGTGAAGTCAGAAAGTAATTATGCTGCAAATCCAAACTGAGATTGTGTTTTTTCATCGAAGAGGTGTACTTTTATAACCTTATACTGATGTGTAGATTGGTATGTCATCTTTAAAATTTTTTGAGATTATAATTTGTTCACAGTGTTATTAAATTTGTTGATAATGAGCCTTCACAGAATCTGCTTATTTTTAAATTACTATACAATATATTTCCTAGTACTGATACATTAAGTGACCTTAAAAAGTTGGTGGTGGGCAATATCTTTAATCTCAGCACTCTGGAGGCAGAGGCAGGCATACCTCTTTGAGTCTGCTTAACTGGTTCCATGTAAGCTGTGGCTACCGGGAGTCACTGTCTCAAAAAGAACACCTCAAAAAAGGTAATCTTCCCTAGAGCTTTAAATACATGCTTTCTACTATTCTCATCATTTACAAAATCATTTTGCATGTCCAAATTTAATCTAGATTAGACTTTATGCCATACTGTACACAGATACTAGTCATGTCCATAAATTCCTAATCAAATTCTGCTTTTTCAAAACCAAACTATATTTCATATCTTCTTAATTTGTTTTAAAAGAAGTTGTGGAGGAACAGGTCAAGCATGTACAAGCCACTGTTAAACTGTAATTTCTTAGCTAATGGGAAATATCTCATGTGTTTCCATTTACTATAAATTATTATGATAAGAAAAGGGCAAGTACCAAAAATCATTAGTCAATGTGATAAAGGAAATCAAACTTCACTGGAACTGAATGACAAAATGCTTTAGTCCATTTCTTTCCATAAATCCATTAACCTCTCTTTCATATGAAACCTCTCACATAATTTATTTTTATCTGAATACACTTTTATTATAATTTACTACATCACATGCTGCATTTAATGTACTCTGCAGACAGGGAGAAGTTACGTGGCCCAGATATTGAAAAACTATCCTTTCCTCTGATCATGTAATATCTCTGTAAAGTAAGGAGGGCTATTGATGACAACAATGTGAGATACAGGAAGCTTGTTGTATGGAATAGTGGGCAAATATTTAGCCTCTCATTCATGACAGAGAAAAATAACTGATTTCAAAGGTTATTTAAAGGAAATACCTGACATTTCATATGAAACATCAAATTCACTCTTTCTCCAAATGTCCTTACTTCACACATATTGAGCCAATTAATAATTTGTAACTCTAAGAATAAAGTACTAGTTGATCGATTGATGATAAAATTTATTCCCCACAGGTACACAGTAGTTTCTTTCCATAGCAACACAACTGTATATATGTATATATATTTTTCACTTCAAATTCCAGTGCAGAATTTTCAGTGAGCTAGCATCAATGGTACTAGCATAAGTGTTCTGAAAATATGTTTACCTATATTTTCTCTGCTAATTTGAATATTTTGCTTTTAATCTGAATTTCCCTATGAAGTGATCACAGGTTTCAAACTCATGATTCTTTTGCTTTGGCCTTAAAGGTGGTAGAACAACTGTGATTTGTCACTATTCCCTACTAATTGTACATCTTACATGAAAACAGATCTGTGTAATTGCACAGCAGTCACTCATTATTTTCTGGAAGATCACATTAAATTGTGGTCTTATAGGTGTTATAAGTACCACAATGGGAGAACTATTTTCCAAAATAGGTAGGAATATAATGATGCCAGCAATAACAACAACAATCTAACAAAGGAAACTCTTTTACATGTTAATTCAATTTTGTATGATAGTAAAACTGTGGGTTGACAATAAGGATATCAGCTAATTAGGCATTTGTTTATTCTTGCATGATTACAGGTAATCAAGTTAACAAATTACCACTGAATTAACTTCATTTTTGGTGAAGGAATTCCGCTGCAATATCATAATTTGAACAAAATCTTAATTTTAATTAGAATGATAGAGGATGGATAAGTTCCTTAGATATGAGAGAAAATTTATTATAAAGCTAAGCATAACCCAATAATTTTATCAATAACATATGGTATTCATGGAATTGATATATATATATATATATATATATATATATATATCACAGAGAAGAATTTGACGTAGCATAACTTCTTTAAAAGTGTAAGGACTGTTGTTTCATTGGGCATCAATTAAAAAGCTTCTCATTCCCCATACAAATGCATACACATATTGATACACACACAGAGAGAAACAGAGAGAGAGAGAGAGAGAGAGATACACACACATACACCTGAGTGCACAAGTATGTATAATTTCAGTCATGACACTGAATCACAATATCACAATAACAACTTCTAATTTATAAAAGTAGTTCTTGCTGCACTTGTCTTGACTCTTGAGATGGTGTAATTACTCTACTTCTAACTGGCAGCTCCCAATCAATCATCTAAATTATGTCATCAAATTTCCCCAGAGAATAATGTAACATTTAATCTTGAGTCCTAAGTGGAAAATACTGCAGAACATCAGGAAATGGAAAACTAGCTTTATTTGTATTTTTCCAAAAGGAACGTATCATGTACCAATTGCTCAAACACAAGAATCAAAGAAAATAATATTAAATTAAAAATCTGAATACCCTTGGACACCCACCAGGGCCAGAGAGAGGAGGCAGTGTGGCATCTGGGGAACCAACATGATTGTTACCTCGGGACTTCTGGAGAACCTCCAGACCAGAAAGGGAAGAGCCAGCTGAACCTCCCAATATATAACTAAAAGTGAAAACTGGAAACCTAACACAACCAGCCCTCCATAAACCAAGGAGAAAACAATGAACGTAGCTATAGGAAACAAGCACATTAAGATTTCAATGCAGCAAAGAAACATTTGAGATTAGCACCAGAATACACACAATAAAAAAACACATGCCAAAAACACAAAGAAAAAAGAATGTGGGAAAAGCACATTATAAATCTCCACCAGACACTACCAGTCCTATAGAAGATCCCTGCAACAATGAGATCTCTCTGGAAGGAACCCAAAACATGGATCTTAAAAGAATAATCATAGACAAATCAAAGAAATCAATGAATATAAAGAATAAATAAGAGAACCAAAGGGAGAAAATGAAGAACTCAGGAAGGAAATGGAGGGAAAGAGTGACAAACTCTGGAAAGAAGTAGAGGGAGAGAATGACAAACTCCAGAAGGAACTAGAGGGAAATAATGGCAAACTCCAAAAAAAAATAGAAACACTGTAAAGATCCCACATTTAAATGAAAAGGGACACAGACCAGCAAAACAAGGAGCTATAAGAAGAGAATGGCAAGTCCCACAAGGAAGTGGAAATACTAAAGCAATCACAGGATGAAATGAAAAAGGAGATTGAACACTCATCCAATCAACAGGAAAGGTTGGGAAAAGCCTCAGAACCAGATTGGACAAAGCAGAAAATAGAATATCATGGCTGGAAGATAGCAAGGGAAAACTAGAAACCTCAAACAAAAATTATAATTTTTTAATTAATTAATTAATTAATTTTCATGTGTATGAGTGTACTGTCTGCATGCAAGTTTGTGCAACTGTGTCATGAAATTTCCGTAGAGGTCAGAAGAGGGCGTTGGATTCCCCTGGAACTGAAGCTAAAGATGGTTCTCAGCCACAATGTGGGTGCTGGGGATCAACCCAGTTCCTCTGTAAGAGCAGTTGGCACTCTTAACCGCTAGGCCATCTCTCCAGCCCCAATTATGTAAAATTTTAAGAACCAGAAGGGTGGAACAATCGGGAAATTTGGGACACTATGAAAATACCAAAACTCTGCATCATTGGGATAGAGGAAGGAGAAGAAAACCACAACAACAGTGTTGATCAGATCTCCAATAGAATAATAGAAAAAAAAATTCTTAAACTGAAGAGACAAACCCATACAAATACAAGGAGCTCATAGAACTCCAAATAGACAAGATCAGAAAAGAAATTCCCCACACCATAACATAGTTAAAACACTAAACACCCAAAACAAAAACAAGATACTGAAAGCCACAAGAGAAAAACAAGTTCCTTTAAAGGAAAACCAATCAGAGTTACAGCTGATTTCTCAGTGCAAACTATGAAAGCCAGAAGAATGTGGACTAATGTATTCCCAGTACTAAATGAGTATATATACCAACCCAGATATACCTAGCAAAAATGTCAATTATAGTTGAAGGAGAAAGAAAAAAAATTCATGGAATAAACAAGATGAAAAAATAGATGCCGAAAAAACCAATCCTTCAGAAAATAGTCTTGTCTAGTTTCCTTTCAATTGCTGTGACTAAACACACTGACCACTACCAACTTGGGGAGGAAAGGGTTTATTCAGCTCACATCTACTGTGTCACAGTTCATCACTCAGGGAGCCCAAGGTAGAAACTCAGGGCAGGATCCTGGAGGCAGAATATAAGGTGCAGGCCATGGAGAAATGCTTGTTACTGGCTTGCTCATCTGGCCATGCCCAGCCTGCTTTCTTATAGCATACTCTACAACATTCCCAGGGGTAGCACCACCCATAGTGGGCTGGGTCCTCCTGCATTGCTCAACAATCAAGACAATACTCCACAGATGTGGCCACAGGCCTGTCCAATGGAGCCAATTCCCCAATTGAGGCTCCCTCAGCCCAGGTGTGTCAAGTTGACACTAAACCTATCTAGAACAATTGACCCCTTGTCAACTTGACACACAAAACAAATCACGATTAAACCAACTTTCCAGCTCTTGTCCCCAAGATATGATGTTAACCTTAATGTCACAATATAAGACAGTAAAACCTTAAAAGCCCCACTGTCCTTAAAATGCCCAGACACTTAAAAGTTCAGTTTGTTAAAAGTCTCTTAACTGTGAGATCCTGTAAAAATCCAAAACAAGTACTCTATTTCAAAGGGAAGCGTCGGGTATGTCTAAGCAAAACCTACGAAGTCCAGAAAAGTAGCTCAAAGCTAGACATCTGGGATTCATTCACAATCTTCTGGTCTCCAAAGGGTTTTTGGCAGCTCCACTTCTCTGACTCTGCCATCCACAACACATAAAGATCATCTTGCAGGCCCAGGTCGGCTCCATTCTATACCTGCTGCTGCTCTTCGTTCTCATCCCATGGTCCTGGCATCTCCAAAAATCTTCGGTCTCCACTGAACTTAGGCAGCACCTTCACCAATGGTCTCTCCTGAACCCTCTTGGTGCAAAACTTCAGCTTATCTTTGTGACCCCTGCAATCCTGGGGTCTTCACTGTAACTGAGGGTGCACTTTCACCAATGGCCTTCCCTGGCCTCTCACAGTCCCAAGCCACAACTGCTCTGTGTGACTCCTTCACATTTCAACACCAGAAACATATAAGAGGCTTTCACATTACCAAGTCCTACTTCTAGCATGAGGTGTAGGGTCAGGCCCCCTCTGAACCACAACTTCTGCGTGCTGACCCTGAGGAATTTCTTCCCAGAGGATTTCAACACAGTGATGCTGGTCTCTTGTTACAGCTGATTTTTCAACCCCATCTAAGCAGCATCAATTGTCCCAGTACAATAAAGGTTTGAATTTAGGTTCTGGTCTCTTGTTACTTACAGCTGATTCTTCAACCTCAGCTGACCAGAACTCACAGATTTTAATTAAAAAACATCATACAAACAGCCCTGATGGTCTCTGTTTCCCTTCGAAGCTTCACAAGCCAGGCCTCCATTGTCTACAGCTCTTTCAGCATAACTGATGCAAGTTCCACAGCAACAAACTCAAAACATTCAATGGCTTTTCCAGAACAAAGTTCCCAACACTTCCAAAATCCTCCCCCAAAACTTGAAAGTCAGGTCTGTCACAGCAGTACCCCATTCTCTGGTACCAATTTCTGTTTTAGTTTCCTTTCAATTGCTGTGACAAATCACACTGACCACTACCAACTTGGGGGGAGGGTGTGATTCAGCTCACATCTCCCAGGTCACAGTTCGTCACTCACGGAGCCAAAGGCAGGAACTCAGGGTAGGAACCTGGGCAGGAACCTGGGAAGGAGCTGAGGCACAGTCCATGGAAGAATGCTTCTTACTGGCTTGCTCCTCTGGCCCAGGCCCAGCCTGTTTTCTTATAGCATACACAACAACCCGCCCAGGGGTAGCACTACCTATAGTGGGCTGGCCCCTCCCACATTGCTCAATGATCAAGACAATACTCCACAGACGTGGGTCACAGGCCAGTCCAATAGAGCCAATTCCCTAATTGAGGCTCCCTCAGCCCAGATGCGTCAAGTTGACACTAAAGCTATCTAGCACATTCTGGAAACAATTCAAAGGACAGAGGAAAGGAGAACATATCCCCAAGCAGCTAGAGAGAGAAATTAATAAAAGTATAGCTGTGAAAATACAAACCTACAGCAAGAATGAAAACAGAAATTAAGATGAAAGGAAGAAACACGCATCTGTCAATGATAACATTAATATTAATGGTCTAATCTCATCAACAAAAAGACATAGACTGGGAGTATGGATTAGGAAACAGAATCCATCTATATGCTGTCTACAAGAAACCTATCTCACCCTCATGGAGAGGCATCAACTTAAAGTGAAAGGTTGAAAAAAGATATTCTAAGCATATAGTACTGAAAAGAAAGCAGGAGTTGCCATTCTAATATCAGACAAAATAGACCTCAAATAAAACTAATCAGAAAAGACAAAGAGGGCAATTGCATCCTTATAAAAGTAATAATTAATCATGAATATTTAACAATTATATATATATATATATATATATNTGTGAAGATTTAACAATCTTCATATTTGAAGTGTGCCCCGAACCTTATAAACACAATCTTGCAAGACATTAAGGCACAGATTAATTCCACCACGTTAATAGTGGAGGACTTCAATGCCCCACTGAGCTCTTTGGATAGATCAACTGGACAAAGAATTAACAGAGAGACATCTGAACTGAACAATACATTACTCAAAAGGGACCTCACAGACATCTACCAAATATTCCACCCAAACACCAGAAGAATACACTTTCTACTCAGCACCCCTTGGAACATTCTCCAAAATCAACCACATACTGGGACACAGAAAAAAAAAACTCAACAAATACAAAAAGACTGAAATAATTTCATGTATTCTGTCAGACCAGAGTGCAATAAAGTTCAATATCAACACCAGGATAAGGCGTGCTAACTACAAGAATACATGGATACGAAACACACACCTGAATAATGAATGGTCCAAACAAGAAATAGAGAAAGAAATAAAAGCATTCCTGGAACTAAGTGGAAATGACAACACTACACAACAAAACCTATGGGATACTTTAAAAGCAGTCCTCCCGGGTTCAGTCCCTAGCACCCACATGGCAGCTGAGAACCGTCTTTAACTCCAGTTCCAGGGGAATCTGACACCCTCTTCTGACCTCTGCAGCATTGCACAACATGGGTGCACAAACCTGCATGCAGACAGTACATTCATACACATACAAAATAAAAAATAAAATTTAAAAAAGCAGTCTTAATAGGGAAGTTTATAGCCCTGGGTGCCTACAAAAAAAAAAAAAAAAAAAAAAGAAAGAAAAGAAAAGAAAAAGCACAAAGGATCTCACACTGCAGCTAAAAACACACGAGAAACAACAACAAATGAACCCCAAACCCAACAGACAGGAAGAAATAACAAAAATCAGAGCAGAAATCAATGGAAGAGAATCAAAGAAAAGAATTCAAAGAATACAAAGAATCAGTGGTTCCAAAAGTTGGTTATTTGAAAGGATAAACAAGATAGACAGACATACCTCTATCCCAGTTAACCAAAAGAAAAATAAATGATCAACTCCAAATCAATAGAATTTGTGATGAAAAGGGAAACATCACAATGGACAACCAAAAGATCCAGACAATCATACAGGAATACTTCAAAATTCTATACTAAATTCTAAAACCTAAGTGAAATGGATTAATATCTAAACTTCTGGAATTCACCAAAGCTAAAGCAAGAAGAGACTGACAGCTGAAACAGACCCCATATTTGAGGAAATTGAAACTGTAATAAAAAAGGCCTAGACCCAGCTTTTTTCACAGCAGAATACTATAAAACATTTAATGAGGACTCACAATGATTACAAATCAAACTGTTCAGCAAGATACAAACAGAGGGAAATCTCCCAAATTCCTACTATGAAGCCAGCATTACCCTAATACCCAAACCAGGCAGATACAACCAAAAAAGAAAACTATAGGCCCATCTCATTAATGAACATAGACGCAAAAATACTCAACAAAATACTTGCCAACTCCATACAGACCCACATTAAAAAAAGCATCCATAATAACCAAGTTGGATTCATACCAGAGTTTCAGGGATAGTTCAACATATATAAATCAATAAATAACTTAAAACACATAAATGGACTGAAAGTCAAAAAAAAAATACAGTCATCTCAATTGACTAAGAAAAAGTCTTTGACAAAATCCAGCAACTCTTCATGTTTAAAGTTCTAGAGGGAATTAGATTTTAGGGAACAGTCCTCAACATAATTAAAGCCATATACAACAAACCCACAGCCAACCTCATCCTAAATGGAGAAAAATTAGAAGTATTCTCCTTAAAGGCAAGGCTGCCCCCTATCACCACTCTTCTTCAACATAGTACTTGAAATGCTTGTTAGGGCAACAAAGCAAGAAAGGGAAATTAAAGGAGTACTAATTTCTAGGAGTTTAATAATCATCTGAAAGTCCTTTATACATGCATATGGCTGCCATCCACACAATCTTCCATCTCTTGAACCAGATTTGGCAGTTCCACAGGACTGCGAGCTTCAAGGCTGTCTCCTGTCTCTAGGCTGACAGTCTCTAGGCTTAGCTTTGGCAAGGATGGTGGAGGGGACCAAGAGACAGTTACTGGAAGGAATAGAATGACAATAAAAGACAGACTCAGAGGGTGAGGTCTGGAAGAATACAGTCTCTTGTTTATTAACGCCAGCAGTGTGTTTATATATCAAAGGTTTCTGTGCTCTGGGCAAGGAAGTGGGGGTCGGGGCAGGTAGAAGGGAAGGGCGAGCCATTTTGGCTCTAATCAGGGTGGCTGCAGACCTCCTGTTTGTGCAACAGGTAACTAGAGGTGTGACATTCTTCTCAATGCCTCAAGGGAAGGGAGCATCTGGTCCTGGAACTTTGCAGAGATAGGCGACACAAGAAAACATTGTAATATCCCAAACCTTCTGGAGCTACAGATAACTCACAGAGGCAACTCAATGCCCAGAGAGATATCAGGTAACCCTCTCCGGAGGTCTTACAGGACAGATCTTACAATTTATTTCCTCAAGCCAGGCAAAGTTTCATTCCTACACTAATTGGAAAAGAGGAAGTCAAGCTATCCCTTTTTGCAGTCGATATGATAGTTTACTTAAGGGATGCTAAACACTCCACAAGAAAACTCCTATAAATGATAATGACCTTCAGTAAAGTGGTGGGATACAAAATTAATCTAGAAAAATCAGTAGCCTTTCTTTACATCAACAACAAGCAAAGGAAGAAGGAATATAAGGAAACCTCCCCACTCACAATAGCCTCAAAAACAATATAAAATACAGGTGGAGGGTATGTTTGAATATTTAAGAGCAATAAAAAATTAAAAGGGAAAATGTGAATCCTGGAATATGATTTGGAAATAAAATACAGTTTATTTTCAGATGACATGATTTTAGTTCATGTGTGACATATATAAATGCTTATGCTGAAACAATACATATTGGAGGGAACAACAACAAAAAAAAATATGACTGGGACAGGGAAATGACTGAAGCAGTAGACTTCCCCACCCCCCAAAAAAAATAACTTTCTGCTTTGAAAAATTTTGAAAAGGGTCAGAAGAGGAAACAGGACATGTACGGCAAACTGCATGAACTTGGGGAGTGATGGGGGACCTGGAGGGGGAAATGAGTCTGGATTAAAAAGAGAAGTGATCTATGAAATGAACAAAACTTCAGTAAAAGATTTTTAAAAAGTAAATATAATATTAAAATAATCTGACTACAGTTAATTTATCTTTCTTTGTTGTATCTTTACCTGGTTTTGGTATGAGAGTAGTGTTAGCTTCATAGAAGTAGTGTGGGAATTCTCCTTTTGTTTCAATTCTTTTGAATAACATAGGTAATATTTGTTTTATGTCCCCTTTCAATGTCTTTTAGAATCCTGCTGTGACTCCATCTGGGCCAGGATTTTTTTTAGTTGGATGGTTTGTATTATCATTTCAATTTCCTTATGTTGTATGAGACAGTTTAAGCTTTTGATCTCTTCTTGGCTTAAATTTGGTGGTGTCCAGGATTTATGAAATTTATCCATTTATTTTTGAGGGCTGAATTTAATGCAGCACCTATTTTTAAGGAATTCCCTTACAGTGTTCTGGATTCTTTATCCTGGTGTCTATTGTGATGTTTCCCTTTTCAAGTCTGTTTTAGTTGCTTTGGATTTGCTATTTCTTTTTGTTAACTGGGCTAAGGGACTTCTATCTTGTTTACAATTTCAAAGAACCATGTCTTAGATTAATTTTAGTATTGTTTTATTTGTTTCTATTTCATTAATTTCTGCACCATTTTTGTTATTTCTTCTTATCTACTAGGATTGAGGTTGGTTGATTCTTGCTTCTCTAGAGTCTTGACTTGTACTGTTAATTCACACACACACACACACACACACACACACACACACGTGCTTCTTCTGATTTTTTTAATGTAGGCACTAAAAACTATAGAATATCTTCTTAAGACTGCTTTTTTAAATAGTACATTTTTTGATGTTTTGTTTATTTCAGACATAATTTTTCAGTTCAATTTAGACACATTACTCTTTCACTTTCCCCCACCCCACCCCACCCCAGATGATGCATTCTGCCATACATGTCCTTCGTCTTTCGTTCAGATATTTTTTTTTGTCTTTTTGAGACAGGGTCTCCCTGTAGCCCCAGCTGTCCTGGAACTCACTCTGTAGAACAGGCTTGCCTTGAACTCACAAAGATCCACCTGCCTCTGCCTCCCAAGTGCTAGGATTAAAGGTGTGCGTGAACACACCCAGCTTTTGCTCAGGCTTTTTAAAGTTTTTCTCTGTAAATGCCCATTGTTTTGGGCAGAGTTTAACTATATCAGCCAGTTCTTTGACCCAGTCCCTATGTTGCTGTGATTCCTTCCCCATTGTATTGCTCCAAAACATTCCTGTATAAATGTTATGCCTGTACCAGAGTTATGTCCTCCAGGAATAAACTGTATGTTAATTCAGATATATGTTTAGTCCATCCCTAAAAAAATCAGTCTGACATTTGGCATGAGTTAAAATCAAGAATGAGTCTTACCATTTCTGAGGACTTGTTCCCTTTAATATTCCTCAGAACCATTCCCTGAACAATGCAGTTAATATGTAAATATAGAAAGAGTACATCTAGCATGATATGGGAAAAGAAAAGAACTTGTCCTATGAAAGGACTTTCTGTTTCTGATCTTACTCATAACAGCATACACAGGATGATATCAATATAATTCTACCTGGTTTGGGAAAACAAATGTGGATAAATCCGGGAGTGGTGCCCAAACATAAGAGGTGCACTCCTATGAGCAGAGATTCAATATAGATATATATCTATAGATTATAGTATTATTAATATATATAATCTGTAATATATAATATCTGCTATATATATAATATAGCAGATTCCTATATATATATATATATATAGAAATATATATATATATATAAAATTTCAGAGTCAAGGAAGGGACATGAGGGATTCATCCTGCGTATTTAGTTTATAAGAGGAGACTAACATCATAATACATTACAAAGAATTTGAGATCTTGTTAAATGATCTCAAAACACAAGATTAATTTTGGCTACAAGGTTAGATAAGACTCCAATTTGTAATGGAAGGTCTTCCAGAAAAGATAGTATCACAGAGAGATATGAAATAAAAATTTCATGTCTTGTTGTTCTAGGTAAGGACTGCCTCAAAGACTTCATAATGTCCCAAGATGTAACATGCATGTACTGTAAAATTCTGTCACAAAGACAATCTTTAGGTTAATGATTAAAATGTTCAGGCAGGTGACGATCTGTGAAACTTGGCAGAGACAAGGACCAGGTGAAAGACAAGGACCAGGTGAAAGGCCCAGAGGCTGCACCCAGGTTTCTGGAATGGAGCAGGTGAACATCCACAAATTTATTGGAGCCACAGATCAAGTGAAGGGCTCACTGACCCTGCAAACCAAGTCACCTCCTCGTCCTGCCTGCAATTTGTGGGGCAGACTTCTGGTGGAAAAAGCGGTAGTGACTCCAGGGCACAAGGTAATAGAGAGAAAGCAAACCTGCCACTCCATAGCCAGCCTAGAGGAACAGACACCAGCTAGAAGTGACCAGAGCAAGAGAACAGGCACACTCAGCAATGAGCCAACCAGGTTGTTACATGTTTGACTTTCTGGAGGAGCTCCAGTCCAGAAAGAGAAGTGTCAGCTGAGCCTTCCAATATATAACCAAAAGAGAAAACCTGAAACCTATACCAACCATCCCTTCATATCCAAGAATAAGACCCTAACTCTAACCCTAACTCTAACCCTAAACCTAACCCTAACCCAAAATCTTGCATGACATAACAAGATGAAAGAATATATGTCTATAAACCCTACCATCCAGAAAATGTTTGAAGCAATTCAGAGGCAGAGGAAAGGAGCAGCGATCACCAAGCAATTAGAGAGTGTCATTAATGAAGGTATAAACCCAGAAATACAAACCTAGACCAAAAATGCAAATAGAAAATAAAGTGAAGTGAAGAAATATACATCTCTCAATAATAACTTTAAATATTAATGATCTGTACTCTCCAATCAAGAGATACAGGCTGGGAGAATAGATTAAGAAATTGAATCCAGCCAGGCGTGGTGTCACATGCCTTTAAAATAAGCACTTGTGAAGCAGAAGCAGGAGGACCTCTGTGAGTTCCAGGCTGTCCTGGTCTACACAGCTAGTTCCAGGCTCTCTGGGGTTTACCCTGTTTCAAAAAAGACCAAAAAAGAAATAAATTGAATCCATCTTCATGTTGTCTACAAGAAACACATCTCACCTTCAAGGACAGGCTTCAATTTAAGATTACGGGATGCCAAAAAAAAAAAAAAAGTAGACATCGAAGTAAAACTAATCAGAAGAGATGAAGAGGGTCAATACAATCTTATGAAAGGATCAATCAACCATGAAAATTTAACAATCATAAATATATATGAACCAAAATATGGTGTACCAAACTTTATAAGAACAATCTCGCAGGATGTCCAGGCACAGATTAATCATAGCACCTTAAGAGTGGGAGACTTCAATACCTCACTGAGCCCATTGGACAGGTCAACTGGACAAAGAATAAACAGAGAGTCATCTGAATTGAACAATATGATACACCAAATGAACGTTACAGACATTTACCAAATATTCCATCCAAAGAATATACTGTCTACTTGGCACCCCATGGAACATTTTCCAAAATCGAACATATACTGGGATGCAGAACAAACCTCAACAAATACAAAAAAAAATTGAAATAATTCTGTACATCCTATCAGTCCACAGTGCAACACCAGAAAGGGCCTTACAAGCTACAAGACCTCCTGGAGACTAAACAATACACTCCTGAACAAAGAATGGGTTAAATAAGAAATAAGAAATAAATAAAAGCATTCCTGGCACTAAATGAAAGGGATGATACAACACAACAAAAACTATCAAAAATTTTAAAAGCAATCCTAAGAGGGAAATTTATAGCCATAAGCACTTACATTACGTAAAAAGAAAGAGCACAAATAAACGACCTAACACTGCAACTAAAAACACTTAAGAGGCAAAAATAAATTAAACCTAAAAGTGAAAGACAGGAAGAATAATAAAAATCATAGAAGAAATCAAAGAAATAGAAACAAAATAAAACAATAAAAAAATCACTGAATGCAAGAGCTGCTTTTTTGATAGAATAAACAAGATAATTAGACCTTTTGCCGAGTTGACTAAAAGAAGGAAACAGCAACTCCAAATCTATAAAATTAGAAATGAAAACAGGAAGATCACAACAGATAACAAAAAGTTCCAGACAATCATGTGGGAATTCTTTAAAAAAAAACTATACTGTTGAGGAGTATTCCCTCACGTCCAGTTTCCTCTAGGACTATAAACATGAAATCACACTAGATTTTGTCAAACGCTTTTTCTGAGTCAATTGAGATAACTGTGTGGTTTTTGTCCTTTAGCCCATTTATGATACTTATTGTTTTGAGTATGATGAACCATCTGTGTATCTATGGTATAAATCCGACTTGGTTATGGTGAATGATTTTTTTTTTATGTGGGTCCATATGCGATTTGCAAGTATTTTGCTGGGAATTTCTGCATTTAAGTTCATTAATGAAATTGCCTATAATTTTCTGTTTTGGTTGTATCTTTGCCTGGTTTGGGTATTAAAGTGATGCTGGCTTCGTGGAAAGATTTTTGGGAGATTTCCCTCTGTTTCTATTCTTTTGAACAATTTGAGTAATAGTGATTTTATGTCCTCTTTAAAAGTTTTATAGGACTCTGCTGTAAATACATATGGGCCTGGACGTTTTTTAGTTGGGAGGTTTTGAAATACTATTTCAGTTTCCTCATATGTTATGGGTCTGTTTAAGCTGTCAACATCTTCTTGAGTAAGCTTTGGTAAATTCCAGGATTTCAAATATTCATCCATTTCTCTGAGGTTTTCAAATTTAGTAGAATGTGTTTTTAAAATATTCTCATAATGCCGGGCATGGTGGTGCACACCTTTAATCCTAGCACTTGGGAGGCAGAGGCAGGAGGATATTTGTGAGTTCAAGGCCAGCCTGGTCTACAGAGTAAGTTCCAGGACAGCTGGGACTACAGGGAGACCCTGTCTCGAAAAGACCAAAAAAAAATCTCATATTAATGTCTGGATTTTTTTTTTGATATCTGTCATGATATTTCCCTTTTCGTCTTGAATTCTATCAATTTGGAGCAGCTCTTTCTTTCTTTTGGTTAACTGAGCTAGAGGTCTATCTATCTTGTTTATCCTTTTGAAGAACCATCTTTTGAATTCATTAATTCCTCTTATAGGTTCTATTTTTGTTTCTATTTCATTGATTTCATTGATCTCTGCTCTAATTTTTGTTATTATCTCTTGTCTTTTGGGTTTATGATAAAGTTGTTGTTGCCTCTCAAGTGCTTTCAGATGCAGTATTATATCATTTATTTGTGCACTTTCTGTTTTTTTTTTTTTTTTTTTTTTTTTTTTTTTCGTA